>VWYP01023273.1:5563-26544 GCA_013400435.1 Pycnonotus jocosus
AAAAAAAAACCCAAAAAACCCCCACAAAACCTTTACTCAGTTCAGAGAGGCAGTAAGCTGATTTGACAATAGACCAAAAGGTACACAACACATCACTGTAGTACACTTTTCCTTGTCTCTACTCACATTTCCTGGTAAATCCATGCCTGATAGATAAGAGATGGCTGCATGTCAGTAACTAGAAGCAACAACAGCATTCAACAGGTCACACAATCACACTGGGCAGGTTTCTTCCTCATCACCAAGGAGCATGCCACAAAGCAAGTGACAGAGGTACAGGAAATCAGATAGCCCAAACAGCATATACTAAGCACAAGCATAAACATACCAGCTTTCCTGCATCAGGGACAAAAAAAATTACACTCATGTAGAAGGCTTTATAGTAAAAAGACTCATGGTTTAAAAAATAATATCTTGATAGAGACAGGAGAATATTTTAGTGTTTGAATTTTTCAACCATTTTCTGCAGAATGTGCTCATATGTAAAATGCAATTCAAAACAGCTGAGTAAATATTTTTCTAAGAAATTTTGCTTTTAGAGAAATTAAAACAATTCTAGAAACAACAAACAAATTACAAAAATGTAAAATGATACAGCTACATGTAACTCAGAGAAAAGTTAACATTTTGCAATTTGAAATGCATATTTGCAATAGGAATAGCTAAAGTATATTATGAAAATTGTGACTCAATACATTATACTCAATAATGTACACCACAGCACAAAAAGGGGGGGGAAAAGTATAATATTTCCCCTAGTAAAAGACATGAAAGCAGCAAAAGGCTCATGTTTTTCAAAAGAAAGTTATGTAAATTTATCATGCATTTGGGATACAGGTGACTCTGCTGAAGCCGGAGTCTGTCTTTTGCCCGTAAAGTCAAAGTTCACATGTCACTCATAAGATCTGAAAGATTAATTTGCAAAAAGTCTGTGTGATCACATTACAAGGTCAATGGCTTAAACACAAAGCACTGTGCACCCCAGTTGCTTGGAACTTTCTTTACTGCACGTTGGAATGTTTTTGCCCACTTGCTTTGGTAAAAAAGAACAAGCAAAGTTCACAGCTGTGTTTCTGATGAATTAATGATGACATTGTTGGTTTTAGAGGACACTATACTACTCTCAGTTATGTGGAATCACAGCTACTGAATCACTAGGCTGTGACAGAGTCAAGTGTTTTATTTGCTTCTTCCAGGCAGTAGGAGAAACCTACTTTTTCATTAGGTCAATTCAAATAGAGAGTTCATTTTGAAAAACATTGAGAAACAAACTGATCTTATTTTTTGAAATAAAACATAGGAGCTTAGGGTGAATGACAAATATTTAAAAATCATAACTTCTTTAACCAAGGACACTCTCTGCTTAGGTTAAGATGATTTTCCATTAGGCTTCTTAAAATTTCAAACTTTTAAAGACTTCCAGAATAGATGAGCAAATTATTCAAATGCAATGTACCAAGGACTAGATTGAAAAGCAGATTATATATCAAACTAAGAAAAATATAACATATGTTCATAGAAAGATATACATCTCTGAAAACACAGAGCAGCTGCAGTTTCCAGCACTATTATGCTGTGTGAGATGCAATAAAAGGAAATTAGAAGAGATGGAAGTTCCATACGTCTGATTTTTTATGTTAATGGCAAAAATAAAAACATACATAAATATCTAACATGTTGATTCAGACATAAAAGTGTTTGTAAATAGCAAGGTTGGATACAGCTACAATCCAGAAGGATGACGCTGTGTATTAGTATAGCCTTTGCAATGTGACTACACATGCTGTATGTATACCAGCCTGGCTGGCACAATTTGAGAGCTATATTTAATTCCTAAAATGAATGAGTTTTAATTAAGAAAGACACATAAGCAATCTGAGCCACACAATGATATTGTATCCTTTCCAGAGACATCAGAAATTCATTCCTTCTGGAATTTTAAGAATGAATTGTTGTGGACCTCACTGGTCTGCCTGGCAGGAGACACCATCAGCTTGTTCTTCCCTTATGGAATCTATTCACACATGTATCCCCTTTCTGTACTAAGCACCACTTCATACAGGAATTATTTAAATGCATGCACTTGATGCATTTGACACAGTCTACTTTTTCTTTTATGTATTATTGGAAGAATATTCCTTTCATGGGTGAGTCATTTGTAGCTTTATGCAAGCCAGTTTAATGATGGCTACTGGGAGTTATAGGCTGTCAGGCACCATAGTGAAGAGCCATAAAATGGAATATGGAGAAAACAACAAGGCAAGGGACATGACATAGGTACTTCTGTATTTTATGCTTAAGTCAGTCTTGGGGAAGAGGATTAAGGCACTTCAGTCTCCCTACTCAGAGGTGGGAGTGCTAAGCACTGTGTCACATCTTGCACCTTTTTAGGCATGCTCTCCTTGGTTTGGCTTTCTCCACATGACAGAGCAGTTTCATCAATAGCCATGAACAGTAATGCTCCAAATCTATTCTACAGAATATTCTATCCTATATGTTCTGTCAAGGATGGATAAGTTTCTCTTAGAAGACCACACTTTTAGTTTGAAACAGCAGGCTTACGAAGAACTACATTTACCTCCCCCATTGCCAAGTGAATGTGAATGTTTGAACCATGAGATAAATTGAGTAATTAGAAGAACTCTTCCTTGTTTGAAACAAAAATGTTTTAAAAGTGCCTAGCTTTATAAAATTCCTCTAGGTTTTAGACCTTAAGAAGACAAAGGCACCTGACTGGAACCCACATAAAAAAACCCCAGACTCCAGAAAGGGTGAGTCCACAGACATTTGGGTTCTCAGTTTGGTATTTTCTTTCCTCTTATAAATTAGCCTTAGGCTGTTCCCAGCTCAGTAAACTGGCTGCTCTGAATATTATTCTAAACCCACATAATCCTCACCCTGAACTGCAGAGAAAGCCCAGGAATTAACATACATTCACTCAATACAGATTTAACTGCCTTGCCCAAGGTGGGAGGGCAGAGTGTGCTAAGTCACTGTACCTACCTGCCTTTCATGATGTTCCTAGGATAGAAATTCACATCTTGTTGAAAAAATAAAAAAGGCTCAGTAATGAAAATAAATCAATTATTTGAGTCTCTCTCTCGATTTATATCTCCATACATAAAATGGGGTAGGGGTGTTCAAGTATGTTTGCACATACCCACTATGAACCCTAATGAGTTAATTAAATCATTTACTGGCTTATTCACAAAACCAGAAATATTGAGATGGGCACAGGAAAAGGCTGCAAATGAAACCAGTACAAAATAATAAAGTATTAGGAATAAATTAGTAAGTGAAGTGAATGTGTAGAATGCAAATTCCTACTCTGCAGTATCCAATTAAAGAATTTTGTAAAATCCCAATATTTGACTCCAGGACATGCGAAAAAATATCTGGATCACTGTATCTTCCAAAACCACAAACCAGACCCATGTGCTCATGAAATAAACCATATGGGAAAAATCAATCTTTTAAAAAGATTCAGGAATATTTTTAACAAGACTCATCAAAAAATTCTAATAATTTCTATAATGAGAAACTTAAGATTTATCCTTCTCATGACACAGGAAAAAAGTTCATGCTGAAATCTTTAAAACGCTACTCTGGGAAAAAAAATAAATAAGAGTGGTGGATATTTGGTAATAAAAACAAATATAATGAGATAAGAAGTAAAAGGACAGCTCTCCTTCTCCAAATGAGGCCTCTTTATAACAGATAAGCAGTATTTGGTTGAGAGTTTTACCAAGAGGGAATTTTGGCTTTTGGACAGCTGTGAGGGGCAATTACTGTACTGCCCATGCAAAAAGGGGAATAGTGTGACAAAAGGAGGAGTGAAAGCCCTGCCACACTCCTCATGCTTACATCTGGTTACAGCTACAGTAAAAAGACACGCCTGTCTGAAGCTAGAGCACTGCAGAAAAGGTGGCAACAGATCCTGAGACAAGAACAGTTGTGCAGTCAAGGAACTAATGATACATCTTATTCAATCTCTTATCCTAATACAAAAGTGAACCTGATCCTAAATTTAGGAAACACCTGCAAAGTAAAACTGCAAAGTAAACCAGCGGAGTTTAACCTGCTAAACTTCAATTGCTACTAGAAGTTCTATATACAATTTCTATCATGAAGGAAATAAAGACCAAAGATACTGTATCCATAAAAGGATAAAGTTTGCTTACAATCCAATTTAGATTCCTGGTTTTGCTATATAATTTTTTCTGTTCAGCTACTTACTGTATCTCACTTTAATTTATTTGAAATAAAATTACTATTAAAGGGACAAAATGGTTCAGTCAAAATCTTGACTGGAGAACTCTGAATTCCTTGAATAAAATATATTATATGATGCAGAAAAGAATACTAATATGGGCAAACTATGCAATATTGTGTTTGCTAAAAATGAGAAATCAGACCTACAAATATTTTAGAACAATGTTGTGGTTTTGTTCATACAAGGGGTCACAAAACTGAGATTACACCAAAAAAAAAAAAGAATTTGAGAAAGGTAAGCACAAAAAAAGTCCAACAATGAAGAGAAAAGTGCATTCATTCTATATTTTATCTGAAATTAGACACAGTATGACTTCTCAAGTGATTAAATTTTACATTATTTGAACAGTAAAGCAAAGTATTTTATTGACAACCATATAACAGTAAGATTACTATAAAATATTGAAAAGAGGAAAGCATTGATGAACAGAACTAAAAACAAGAGGTAACATAACTCACAAAACTGAAGGAATGTTTAATTCAACCTCTTCAGTTATTACTGCCTTCATTACATATTTCATGTCATTTAGGACCATACTCTTACACTACCATTTTCTCTTCACTTACCTCACACAAAGAAAAATAACATAAGCAGAAAGTCTATGGTCTATTCATCAGCAGACACCTTCTAATCTCTGCCTATGCATTGACACAGACTGTAATCACGCCTGATTTATTAGTGCAGTTCAGTGACTCCTTTATCGCTATTTAATCCTGACTGCTATATATCCTACAATTGCCAACTATCTACACAGCACCTATTGCATACTATGTCTGGCACTGTGAAAGTACTGAACTGTAATTAAAATTACAGCATCACTAAACATGCTAAAATCTTTGCTAAAGATGAGTGCCAAAGGTAGCTTTCTGAAGGGGATTAGCTTGGACATTCTACAGCACTACCTGAGGAGAACATTACATTTCAAGCATTTGAACATTTCAGACAACAGAAAATATCACAAAGTAAAGCCAAGGCATACTGATATGCTCTTTGCACCTGCATATTTCAGTGCTCCTGTCATAGAACTACAAGGAGTTTGAGTAAAGCCACAGACAATATCCAGATTTGAGATTATCTGATGCATCTTTTAATAGTACCAAGGAACACACAGCCTTCAGAAGGTAAAGGCCAAAAGGATTAAAAAAAATTCTTTTCGGTTTTAATTTTGGCTTGTTCAAAGGGTTGCTTGGGGGCAAGGTGCTTCAAAACCATTTCAGGGTGGTCCACTGTAGTTTAATTCTCCTGCTCATCACTCTCCTTGGCACGTAAATGTAAGAGAAATTCTTGGAAAGCAGTATTAAACACTTGTTTGTATTTCTCTGCTTCAGAGAATTTTCTTCCTGTAAATCACAAGACCTTTAGAGCTCACCTATATCCTCTGGCACAAAATTCTACTCTTTCAATTTTCAGATATGTATCTTACCCCAGCCTTGCTAAAAGTCAAGGGCTACTCTCATGTAATTCGTAGTTATAACATGTGAAGCATGGTATTCATACACATGGTAACCAAAAACTTCATAATTATGCTTTTAATGGATTTCCTCCTTTCTTCATGAACATTAAGATTACTGGTTTTGTCTAGTTTTGTTCAGTAGGAAACAGTCAACCAATACAGTATATCCAATAAAATAATAAAAAATAAATAGAAAAATCATTTGGTTGAAAGAAGCTAGTATGAGTAGGTATCATATACTTAGTCAGATTTCTTCAAAGACACTAACTCATCTTGTCAAATATAGAATCACAGGATCACAGCATAACTGAGGTTGGAAGGGACCCCTGGAGATTGCCTAGTCCAAATACTCTGCTTAAAGCAGCATCATCTACAGTAGGTTGATTGGGCTGTGCCCAGTCAGGTTCCAACTCTCCTTGGGGATGAAGACTCCACAACCTCTTAGTCACCTCTACTAGTGTTCAATCACTCTCAAAAGTTTGGGTATTTTTCCCCTTATGTTTAAAGGAACACTTTGTATTTCAGTTTGTGCCCACCTCCCTTTTTTTGTTTGTTTGTTTGTTTGTTTGTTTTTCCCCTGAAGGAAAAGATATGGAAATAATGCTTATGAAGCATGATTTGTGAGCTAGTTTCCACCAATTGCATTCTGAGTCTAGTTAAACTTCAATAACCCTGAAATACTTACAAAGGAGTGTCTGAAAAGCATTCACACAATGTCAGGAATTTAATACTCTTAACCAACACAAGATTTTAACGCTCTTTCTTAGAAAATTCAAACAATATGTGCCACCATCAATAAGCACAAGGAAGACTATCTCACATTTCATCTTCTAACACCAAGTTAATTAATTTTCCTTTAACAGTCTCAGTAAATCATCACAACAGTTTAACAACACATTGTTCATGAACATAATCTTCTGGTCTTGCTGAAGTCACTGTTCACTCGATGGTTCTAAAAAAGCTAAAATCATCAGCCAGTTGCTGGGTTTCATATGGTGGCTAACAACACAACAATTCAAAAAAAACAGACAAACATGAAAGAATGGATGAAATTCATCTGAGTTTTACACTGGAGTTTGTTGTCAAGTCAAACATTTACCAAGAACTTTTTAGTACACAACTGTTCTTTGTCAAATATATAAAATAAAAGTGTGAGTCTAAAGCTGTGCATGGCTTGCCATCCAATGTGATAGCTGCTGTTTGTGAAACCATTCACAAACTATCTCGAGAACAGGTGTTAGAAGGAAAACCATGGCAACAGAGAACTCAAGGTAGGGCAGCTATGGTGGAATCTACCCATGATCTGCAGAGAGCATGTGCAGTCCAGGGTGAATCCATTCTAACAATGGCTCCATTATCAGTACCTGCACCACTGTCACGGTCATATTCCCGATGTCGACTGAGAGATGGCAGACGGTGATACAATACTTGAGTTCTTAATGTTGTACTAACCCCTACAGAAATTGCACACTTCTGCTTTATCTCCCCACCCTCTTGGGACTAGGAGTCCTCTCTGCCAGTCTTGCTGATCACTACTCTCAAATATACTTTTTTTTCCCTACTGTTTTAGGAGCAGCTGATTCACCAAGCACTTACTGCACTTGTGCTAAATATCATGTCTGTTCCCACAGCATACAGGCAAGGGATTTAAGAGACATGACTCCTCCAGTTCACAGTGTTTCTTTCTTCAACCAAAAAGAACAAGCCCCAGATTACAAATTAGGAAAAACTCCAGAGTTTTTTTAGTATGAGTCTAGACGTACAACATCTGTGCAATAAAACTAAATTGATGCTTGCTATATCCCACCACAAAATCCAAGTAAATCACAGAACTCAAAGATTATTTTAGGCCTGTCAATTTTGGCTAAAAACTCTTACTTTATTAATGAAATTATAAATTAATGGTAATACTCAATTGACTTCTTCATTATACCTTTTGCTTTTCTTCCTATCTCCTTTTTCAAATACTAGTACAAATAAATGAGAAGTTTGCTTCACTGATTACTAAGTCTATGAGTTTTCTTTGACAATGAGAAATTTACTAGATGTGCCTCAGTAGACCAACAATTGAATTTAAAACTGGATGTAATGATGGGGGAAATACTCTTCTGTACCAGAGTTACAATTTTCCTAACTGATTCACTCTATAACAATAAGGTGTTCACATTACAAAAACAGTTCCCGGTCTCAGGTTAAGTTAATACTGCATAACCTGAGATGAAAAGCATTTTTAACTTTTATTGAGGCTTCATGACTATTCAAAGAATCAAATCCATACTTCATGCTTTCAAATGAACAGAATTAAAATGGAATAAAAGATAAAATATATTAAAGAAAACACTTACTTGACAATGTTATATACACTGTTATATACAATGTTATATACAATGACATATAAATTACAATATACAATATATATTACAATGTATATACAATTACAATATACAATGTAATAAATAAATTACACTACAGAGTACCTCTTGATCTGCGTTCTTTTCATGACTGAATGCTTATCTCAATTCTTTTCTTTACTAACTGAGGATGTTTTACAGGCATTTCACAGATGACTGTTACTGGACTGCCTTCAGATAAAACATAGTTTGTATTCAGCATTTCACAGGTACAGATGCATTGATAATCTAAGGAAACTGCACCCTCCCCAGGATGTCTTATTCAACATATCCACTCTAGGTCCTGCAATAACCAAGTCTTTTGAGAACTGCAATTTCCCTATTACTGCTGTCTGTCACTGCATGTAGCTCTTTTATGAAATTCTGTGACATCTCCTCTTGCCTATATGGAAAATTAGATATTTTGAAAAGAAACATGAAAAATCACCTAGAAGAGACTTTGAAAAATCTCCTATTCCAAGCCCTCTAGAAATATTTAACTATCCTCATGGCATTTCCAATCCAGCTTTTGTCTAATCTCTTTTCACATTCCAAAGTGATATATTTACTTAAAAAATCAAGCTATTAATTTTTTTCTTAATATCTAATCTGGATTTTTTTTTTTTTCTCTTCAAATGAAGCACAATTTCTCTTTTGTCTTTTCACTATGGAAATAATTTCCTTCATTCCACTTTGCAGAAGTGCATACTTGAAGACTGCTACCACATCCTCCTGAGAGTTCTCTCATTCATTCCTACTCATCCCAGGTCTTTCCACATTGGTGTAGTTTTTTTCTAGGTCTGTAATCTAGGCATCTAGACATGGTTTGATGCTCTCCTTTGCTCTCTCACCAAACAGTCCACTGGTCTTTTACTAAGGTTTGCACAACAGAATATGGGATTCTAACTGAGACCTAAAAAGCCTGCAGAGAACAGAAATATATCTCTTTAATACATCACCGCATGATGGGTCACAGTTTTTGCAACATAAATCAGGCAGTTCTGCCATAAACCTGAGAAACCTAAACAGCTTTTGTCCTTTATATTTGTGCTGTTATTTCTAATTACAGCACCTTGATGAACTGCATCCTAACAATTTTTGGACCATTTTTATACAATACTCATTTTTTTTAGGATACTGACACATCTGTCAACTTCATGCTACCGAAAAATTAATAAGCATACTGTTCAATTTCCAGATCATATAAATAAAAATTTAAAATAAAACTGAGCCAAAGAAAAATCCTGTCTCAGTCATGTTTCACTGACTTTTCCACAATGAACATTTAATGTTTCTAGCCGGCACAGGTAAATTGATTTGAACTCAACTTCAATCTACTGCTTCTATCTAAATGGCCTCTGCTACACTGGCATACGAAGAAGTCCTTTTTTGTGATACTATTTTTCTTGACAAATTTGTTTGCTGTTTCATCCTTGCTATTTGTTCCTTATTTTAAAAAATAAACACTTTTTTCCCCATTTGAAATCTCTCAGTATCCACTCTTGTGGTCATTTTTAATTTTGACTAAGAATATTTCTGAAATTTCTTCTTGCAGTATTTTAAGTCTGATGAAGCTCACCAAGCAGATAATTTGAAAACACTCGGTCTATGCAGAGAATATATTTTACATCTAGGGGGAATTATTTGCCATGGGTAGAGATGCTAGTTCACTGATATTAGAAATAGTAAGGTTAGAACTTGCATCCAATTTTTTTAGCAAAGTGTGATGTAAAAAGCAAATTTAAAAATTAAGAACTTTGCCCCTAACATGACTTAATACAGGTTTGGTCCTCCCTTTAGTAGAAGGATTTTTTAACATACAACATTTTTTTCTTTGATATACTTTGCTCATTTCAGAACCTATGAGCCTTTAAGAAATTCTCTCTCCAACCTTTTTTTATCTATCCATATTACCTTATGAATGCAAGATTATTTTCCCTTTTCATATACTTGAAATCAACAAATTACTTCCAAGTCTTCTTTTACAACTGGATTATCTTTACTTCTGACCTTTCACTTTTAAAATTAGTTTGAAAGTTAGGGGTGGGGGGGGAGGTTTATTGTCTTTTTTAAAAGCTTTCCTTTCAATCCTTATTCCCTTGAGAAGTTTAGTTCTATTAGTTCTCAGAGCCTGCTTCTTGACATGCACGGTTTCTATTTTGTTTTCTTTACTAAACATTGTGAGTGCCATCATTTCACTGTCACATCAATCAAGTTGCCTTTACTTAGCCACTTCTAGCTGGTTTCTTACTATTTAAAACTACATCTATAGAAACTTTCCAGCAAGTTGCTTTCATTTTCCTTCTAAAGAAAGAAAACCCAAAACACTATGACATTACTAAAAGGAAAAATGTCACCAGTGAATGCTTGTTAAACTTACTCTATTATACCTTTCTCAAAGGATATCTGGGCAATTAAACATTTTGTCACACCACCAAATCCTAGATTGCTTTGTTAACTTCTTACAAAATTCTGCGTACATTTATTGATCTGTGGTGATCTGCTCATTTTGACTTCATCTCACTTTCCCTTCAGACCTTAATAATACATTCAATAACACTAGAATCTTCTAAATTTTTGATACATATACGATATTTTTCTCTTCTGATTCTTTGGCCTGACTTGGAAAAGGCTATACCCCATTTACAGTAACCCATCTCTTTGCTGCCCTTCCTTGGACACACTCCAGCACCTCAATGTCCCTCCTGAATTGAAGGGCCCAGAACCAGACGCTGCTCTCAAGGTGACCCCTCACCAGTGCTGACTAAAGTGGGAGAATCATTTCCCTGGTCCTGCTGGCTACATAATTTTTGATACAAGCCAGAATACCGCTGGCCTTCTTGGCCACCTGGGCACATGCTGGATTATGTTCAGCTGGCTGTTCACCAACCTCTCCAGATTCTTTTCCACTGGTCAGCTTCCAGCCACTCTTCCCCCAGCCTGCATCACTGTATGGGTTATTGTGGCCAAACTGCAGGACCTGGCATCTGGTTTTGGTGAACCTCATGCTGTTGGTCTAGCCCATCTGTTCCTCTGCAAAGAACTACTACCCTCCAATAGATCAATACTTCAACTCAACTTGGTGTTATCTGCAAATTTGCTAACAGTAGATTCAATTCCCTGATCCAGATCATCAATAAAGATATTAAACAGGTCTCAGCCCAACACTGATCATTAAGGTGCACCACTGACGACTGGCTGCCAACTGGATGCAGCACCATTCACCACCACTCTCTGGGCCTGACTATCCAGCCAGTTCTCAACCCAGCAAGGAGTGCTCCTGCCCAAGCTGTGTGCTGCCAGCTTTTCCAGGAGAAGGCCATGGGAGACAGTGTCAAAGGCTCTGCTGAAATCAGATAGGCCACATCCACAGCCTCTCCCTCATCCACCAGGGGCGTCACCTGGTCATGAAAGGAGATCAAGTTGATCAGGCAGAACCTGCCTTTCCTAAAGCTCTGCTGGCAGGGTCTGATCCCTTGGTTGTTCCGCATGTGCTGTGTGATCACACTCAACATGATTTGCTCCACAGCCTTGTTGGGCACCAATCCCGCATGCTATAAAAGCAGAACCAGATTCCACTCAGAATTTGTACAAGAGAGATCTGATTAACTTCTATTTCACAAATCAGCTGGCTTTTTGAATAAAAAAGCCCTACTTTCCTCCTGTCCTACAGACATATGGGGGTTTTATAGCACAATCAGAATCCTCAGGAATTAGATCTAAAACTGAGGGTTTAATAACTGCACTAGAGTGATCCCTCAGCACTTTAAGCATATAGGTTTTAAATTTACCACCCAAAGCGCCCAAATATTCTTTGTCTTTAAATTCTTCCCATATTTTCTGCTGACAGAGATATTTGCCCTCATTTCCTGCAACAAAGCTGTTACTGTGCTTTATTAAAACAACTGTGCTATAACCCTGCTAACATCTGTGAAGGGTTACATTAACTGGTTGATTTGGATTTTTTCTTAAATGTTGTAAGTGACAGTTAAAGTGATTTTAAAGTTCCAGGCATTAAGTCTAAGCAAGATAGAGGTCAGTAGGGCTTATCAGTATTAAAAAATTGAAAGGAAGGGGTAAATCTTTATATTTAAAAGATGTTGATAAACATACGAATGCAGTAATGCAAGGAAAGCCAGTCCTGTAACTTCGCTCCAATTTGCTAGATATGTTTTCACCTTCATAATGCTCCAGGCTGATACTCACTAGCTGGTCAACTAGCAAGCTTTATTTGAGTTTAAATAAAGTAGGAGTTGATTATAATTGGAGAATGTCCACTACAGATTTTAAATATCTGTACAGTCCTTCATGTTTATACAAAGCACTGGCAGAGCCTTGCAGCATTCCTCAGCAACTACTTATTAAGAGATGGACAAGCATCCCAACATGAAGCTTTTTCTTTTCAAAACACAAAACGTCCACCACAATGGACTAATACCACGTAAACAAATCTTTTTTTCCCTTCATTTAAGATATAGATTTTTTAAATAATAAGAATTATTTAGAAGGGCAATAATTTCATGTGAAGAATTCCCAACTTTCACTCAAGATGCTGAGATGAAACAACACATTTCAGATATACACAAGCTTGCCCTCAAAAAGAAAGGAAATTTGCCCAGAGTTGAAGAAGTGAAAATCTGTAAAACGGACAGTAACAGAAATGGTAGCAGACAATGGGCTCATTGTTTATAAATACAGAAACATGATAAGAAATTAGGATATATAATATTTAACAATAGAATTTAAACAATAGAATATTAAGTAGTCATATGGAGGTTCCGCTCCTGTAAATACTGTCCAAGATGCTGTTGGCCTGCTCTGCTGCCAAGGCACACTGCTGGTCCCATGCAGCTAGACCCCTCCATACACCAGGAAGCCCAGGTACATTTCAGTGGAACTGCTTCCCAGCCTGTGGATCCCCAGAACTGTTGTTGGCAGTTCCTCTTTCCCAGGTGAAGGGCTTTGCTTTTATTCTTGCTGAATTTCATTAAGTTTCTGTTCCCTGAGCTTGCTGCAGTTTCTCTGGACAGCAGCTCTGCTCTCAAGGGTACTGAGCTGAGAGTTGCATCACCCTCTCTGCTCCCCCCTATCTGGTATCACCTTAGAACTTGAACAAGAACTGTACTTTATACACACCTGTATTTTAAACACCTCTGTAAATAATGCTTCCCATTTTCATCTTATTCTATGGAAATCATTATCCAAGCTGTGAATCCCATGACTGAGTAAAATCTCAAGAAATCATCCATATCCCCTTCCATCTTCAGTCAGTAGCTAAAGTATGTTTTTCAAAGTGACAGGATTTTATGCACTAATCAAAGCTTTGTATCCAGCTTAAACCAACGCTGAATATTACAACAAAAGAACCTGAAGTTATATGCCTCCTCTGACTGGCTGGATTTCTGCCATTCATGCCTACCATACAACACAATACCATTAATTGATGTCACAGTAGAAGAATTTTCCTCCCCTGGAGTCACATACTCTAGAGAGGCAAGCATTCAGGACAAATACCAAATTCAGTACCCAATTACATGGCAATAAAGACTAAAAAGAACAAGAAAAAATATAGCTATATTAATAATCATAGTGGTACTCCAAATACAAAAATATATCTCTGTAGTTCACACTCTCAACAGTTCCCCACAATATGAGGTTAGAAGGGACAATGGACCAACCCTTTCTCATTGAAGGGAACTTGGGCAGAAATAACAATGTGTGGTGCATTGAGAGCAATAATGCAAGAAACAACAGGGGTTGAAGGATTAAAAACAGTTTGAATTTAGACAACAAAGAAAGAGACAAAGATACCAAAACAATAGCTTTACTTTTTTTTTTTAATATTTCTTAAAGCATTATTCAGTGATCCATCGTGCACTGCTTAAATTCTTATTTCAGTATGAAGAAAAGAATCTCATCAGGACATGTATTGTGATGTAGAATTCAACACAGCGCTGTTTAGAGACATTGTCTATTCATCTCTGCCACCTGGTTTTGAATCCAGTCTTACAGCAACTAAAAGCTTCCTGAATTTAAAAGCTTTACATGCTTTCCCTAGTAGGAGAAAAAAGTGCTTCTAAGAAGTTACTGAGAGTAGGGAAAAGAATTTCCCATTCTACCTTCTTATCTCCAAGAAAAGGAGAAAAAGATCTTAACAGAGATTCTTGTACTCCCCTCTCTATTTTCTTGACAAAGAGTAGTTTCTACAATGACTCAAAATCAGAAATTTCTTGCAGGAGACACAAAACAGAAGGAACACGCAGAGGTCAAAGAAGGAAGCTCCATAAACTAAAGGAGAAAACACAAAGCATGAGACAGCACTAATGACGGAAAGGTTTTATAAGAAATGAAGGGATGAGTGGGTTGCAATGATCACAATGGTTCGATAACAATGCAAAAGAGACCATCTCTATTATGAGGAAAACAGGAAAAGAAAGGAAAATATAATGATACTGGAAAAGGCAAACAGAAGTTGATGTCATAAATATGACACAACCAAAATTTGAGAAACAAGAACCAAGGAAAAAAGACAATTTTCTGCTTAATCAAAACAGTTGATTTGCATCAAAATTCTACCAAGAGCAATGAATCAGCCACATCTCCAAACATCAATTGCCCTGCTACATTACCACCTGAAATCACCTAGGGAAAAAAAGCATACATGAAACCACCCTGCACTAAAAAAGCAACTCATGCTAAAAAAAAACAGCAAAACCCAAATTTTCAGGAAACAGTACGAATGCTGAATGTTCCCTCATTTCCTCTCCTCGAAATAAATGCTTTGAGCCTCTTGCTACTGGTGTGCTCTAAATAGAACAAGAAATAATATGACAAGTGTATAGAGATGTATTTGTATTCCCTTTCACTCTGGCTAGTATTACAAAGCTTTTAACAGGATAAAGTTATATTTTATAAGCAGAGTCACTATTATAACTATGTTTGTTATTCCTTTATGGTACATTGTTTCTTGGGTGACTTCCCATCAGAACATCCTCATAGACATTTCACACCTAGAATGACTTCTAAAATGCTCAGTAAGAGTGTGTCCTCAGGCACAGAGAACTTGTCAAAGGAAAATGTGGTGGACTGTTTCCAGTTTTTTCTCCCCCAATATGGCAGCATTCTCTCCAAAAGTCTTGTTCTTTATTTAAGGGAACCTACAAAGTACCCCTCTTTCTGGACTTGAAGCACATGAATTTACTAAGTACAATTTATGGACATGGTAATATAGTCACTGTTTAAAGGCAGAAATAAAATAGAAAAATAAATTTACTTTCTTGAAATAGTCTAAAAAGCCAAATCCTAAAATCTATGAAAGCAATCAAAAGAGGATAAATCAAACTACAAAAAGGAGGCAAACTGGTAAACAGGCAGGTACCCCTGTTTTGATCTGTATATAGGTGTCTGAATGACTAAGTCAGTCCCAATAGAACTATCATTATCAATTACACAAAGAAGCAGGTCAAGAAACCAAGTATTTTAATGCTATATAATGAGATTTATAAAACCTAATTAGGAGACTGAATTCCAATTACTTCAGCATGAGCTCTGTGCTTTCATGACACCAAAAAATCTCCAGCCCCAAAATCATATTTCTCTCTTTGAAACAGTGCATACATCTAACTACTACTTCTTCGGAGGCATGAAATGTTTGACTACAGACATACAACTGGCACAACTTAAATACTGTTCTCCCATACTTCTACTCTGGATGTTTATAAAATTCCCCCAACATGAAAAAAAAGAAGCTGTTAATCTGTTAATTCTATTTCCTAGACGTGTGGAATTTTTCCAATTACTCCAAATTCCAAAATTTCCAATTTTTCCAATCACATAACAACACTGTGATTTCAACAACCAGAGGGTTGCAAAAAAATGAGAGTGAAGATTCTTGTGCTTATCCACATTTCAAGTAACTTTTGATGATTTCCTTCTAAATTAAAAAACAATACCTTTATGAATTGTATATTTATATGGTGCACTTCTGAAGAGTGGTGAACAACACAACTTGCCAGTCTTTTTTTTTTTCCTCTATTTGCCATGAACAAGTGCTCAAATGTCTTTATGTAGGACTTCAAATTTAAAATTGGGTATCTGTTAACATAAAAATGATGTTCAATTAAATATTTTTAATGTTAGTAAGATAGAAACTGGTCATATTTCTTCACCTGTCAACCCAACTATCTTATTGAAGAAGAAAATTAAGAGTTAATTTATTATAAAAATAACAATGATTTGCTAAAATCTTCAAATCTGGGGAATGTAGTCACATAGTTCATATTGATCAAAATCTACACAAGTAAAGAAACAGGGTAATTGCTATTTTATCCCCACATATGTGCTTCAAACTGAGTAATGGCTTGAGGTTCTTTACATTTATTATTTCTAACGTCTTCATCTTATTACAATACTTTTCCTCAGAAAGAAGGCTGAAATTAGGAAATAATTACAAAATGTTATCAGTGAAAGAAATGTCAGAATTTTTTCTGGCTAAATACAAATAATCATCTTTTTAAAATGATACATGTCCAGCCCATAAAGGAAGATTATAAATGCACTGCTTATCTGTATTACAGTTATTGATGGAATCTTGGTTCATTGCTGTTGTAAGAAGTGGCTGATATTTAAGTCTTAAGAACGACATATTTAAATTTCATCATATATAAAGCTACATCTTTCAAGTTTCTGAGCATCTCCAGTTTTTGCTGTCATCAACATAAGCAAAACACATTCAATGATGTACTGCAGTTTTAGTTACCTTATGTATTTAAACTTGTTACAGTCATAGCAAGTACACATGCATGTAAGGAATGCTTAAAAACAGCAACAAATACATGAAATAAAAAAATGAATAATATGAACAATTGAAACATTTAAATCTATTACTTTTATTTTTTTCTTTAATAAATATATTTCTCCAACAAAAGATTAAGCTACCTCTCTTGAAATTAATCCTGCAGCCAGATACACTCCTTATAGCTATGTAATTTAAGGAACAATATTAAAATCTTAACAGTAAATCACCTTCAATATTTTGCATGCCTTTGGGTATTGAATTTTACATCTGCAGCTAGGAAAAAAAGACAACCGTCTTGCTATTACTCAGCAGGATACAGATTCCTTTTTGTAAGTGGAATTCCAGACATTCCATCTGTTTCCCATAAAAGTAGAAAATAGTTGGTCTTTAAGTAGATCAGTAACAATACATTTAAAGAGTGTAGGTAGAAACCACATCCAGCCAAACAATACGCCATAGCAAAAAAGTTTTATTCCTTTAAACAAAATTCATGCATATGAACCATTGTTTAAACAATTATATTATTTACATATTAGAAGATTAATATTTCCTGACCAGTAAAGAGACAAACCAAAGTTTATAAAACAAGTCTACAAAATTATTAAATATAAGAGACAGTTACCAAGATGGAAAAAAGGAACATCTAGCCTTTTTTTCACTGGCTCTTTTCACAGCCAGCCATCTCAAGGAGTAATAGCTACCTTGCAATGTCTCATCTGGTCATGCAAAAAAACTCTTTTCACATGATTCCAGTNCAAACCTTCTTATCAAAAGTATCAAAACCATAACTATATACGGCAGAAAAACAATTTTTTAAAAAATTATTTCCATTTATTCCAGAAGTATGTATCCAATATTTTCTAGGTTAAGTGAAAGTATTTGTGATGTTTAGACAAATGTTTTGAACAACTTGTACACTATTAGTTCACTACAGAAGTCTGAGACACAAGACCACTGTTTCTATTATCACAAGTTTCCTATTCCAGAATTTTTTGTTAATGCTTCCATGCTCAAACACCAAATAACTACAAAGAGGAAGAAGAGTAATGTTTTAAAAGAAAATTAATTCCATTTGGAATATTCTTCTTTAAATATGTATTCTGCTCTTTCTCTGTCACATTACAAAAACATACCGAAGAATATGGCTCTTGAACATTTATGATAAACTCTGTTCCAAAAGCCATAAATGTTATGACCCATTAAACAACTGCCTAGTTTACCTGTCAAGACTATTATGCATGTATATTCATATCTAAATAAAATGTTCAAAAGAAGCAATAATTCTGAATGACTAATTTACAGAGTTGTACAAAAGCCTAAGAAGCAGCACAGTATCAGGCTCTTCTCCCTCTTTGCAAAGAGATAATCAAGATGATAATATTTTAAAATTTATGCCACAGGTAATATATTCCATTTGATTCATTCAAGATTTAGGACAGGAAATAAATGCTGAAGGAAATTACCACATAAATGACATTCCTTGAAACTAGATGGCCTTGAGAATGAAAGTCTTCTTATTTTATCCAAGCTATAATACTCATCCTGTACTCAAAATACAGAATAACAGTGTTCTGCTCAAAATGAAAGGACATCTGTCTACTTTCTAGTTTTTTCAGAAGGTAAATTAGCAAAAATCAGTCTAACAGACGTTTCAATTTTACTAAAGGCAATCATGAGCTTAGGTTATGACTAGCTTTAGTTTATAACCTTAAACTGACTTAAGACTTCAGCAGACTTCTTGAAACATTTCAAGTACAATCTAAGGAACTGCATGAGGGGCTTTTTTTAATATGTTTTAGGCAACCTGACACCCAAGCACAAACAGCATTCACAGAGAGCACATGAATGCACATGCAGGACTAAGTGGATTTCATTTAGTTGAATGTAGCCTTTCCTGCAGTGTACACTTGTTTATGTAATATCAAGAGTTTCTAAAGTGACTGGTCTTGCAACAGTTTAAGCCTTTATATGTATCTTATCTGAAAGAGATGCAGTGATCTAATGAAATATGAATCAGCAGATTATTTGGGGGAAAAAAAATCTTAATCACCTAGAAAAAAAATNAAGATGGAAAAAAGGAATATCTATCCTTTTTTTACTGGCTCTTTTCACAGCCAGCCATCTCAAGGTGTAATAGCTACCTTGCAATGTCTCATCTGGTCATGCAAAAAAACTCTTTTCACATGATTCCAGTTATGTATCTAATTTATTATGTGCACACAATGGGCACTTTCCTATTGTAAAAGTAAATCTCCATGTTACTATGGTAAAAGCAGTAACTAGATATGCAAAGAATAATTTGCATGAGAAAATGACTCTGCACACAGCCAATGTGCACTATGCAGAGTTTACTGATGCCACAGTGTTTTGAAAATTTAGCCCTGGTTTCTAAGGCCTGACTTGGCAAGACAGCACCTAAACAAGCATACACAATGGAATGAATACACAAGCATAAACCTCATCTAACAATTCCAAAATCACACAGAAGTCAAACTTCACAGACAGGAATATCATAACATTTCTGCCCACCTTTTAGTGGAGGAAGTTAATAGTTGTTATTGCCGTAAAGAAAATGCAAAGACGTATCCCACTTAGCAGAAAATTGCACTTTTATCCTAGAAACATGCATTTTTGCTATGCTAAGAAATCTCTGAAATGGCCTAGACATTTTGTTGAACTATTTTTTAAAACCATCTCACAGGCATAGGCCACAATAATTAGCTATGTTACTTTCCCGCCATTTTCATAATTTCTAGTAGTGCAAATTACAGGCCTCATCCCAAATAAACACAGGAAAAAATTAAATTTTTAATTCACATTACAAGCACGGATATGCAGGATCAGACCTTTATAATATGAATTTAAGTAGTGAATCCAGACTGACAAGATCATAAATTATTAGATAAGTAGACTCTTCTTTTTGTACTTGAACAGTCTTAAGCACATACATCTGATTATGACAAAGCCACTCAATTTACCCCTTCACAATAAATACAAGTATATCATTAAAACATCTATGAAACTTCACCACCATAGAAGCATCTAAATACACAAATACTGACCATATTTTAAACAGAACTATTATGCTGGTTCTGGAGAGGGAGAACAATTGAAAACAAAAGTGACGAGATGGTTATGTCTAGAAATAAGTCATGTATGACATGAAAGAGAACTAAATAGTATGTCTCTGAAGTAAGACACTTCGAAATCCAATATGAATTCTTGACACTTAATCACGTTTCCTGTTTAGTCTACTTGTCACACTAACAAAACCCCACTTATTGCAAGGTTTCCCATTTTATTAAAGATTGTTGTGAATGTATATGCCAATAAAGCATAATCATAATTAAAGGATGCCAAAAGCTAGAGATAAGCTACTGACATTTTGGACACCCTAAGCCAAACTATCATCCTGCAGCAAACTATCACCCTGCTGTTATAAACAATAATGTAAGAGTAACACATTTTTTATGTGTAAACATTCCGCTTCCACAGAAAATAAGCCTAAGACATTTCCTACTATTTCATTTTTATATGAATGGTCCTGCTAAATCCTAATAAATAAATATATTAACTCAAGGAAACTATTTTTAACATTGTCTATATATCAATAGCCTTAACAGTTCTTTGACCAATACTCCCTTTTTCCAACAAAGGGTTTAGTAACTTTTCCAACTTAGGTTTATAGTGACCTAAGTTTTAATTCTGAAAAAATTAAAAGATACAAAACAGATACTGTACTGAGTTAAAGATGTCATTCATTGTGTTCTGTCTTGTACTGCTTTTTCAGCCCAATTATTATGTTTTGAACGGCTAGTTCCTTTTTCTTACTGCTTTTCACAACTTATGTATTACTAATGTTCAAACACTAAATACACCTTTTGACTTACCACAATATTTTATTTTATTGATAACTTTACTAGTTAACAAAATTAATTCAGAATCAAAGAACAATGAAGGGGGAGAAGGATCTGAAGCACAAGCCTTACTTGGAGCTGCTGGAGGAGCTGGGCTTGTTTAGCTTGGATAAGAAGAGGCTCAGGGGGGACTTCATTGCTCTCTACAACT
>VWYP01023280.1:1468-22707 GCA_013400435.1 Pycnonotus jocosus
AAAAAAAAAAAAAGTTGAGAAAGCTGAGTGTCTGCTCCAGTCTGACAAAGTACAATGACAGGATCTCCTTGGATTTGGTGGGACCCTGAGCCCACTGAAGGATTCGTGTTACAGCCTTTGTTTCATCCCTATCCCTGGAGTACCTGGAAATGGATGCAAACCCCTCTCCTTCACGACTGGATGATGCCTGCAAGCTTGCAATGGAAAGCAAACAAAGAGCAGGGAGGCAGACAGAGAACAATGCACACGACTGAGGGCGAGGTTTGTGCTGTTGATATCAAGGCTGCTGGGTCAGAACAACATCAATAAATATCTTGTACGGAAAGAGGCTGAAGTAAATGATTGAGGGAGAACCTGAGCTGTCAGCTGCCACTTCCATGTGTCTGTTGATATCATTCAAACTCTGTACAGACAAATGCTGAGGGAAACTCACAAATATCACTTGTCACGTGCTCTTTGTGCACCTGCAAAGCTGAAGGTGCTGCTGACGACACCTGAAAACTGATAATCTGCACTTCATGTATCATAGAAACATGGAATGGCAGAAGGGCTTGGGATGAAAGGGATCTGAAAAATCATCTCGTTCCAACCCCCTGCCATGAACAGGAACACCTTCCACCAGACCAGATTTTTTTTTTTCCACAGAAAAAATACAGCTATTTTATATGTTTGTGTATGGAATGATCATTATCCTCTATTTCTTTCTCTTGGAAACCACTGTTGCATCGCAGGACATGCAGCAGGATCAGATATCCTCTGTTGCCCAGAGCAGCTGTGGCTGCTCCATCCCTGGAAGTGCCCAAGGTTGGACAGGGCTCAGAGCAACCTGGGATGGTGGAATGTATCCCTGCCCATGGCAGGGGACTAGATGGTCTCTAATGTCCTTTCCAAACAATTCTATGGTTCCATGATGCTTCTATGATATTCCAGCTGCCTTCTCTCCCACCAAACAGTGGATAATTTCCTCTGGATAATCCATCACCAGCCATGTTGTTATTTCAAGTTAATGATGCTCTCTGGGTGGATCCATGTTGATAAGGGGCTCTCCCAGCAGCCCTCCCAGTGGTCAGGCAGGGAGGCACGGCTGTTTGTCCCCTTGTTTTTGTGCCTCCAGCCATTGTTCAGGTTCAGCCCTGCGCAGAGGTCAGGCTGTACCTGCTGCCTTCCCCTGCCACCCCTGCCAAGGTTCCCCGGACAGCCACAGCTGTTCCCATTGCCCTATAAATGCCAGAGTGCTCCCTCCTCCCCTGCTCAAGGGTTCTGGCATTGTGGCCCTGTCTCCACTCTGCAGCTGAGACCTTCCACCATGAAGCTCTTCTCCTGCCTCATGGCTCTCCTGCTTTTCCTCCTCCAGGCTGTTCCAGGTAAGGGGCAAGCCCCACGCTGGGGTTTGCCTGTGTGGCAGGTACAGCTCGCTTCTGTGGTGGTGCAGAACATTCTTCTCAGCTCCTTTCCTTAGAGCAGTTCCCCATTTCTCAGTCTAAAAACAGAAGTGAAAAGTTAACCCATGGTGAGCAGGTATCACACCAGAACCTCTCCACTGAAACCTCTGCCAGGTGTTGGCTCTTTAAACTCTTTGAAGTCTCTTTATGCCACCTTCTGGCACTATTGGATGGTGATGCCATGGAAATCACCTCCTCTTCTAACCCTGGGGTTAAAAATTGTCCCCTCTGTGTAGGTAGAGCGGAGCAGAGGTTTTCCCTGATATTGCTCAGGTTGGACTGCACCACTGACTTCAGCTCTCTGAATATTCTGGTTCCCCTTCCTCAGCCCTTCTGCTGCACTGGCTCATTTTCTGATTGTGTTTTTACCCTACCTGTTCCTCATGCTTAATGAAACTCCTCACCTCGGAGAAAGGCTTCCAGAGAAAGAAGGAACTGGGCAAACTGCTTGTCCCTGTTAATTGAGCCAGATCCTGCTTTGGGGGGGGTTTAAAAATCATAATTTTATCTTCAGAGCATGTGGTGACCATGCTGTGCCTTGCATGTCCCGGCAGCACTGCAGTCCCTGAACTCAGAGGCATCCAAGGCTGGGCTGTCCCTTCCCATTATAGCACGGATGTCCAGGATATGTTCAGAAAACTGCCATCAACCTCTATGTTTCACTCCAGTTGTACAAAAACCTTCCTTGGAATGCTCTGAGGTCCCATGAGTTCCTCAAAACTTTGGGAGGAGGTGTTTGCATCAGACTCCTAACTGGGGTCTGTGGGGTTTCAGCAGGGGGAAGACCACGAGAATGGGCTGATCCTGCAGCACAAATGGGAATCCCATTCTCCCTGCAGGTCTTGGCTTGCCCAGGGACACCCTGCGTTGTTTGGAGTACCATGGCTACTGCTTCCACCTGAAATCCTGCCCGGGGCCGTTTGCTGCCTTTGGGACCTGCTATCGGCGCCGCAGGACCTGCTGTGTTGGTAGGTGTGGGAGCCCTGCCCAGGGGGGACAAATCTGGGGAGAAATGGCTCAACCAAGCAAAACAAACTTTGCCTCCAAATCACAGAGTCACAGAACTGTTTGGGTTGGAAGGAACTTAAAGCTCATCCCGTTCCACCCCCTGCCACGGCAGGGACACCTTCCACTATCCCAGGTTGCTCCAAGCCCCATCCAGCCTGGCCTTGGACACTTCCAGGGGTGGGGTCTAAGCCATCTCTTTCCACGTACAAAGATGGATTTGTGTGTTCCTCCAGTGACATCAGTGTGGAGCCTTTGGGGCTGGCCAAAATAACCCAAAGCTCTATCTCCAACTGGGGAAATAAAATAAAAGTTTTGGCCCACAGAGACTCCTCCTTCCTTGATAAATCTTCCTATAATCATCTGTTGGGGGACTGCACCCACCCTGCTGTGCTTAATAGGTGGCAACTGACCTCTTCCCTGTTATTTTATCTAAATCTTCCCAGAATTGCTTGTTTTTGGTGCTCCTCAATAGATAATCCTCGACAAAAGTCATTAATGAATATATACTTTAGAAACAACGGTGCTAATCCTAAAGTTCCTCTGATCCAGCATCATGGATTTGTCTATGGCCAGAAATGGATATTTCTTCACAATTACTCAGTGTGTGTAAAGTGACCACAACCATATCATTACATTGCCTTATATATTATTCTGATATATATATATATAGTATATCATGAAACTGCAGCTCAGGATTTTTAGATTTAGGCATCCTTGTGTTTAAAAGTCCTTACTGTATTTTTCCCCCCCACCAGGTCAGGAATTCCTTCCATTTCTTTTAAAACCTCATCCCTCACAAAATTTTATTCAGTGCCACCTATTTGAAATGTAATCATGCTGCATCATAGCTTTACAATATCCCTCCCTCAGTAAATTATTTTCCAAGCTGGTGGGTCACAAATTCCTTCTTTTACAGAAGCGCTGTGATAAGCCCCAAGGTTCATCTTTGTGTCTTTGCTTTTGGAGACACAGTAACCACAACTTCCCAACAGCTTTTGCGTGTGAGATGGTTTGGATGGCAGTGTCAGGTTTCCTGGTTTGATTTAAGCCCTCTGAATTGCAGACACGACATCCAACTTCCACATCTGCCAGGATGAGGGGGGTCACTGTGTGCACCCAGGAATCAGATGTCTAAAAGAGCAAGAGGGACTCTGCCCCCGCAGAGGATGGAAGTGCTGCACAGAAGTGTGACAAAGACCTCATGGAATTGCAGAAAATCATGGAAATGAACAGCCAAGAAAGCAAGCAAGTTTTATTCCAAGTGTTGTAGATGTGTCTGATGTTCTCAACATCCAAAGTGTGTAATTAACCAGAGGTGACCTGTTTCTTAAATAAAGAAGGCAATAAATGCTAAATAAACAGGTATAACTGTTATTTATTTATGGAAAGAGGATGGTTGTTCTTGGATTTTTTAGGGGACTGAGGACACTTAATCACAGAATAATTTAGGCTGGAAAAGATCTCCAAGGTCATTGAGTCCAACCTGTGACTGATCCTCTCTTTGTCACCCAGCCCAGACACTGAGTGCCACATCCAGTCATTCCTTGGGCACTTCAGGGAGCAGCTGAGGGATCTGGGAAAAGGGCTCAGCCTGGAGAAAAGGAGGCTCAGGAGGGACCTTGTGGCTCTGCACAACTCCCTGACAGGAGGGGACAGCCAGGAGGGGTCAGGCTCTGCTCCCAGAGAACAGGGACAGGACAAGGGGAAAGGGCCTCAAGCTGTGCCAGGAGAGGTTCAGGTTGGACATCAGGAGGAATATCTTCATGGAAAGGGTGGTTAAGCATTAAAACAGGGTGCCCAGGGCAGTGATGGAGGCCCCATCTCTGAGGGATTTAAAAGACAGATGGATGTGGCATCTGGGGACATGATTTAGTGCTGTCTTGAGAGAGCTGGGGAATTGTTGGGCTCAGCCTTGGAAGGGCTTTTCCAACCTAAATGACTCCATGACTCTAGTTATGTTGTTCTGTTTTGGTATTTTTTTAGGGAGAAAGGGACTTTTAACCTTGCTCTTCCACCTGTCAGTTGAAGATGTGTTCACAGAGCAGTTTTATTACCACAGCTGAAGGTGCAGCAAACAGCAGGGCCAGGCAGGGCAGCTGGAATGTCACATCTTCAGCCAGAGCTGCACACTCACCACAGATTCACCACCATGGGGTGCATTGCTGAGCTAACAGCTCTTCCACCAGCACTGTGTGCTCATCACACTCAGGAATGATGCCTCTCAAATTCCTAGCAAGCCAAAGCTGGGAAAAAAAATATAACATGCATGTTTCAGCTGGAGAAAATATTCACACGAGCTCAGATTGAAAATTGATCAGTCCCAGCCTGCATCCTTCTCCTTGCAGATCCTCAAGAGTCTTTCCTTGCAGGTTGCTTCCCTACTCCCTGTCACTTCCAAGGGATTTTGCTGGCTGCAGGTGAAGGGCAGAGAATCCCTCTGAGCCTCTTTTTTTCCAGCTGCAATTCTACCAGCCCAAAATGCCAAGGAGAGGAATCAGGAAAGGCAGTAACCAGAACTGTGAAAAAAGTCAACATCGTTTGGAGCAGCAGCGCTGGGTCAGAACGACACAAAAAGGGTTTCTCAGCAGCAAATGTTCCTCTGGGGACTGGAATATAATTAACTCCTGCCTACTCCTCCCCTCTTCCCAGATGCCATCCAGCATGCCAGCAGCACATAGAGGCTTCTGCAAAATCTCACTCCCAGCCCTGCGATTTTCCAGCAGAGCCAAAGGAATGGGGATCCTCGTGCTTGTTTTCATATTCATCTCCCTGGCCCAGCACGGTAAGACCAGGAAGGCCTGGGGTGGTGAACAGGATAGCTGGGAACAGGGATAGTCTTTCTCTGCTGTGTGGTATTGCAGGTACTGAGGAAAGGTGTTTTCTGGGTGAGAGAGTGGGTGAGGAGCTTTGGGAAAATTCATGATTTAATCCCTTGGGGGAATACAAAAAATGAGCAGGGAGGAAGCTGTGAAAATGAGGCACATCACTGAGTTAGGAGAAGCTCTAAAGGAGAAGCCCTGTGCTCTGGGAAAATGTTCCTGCCTTTTCTCAGGCTGCAGTTCCCTCCTTGGCAGGGGAGGACAACACCTCTGACCTCCATGCATGGGCTTTGCCAACATCCTGAATAAACAGCTCCATGATAAAACATTCCTTGAGGGATGTTGGCTCAGCAGCTTGGGGTTTTTAACGTGGATATCTGAACCTACCTGTGGGATCCCAGGTGTGCTCAAGGTGCCCAGACTGTCTGTGTGCTCCCAGTGCTGGCTTGGCTGGCTGGGAGCGTGGTGCCAGAAGGAACTCCACGAATTTCATCCACGAATTTGCTGCTTCCTTCTCCAGGAGATGCTGATGGACCAGAGAGCTGTAACCACAGAGGGGGCTTGTGTCGAGTGGGGGTCTGTGTTTCTGGTGAATACCTGGCTCAGTACTGCTTTGAACCCATCATTCTCTGCTGCAAAAATCTGTCACTCACCACCACAGAGAGCTGAAGGTTCCCAAAGGAGCCAGCTGCAGCACGTGGAGAGCTGCAGGCTCCACTATTGGGAAGGAGATTTTGTAATTTCTGTGTCTGTCACTCCCCTGGAAGAATGGGGCTGTGAATTCACTCATGGACTCCTGAAACATTTTAATTAAGCTGTAACTTTTTTAGGGAACACTGTGACAAGAAGAAACTGAGGCCACACCAACTATTTGTTGCCCTTTTGGGGCTCTGTTATCTGAAATGCACAGGGGGAAAATTGTCTTTCTCCTTACCTGAAACCAATAAACCTGAGGTTTAACAAAGCAGCAAGTGCCCACCTGTGAGTCAGCAATGATGCCAGTGGTGGGATGCCACCGAGCAGGAGTGACCACAGCATTCTTCACCTCTCCAGAACACCACGGGGACTCTGTCCCTTTATTTCCATTCCCAGAGAAAACAGCTGCAATGGGGAAAGTCTGTTTGGCCTCACTCTTGGTGCAAAAGGCACCTGGTTTGACATAAAGGTGAGTTTGGTCTGTGCTTCTCAGGCAAATCCACCCCCGTGCACTTCTCCTCTCCAGGCTGTGCCAGATTCTCAAGGCAGTCATGGAATCCCAGAATGGTTTGGGTTGGAAGGGACCTCAAAGATCATCTCATTGCACCCCTGCCATGAGCAGGGACACCTTCCACTATCCCAGGTTGCTCCAAACCCCATCCAATCTGGCCTTGGACACTTCCAGGGATCCAGGGGCAACCACAGCTTCTCTGGGCAGCCTGTGCCAGGGCCTCCCCATCCTCACAGGGAACTTTTTTTTTCCCCCCTAAGATCCCAGGTTTATTTATTTTAAATATACTGGGGAGGGGATCTGAAAGCTGTGGCCCATTGCCCTGACAGGCTGCCTTCTCCATCCATGGACTGCATTTCTGGTGCAACTCCTTTCCTTTTTGCAGCCCCAAGGAAATCAGTCCCTTTGTGCCTCACAGCTTTCTTCCTAGGAGCTCCCTCTGCCCAAATTAATTTTCTGTCCAAATCCACGCTCAGCCCTTCTGTGTCTTTTCAACATAAAATTTTGACACTCCCCTGCCTTTGTCAGCTCCTGGGCTGCCTTTCCAGGTAAAATATTTCTCTCTGGGTCAATCATTTCTGTGAAAGCAAGGAAACAATGATGTAATGAGAGAGCTATGCCAACCAGCTGAGGCACTGCTTGGATAGAGCCAGGGAAAAGTCTTCCCTGGGAGATGAAATTCTTGTTCTGATGAATCAAACAGGAAAATTCCTCACTGACCTCAGCAGGGTCAGGCCCCACTGCCAACAACTCATTCATCCAAGCGTCTCCATTCACTGATGAGCAGCGCTGTCACTCTCCTCGGGTCATCACTGGGACTCCAGCACACACAGGGAGATGCCAGCGCTGCCCTGCAGATCCCCTGCAGCTGGATGAGCCCTCAGGAGAGCCAGATTGCCCAGAGCTGGCTGCTGGATTGGGAACTGATTCTGAAAACAGGGCCAGGGCTGAATCCAGAGCCAAATTCCTGCCCATTTCCAGCCCATCCCTCTGACGCACGCTGGTGCACGGGGACAGCACGGGGAGGGGTTTGAGCCAAGGCACCTCTCCAAACCAAACAGTTCATTTCTCACATTCATCCACAGGGTTCATCATCTGTGCTCCTCATCTGGGAATGCTCAGCCATCCTGGTTACAGCCTGGTTTCCTGGGAAAGTGAAGAGTGGGCTCTTGCAGCTCACCTTGCACACCTTCCTCGTATGCCCCTGATATGTTTTGGACCTGCTGATCAGTCCACCAGGAAGGGTGGAAATGCTCAGTTTATAGGGAATATTGCCCCTCTGGCACTAACAGGCATATTCACAGGCATGGTCCTGCCATCTCACTGCTGTGTGTTCCCTTTTTGGCTGATCTGGATGGAAATAACCTTTAAAAAAACCCAAACCACAACCCAACAACAAAAACAAATTAACAAAATTTCATCGTTATTTCTGCCCAATGAGTAAAATGAACTGAATTCCCTTCCAGTCTCACACAGAGCAGGGAGAGAGAAAGCACCAAGGACATGGTGGATGGTGGAGAATGGCACTTCCAGACCTTATAAAACTGTTCCTTGATGTGGTTTCTTGACCCCTGAACCCACCTGGGGCAA
The DNA here is from genome assembly GCA_013400435.1 of Pycnonotus jocosus. Taxonomy (NCBI): domain Eukaryota; kingdom Metazoa; phylum Chordata; class Aves; order Passeriformes; family Pycnonotidae; genus Pycnonotus; species Pycnonotus jocosus. The sequence continues at coordinate 9,535 of VWYP01023280.1, forward strand.
AGCAGCCAGCTCAGCTCATGGGGAGTTGCTTGAACAGCAGCATGAGCTGCTTTGGGGTAAGTGTATGACAGGGAATGCTGCTCAAATTAATCAAACACTAGTTGGAGCATTTTGTAACCCTGGAGAGGATGAAGAATCATAAAATCATTATAGAATCTCAGAATGGTTTGGGTTGGAAGGGACCCTAAAGATCATCCTGTTCCAACCCCCTGCCATGGGCAGGTGAAAGCCAAATGAAGAAGAGGATTTTTTGTGGGAAATTCTTGATTGAGCTTTGCACTCCAGCTATCCATACCTGACAGAGCTCAGAAGGCTACAAGTAGGGGTTCTTTAGTGCTACCTTAGCAAACCTACACCTAAAGGAGATGTAAAAAACCATCCAGACATCTTGGGATGTATATCTGGGACCTCTGCAGCCATGCAGACAGCCAGGATAGAGCTCTACCCTCACGCCAGGTCTGTCAACCAGCACAAGCCTCCTGGATAACTGGGGATTTACTCCATCAAAGGATGGCATGGATTCCCTCAGAAGGATTTGTCTGCTGTTCCCAGGCAGCAGGCCAGTGTTTATTTGGCAAAGAGAGCCAAATCCCCCTCTCCTTCCCTAAAATCATCACTGTGATGTGCAGTCAGGAGCAGGAGGGTGTTGGGTGAGCTCCTGCTTGGGGAAGCTGAGGTGCCACAGCCCAGGGCAGCCCCTTGGATCAGGCTGTCTCTTATATCCCTGAAAACCCCACACAAACCAACCCCCTGCGTGCCTGGATCTCCCTTCACCCCCACGCAGGGCAGAGGGGGTCACATTCCAACATTCCACCTGCTCACATGGAGCTCTCCCACCTCCTGTGGGGTGAAAGGAATCACCTCACCAGAGCCCAGCTCCAGGGCATGCTGGGGAGATAAAATAGGGCAGGGTTCAGAGGCTGTACCTACACGAGTAAATCAAACCATGTGAGGCTCAGAAATCAGTGGCTGCTCAAAGGTGCTGTCAGAAAATGAACTGTTTTCCATGCTGTTCCTTGGCACAGTTTGGAGGTGGACACATGCCAGGAATGATCCATAATGGACACCTGGATGTGGCCCTGCACTGGAAAGGAGAAGTTAATTGCACAAAGTGTGCTCTGATCATTTTCTGCAGGGCAAACCCATAATTTTTGGCTGTGTCCAGCTCTGGGGGCCTCCACTTAAGACAGATCTGTTGAAGAGAGTTCTGAGAAGGCCATGAAGAATGGTCTGGAACGAGAGCCATGAGGGGTTTCTGGACTGGGGTTGAGCCCACAGCTGAGCCCATGATCATTTCTTCACAGGCTGAATTGTAGGGCTCTATCAATGCTTGCCTGTTTGGCAAAATGCTGTCAGTAAGATTTGGGAGTAGGAAGTGGCATCACAAGTTGGCAAAAAGGGTTCACTCACCCAAGAAATTGCTCCTGCTGGCCAAAAGTTATCCCAGGATGCATTCAAAAGTCAGCCTGCTCAGGTTCTGGCCTGAAGGCAATGAAGTCAGTGGAGAGATCCCTCCTGTTTGGGGCCAGAGAGCAGATACAGATTGATTCGACTCCTCCCAGCCCCAAAACCCCTCAAGCACCCAGGAGCCGATTCCTGTGCCACGTGTCTGAGCACAGACCAGCCTTTGTGCATGGTGAGCTCTGAGAAAAGACATCTGCTGGCAGGTTGGGGAGCAGGGGAGGGTGGGAGGATGCTGAGCCAGCTCCAGCAGCTCACCAGAGGCTGAGGCCAACACGGCAGTGGGACCACGCCAAAGGGAGCCAGACCAGCTGTTGTACAAGCAGTGGTCCAAGGGACAGAGATTTCCTGCCCCGATTTCTGGAGGAAATCTGGTTTTTGTTGGTGCTCTGTAGTCCTGGATTTCTTTCCCAAGGCACCTTCTGCAACTCAACCCGTGTACCACAGCTGCAGAGCAGGGGTTTGTGGTGGTGTGGAGGATGCAGCCTGGTCCCCACAGAGCCTGCAGCATCCAAACAGCTCCAGGCACAAATCACCCTCTGCAGTGGTGCTGCTCCCACCACAGGAGAGCAGCTGAGCTGGAGAAAAACACCTGGAATTTTGCCATCCATCACTGGGAACACCATGGCCACGTGGTACCCTGGCTCCATGCTCCACATCCTCTCTGGAGAACACCAAACCATCTGCACACACATGTTCTGACTCTTCAGGTCACACACTCAGAGCAGGACACTCACAGGAGCATCCACACACTCCTCCCTGCTTGGACTGTAACTCAGGAACTGCCATCTCCTTTCTACTGGATAAGCTCTGCCCAAATTCTTTGCTTTGGAAATTCTTCCCTGTGAAGGTGGGGAGGTCCTGGCACAGGGTGCCCAGAGAAGCTTCCCTGGAAGTGTCCAAGGCCAGACTGGACGGGATTTGAAGCAACCTGGGATAGTGGAAGGTGTCCATACCCATGGCAGGGAACTGGAGGATCTCTAACATCCCTTCCAACCCAAATCATTCTGTGGTTCCACAATTCCACAAAATCCCACCGCATCCTCTCTCACATTGGAGATGCCAATCCTCAGAGGTACAGGGTGGGTTATTTTCTTCCACCCAAGCAGTGCCAGCAGAAAGGCAGAGCACCAACACTCTTATAGAGGCTCACACACATCCTTGCATCCAGCTCCTCCCCAGGTGGGTTTCCAGATCCTTCTCCCTTCCCAGGCTGTGCATGCCTGGTTTGCAGGATGCCCTGGTTGAGAGCTCAGTGTCCCCTGCTCCAAAGTCTGACTGGTGAAGGCCCCTTTATCTGCACTGTTTGATGAAGATGATCCTTGTTATGTTCAAGCAACCTGAAGGACACAGGGTTTGCATTTTCCAGCACTCCCTGGCATCCAGCCTGCAAAGAAAATCCATCAAGGTGACCTCTGAAGGGAAAAGGGAAGACTTGGTGATGGCCTCCACTGCATCACCATTGGAAAAAATGACTTTTATAAAGTTTCTGTTTCATCTTCCTCCGTTTGTTGTTGGCTGGGGGACATTCCTGCTCGTTGTTTGCTTTGTGTTGTTTTCCCAAGTTGAAACACAGGTCTCACCTCTGCTGATTTCCTGGAACTTGCCTGGAGAACTGGTACAAGCCTGAAAGCCTGCCAGGATCCCTGGGAGAGCTGTAATCCACCAGTATTCCCACCAACATTCAGCACCACTGAATATTGCAGGGAGGTATCACAGCTTTCCCATTGAATAAGTACAGAAATGAACAAAATATCAAATTGCCGTTTATTCTTGACAGTTGTAAACAAAACCTTGGCAATCATCCCCTCTGCAGCCTGGAAGTTGGGAAATTGAAGCAAATCCATGATTTCTTTAAGGATCTCATTATTTTCAAGCCAGCTTTGTGTGTTGGGGAGTGCTGAGGAGGAGACTGGATTTTTTCACACTTGACTGTGTCAGTGCTAAACACAGAGTGAGATCTGGAAAAAAAAAAAAAAAAAAATTTAAAAAAAAAAGAACCAAACTAAATCCCAGCACTCTGATACTGCAAACACTTGTATTGGATTTTAACATCACATCCTCAAGCCTACAAACACAGAGCCAGACTGGGTCAGTCCCAACATCCTGTCTCCAGCAGCAAGCAGTAGCAGACTCCCCAGAGCTCAGTGTAATTGTCAACAAAACTCTGATTTTTTTCCTCCCTGTTTTGGTCTTTTTCCTTCTATTTTTTTTTTTCTCTTTATTTCCCGTTTTTGTCTGTAACACGATGTGACTGGAGCACACACGCCGTGTGCAACTGTTTGCTCTCGTGTTGAAATGCACCTGAGATTGACAAAGTTCCCTCCTCTCCAGGAGAATTACACAACCCCACTGGCCACTATAAATCCAGAACTTCCCTTTTTTTTCCTCTCTTTTGGTCCCTTCACTCCTCCTCGGGGTGGAACCTCCACCCCCCTCGAGCCATGCGGGTTCTCCAGCTGCTCTTTGCAGTCGTTGTCATTCTCCTCCTCCAGGGCGCTCCGGGTAAGGACAAAACTCTCACAGGGGTTCCTGCAGGACTGTGGAGAGAGAAAAGGCAGATTCCTGCTCTGAGGTAGAAGAGGACAAGGCAGGCCTCTCAAGTCAAGGCTGACCTAACTCGTGCTTCCAAGGAAAAAAAATTTCTCCTGGGATGGTCTCCATGAAGGTTCCTGGATGCAGCTGTCCTGAGTTTGTAGGTTGTGCATCCCCTCCTCTCTGCACCCTCAAAACTCGTCCAGAAATGCTGAGCCTAATCCAGGAGCCTGAGCTTTGCTCCTGACCAGGATAAAAGCCTCATGCTCCACAAAACAAGGAGAATCTCATTAAATTCTCCATGAGTGGAATACAGATGTGGCAAATGCAGGAAGATGCAAGTGTGACCAGAAGGTTGAGCGAGGTGATTTTTGCCCTCTGATCCACTCTGGTAAGATCCCACTTTCAGAGTTGCCTCCATCTCTGGGATCCCCAGCATCAGAAGCTGATGGAGCAAGTCCACAGAGATATTCCAAGGGCTGGAGCCCCTCTGCTCTGGAGCCAGGCTGGGAGAGCTGGGGGTGTTCACCTGGACAAGAGAAGGATCCAGGGAGAGCTCAGAGCCCCTTCCAGAGACTAAAGAGGCTCCAAGAGAGCTGGAGAGGGGCCTGGGACAAGGGATGGAGGGACAGGACAAGGGAGAATGATCTTAAGCTGAAGGAGGGTAGGTGTAAATTAGATATTAGGAAGGAGTTCCTGGTTGTGAGGGTGGTGAGGCCCTGGCACAGGTTGTAAAAAAGAGCTGTGGACTCTCCGTCCCTGGAAATGTTCAAGGCCATGCTGGGTGGGGCTTGGATCAATTTGGGATAGTGGAAGGTGTCCCTGCCCATGGCAGCAAGTTGTAAGTAGATGGTCTTTAACGCCCATTTCAACTGAAACCATTCCGTGTATCTTTGATTTTATAAACTCAAAACCATTTTCAGAGGGGAAAAGCAGGGGGAAAGGCAGATAATTTACCTGCTTTTGTTTGTTTTCTTCTGGGATTCTGGTTTGATAGAAAAATATTCCTTGGCTTGGCATTTTCACTGGCTGCTTGTACACATACATCAGAGATTCAGGTTTCATTCAGGTGTAAGGTCACTATGATGTTAGCAGAACTTTGGTGATATCATGTTTGCAGAAGGCAAACCTGATAACAAAGAAGAGATTTACTTGCTTACTCTGTTTATGCACTTGTTTATTTAACTGAAGTCCTGGGGACAACGAAGGGAGAAAAGAGTTTGCCCACTCCACTGGTCCACACCCTCCAGAACCCCCAAACTTGATATTTCTGCTGTGTCTAAAGAGAAGCAGCACATGCCCTTTGAATCAAAACAGCAAAAGATTTGGAAAACCCAAGCAAACAGAAACCCCAAAACACCAAGAAGCCAAAACACCTCCAAATGAAACAACAGATGAAACACCCGTTCCAAAAGGCGCTTCTCTGTCCTTTGATGCTGTCTGACCTCACCTAACTCATCTAACCTAACACAGCCAACCCAAACCTGACTGTCTCACCCAGGCCAGTTGTTAGGAGACTCCCAGTGCTTGCTGGATGGATCAGCTCCTCCCAAGCACATCTGATCCTCACCAGCTGAATTTCCCTGACGCCGACTGAGAACATCCCATTGCTCAGCCACCAACACCACTGGAGTCCCCAGTAGCTTTTAGACCTCTGAGTAGCAGGTTCCAGCCCTGCTAACCAGGTGTCCTGTCCTCTTTCTCCAGCAGCCAGAGGCCTTTCAGACAGCCAGCAGTGCAGGAACAACCGCGGCCACTGCCGGAGGCTCTGCTTCCACATGGAGCGCTGGGAAGGGAACTGCGGGAACGGCCGCCTGCGCTGCTGCCGGTGACAGCAGCCACACCAGGGTGGTGTGACAGCCCCAGGAGAGCCAGCCCAGTGGTCCTGCAGCCAGAACTGTATAAAGAACCTGCTCTCAGACATCTCCTCTTGTAGCTCGGTTTGTCCGCCACCAATAAAAACCTCTTGGTTTTCCATGTCCTGCTGGGTCTGGAGCGCAGCCGTGCTTCCCCCTCAGATGGATCACCCTGCCCAACTCCTGGGGGTTGATGGTGCTGGAGGTGCACTGGGGGATCCAAACCATCTCATAAAAGTGGCAGATGTGGTATAGGAGCAAGAGGTGCCCTGCCAGAGTGGCAGCAAGAGAGGGATCTGCTGGGCTGGTCCAAGCAGTTATGGGTTCTCTTCAAACCCATTCCTCCACCTCTGTGTCAGTCACTGCCTTTAACAACATCAATTTCTAGCTCTGCTCAGAGGAGGCCGTGGCAGGATTGGTCTTCTCCAAGTGGATGGATCCAGGACAGAGGTATGATTTTCCCTCCAGAAGTTCCTCTTCCTCTCCCATAGCAACAAGGTGAATCTGGGTGGGTGACTCAGGTTATCCAACCTGATCTCCTTGAAGGTGCCCCTGCTCATTACAGGAGTGCTGGACTAGATGACTCTTAAAGCTTCCTTCCAACCCAAATAATTTCATGATTTGTGATCCACCTCTGTGAGGATGTAATGGTGGGTAAGGCTGAGAAAACCCCATGGGGAAAACAAACAATTCACCTGATCTCACAGGGAGTTCTGCAACTGCCTTGCTCCTACATGGAGCAATTCCCAGGCAAAATCTTACTTCCATAGTGCAAGTTAATCCAAACTCTATCCCAGTGTCACCCGAGGGGTATCACTGTCTCTTGTCCTGCATAGGCTGATTTATTGAGTAGAATTATGAGTGGGGATGAGCCAAGGCCAAGCTCACTTCCAGCAGCTCCTCACCAAGGAGTGAGAGTTGTTGGCTGTGGAATGTTGTTCACTGAAGGAAGGGGAATTGCCAACCATGGTGTGCTCTGGAGCAGGACCCCCAAAGCAAGTCCTCGCCTTGGAGGTGGTGAGGTGGAAAGGAGGTGGTGTAGGGCCGGCAGGAATAAAGATGTCTTGGAGCTCTGAGTAGAGAGATGGCTTGAAAGGGTATGAAAATCTTCAAAAGAGAAAAGCTGGAAGATTTATCTCTGGAAAACACCCAGCGTGGTACTTAGGACATGGAAGAAATGAAGTGGGCAAAATTCCCACCCTAAAACCCTCAGCTACACACTGGCTTCAACCTAAACCCACTCTGCTATCCATCCCAGAGGCACCAGTCTTGCCTGGAAACCAGTAAAACCAGTGACTCAGCAGTGTCAACAGTTGACTCCCAGTGGAGATCTGACCCATCTCTGGCTGGACTGTGGGCAGGGAAAGGTCCCCTCACTCCTCCTGCCACCATGAATTGAAGCAGTGAGGGACTGCTGGGATCATTGCTCCTGTGGCTCTGCAGGCTGCAGACACGGTGGCAATGCCTCCATGCAGTCCCTTCTCCTGGATGCTTCTCCTCTCTGTTGAGTGACAGTCTGGCTCCTCAGGGATTTTGGAAAGCTCAGCCAGAGGTTAGCAGCCACTGTGGCTCGCATGAGCCATCAGCCCCATCGAGAGATAAGGCTCCCCTTGATAACAGGACCTGCCAGAACTGAGCCTCCAGTTTTTCCACCTTTTTGAAGTCTGGCCGGTGAAGTTTTGCAGAACTTTGTCTTCCTGCCAAAGTAACCAACTTCCAGCTCCAGCCTTTGCCTTCCCTCCTGTTCCCCGGCCTCCTCCCCCTTGCCTTCCCTCTTCCTCCTCGCTCCTCCGAGCGCAGCCTCTCCGTGGGGCTGATAGGGATCCTGGGGGGAGGATGGACGCGATGAGGGGGTGATGTCATCTGTTTTTGGCCCTTCAGAGGAGCGAGGGTCAGACACGTCTGCCTCTACCCAGCCTGGCACCAGGAGAAACTGGGAGCCTTCCTCTGGCAGCCGCCCCTGAGCCCTTATCAGGGGCAGGATGACATCCCGGGGCCGGGATGCCGGAGCTGCGAGGGAAAGGAGGTGGGGAGCCCCTGAATGTGAGCCCTGTGAGAGGAGTGCACACCCGGGTGTGCACAGGGCTGTGTCTGTGTGTCTGTGTGTGTGTGTGAGCTCACTGGCAGCAGGGAAATCACTCCCAGCAGGATGGAGCCGGCCATCAGCTGCCGGAGAAGGGGAAAACACCTCTGTGCCAAGGCAAGGGCGATGCTGTCACCCAGATCTGCTCCTGGGAGGGTTTAACCTCTCATATCCCAGGCAGGCAACCTGGAAAATCCATCTGGAAAAGGTTAGAAGATGCCCCTTGTCAGCAAAGAAGAAGGTCAGGGTGGATGAAGGGAAATAAATTAATTTGTCCCATACCCAAAGCTCAGGGTCTGGAGTGCTCTCAGGCAGAGCTGGGAGCAAATTTACCATGGAAATGGTTTTGGGATGAACCATTGTGTCCTCCTCTGGTTTTGGTAACTTTCTCCAAGGTGGAATGGAAAACCTTCATTCTTTGTAAAATAGAGAAATTTCTAACACCAGCCCAACTTTTCTTCTTTCTCCCAGAAAGGTGGCTTGATCAGAAAATAAAGTGAAATAATGCAAAATAATGTGTGAAATACAGTGGAAACTGGGCTTCCTATCTCATACAACACAGCCATTTTCCCACAGGGAAAAGTCTTGTAGGATGTGGGAGCCCAAGGAGAGACACAGTTCCCCACAGCAATAATATTAAAATAAATTTAATTTTGTATTACTAATTAATGTTGGTATTAATCCCTCATTCTGATGGACCATCATGCTCACTTTGGAGACCAGTGCTCTGGAGGGAAAGGGAGATTTTGGGGAGAGCCTCTGAGGGTTGGGACAGGAATCTAAACAACTGGTAGGTCTTCCTCCAACTGGAAAATTTATAAAATTAATTTTCTTTTGCTTGGAATAAATAAGCTTTTCTGCAAAAGTCATTCTCAGTTGTTGTAAGTAGAGTGAGAAAATAGATACAAAAAAAATTAAGAGTGTTATAACATCAGAGGGAATGGCCTCAAGCTGTGCCAGGGGAGGTTCAGGTTGGACACCAGGAGGTATTTCTCCATGGAAAGGGTGGTCAGGGTTGGAAAGGACTGCCCAGGGAGATGGTGTAGTCCCCATCCCTGGAGGTACCTAAGAAATGGCTGGATGTGGCACTCAGCACTCTGAGATGGTGACAAGGTGGGGATCGGTCACAGGTTGGACTCAATGATTTTGGAATTCCTTTCCAACCTAAGTAATTGTGTGATTCTGTGTCAAATGAACCCCTGCCAGCCAAACCCTGGCACTTTTTTTCCCCATGAATAAATTGGTGCCCTGTTTGTGCATCCTGACAAGGGGACTGGGAAGAAACACAGCCCCTGGCACTGCCTATGCTGACCTCTGCTCTCCACGCCAGCACCAAAGCTTGGCTGTGGCTCAGCCCCAGCATCCCAGAGGCTGTGTAATAAAGTACACATTTTTTCAAGGCATAAATAAATGACTTCACCCTTTCTGGCGAGCTGCTCCGGGCTCTTTCAGCAGCTCCACGTGGAAGAACGGCAGCGCAGGAGCAGCACAGCCCCCTCTCCCCACGGAGGGAGCTCCAAAACAAACACCGTGGTGAGCAGCTGCTGGGCTGCTCCCCAGCAAAACAGCAAAGCCACCTGAAGCCAAAATCTCGTGGCTCTCAGCTTGGAGATGCCCCAGGGCAGGGTGGAATTTGGGGAATGTTCGGGGGAATGACTTTGCACCCCAAATGAGGAGGGTGGATGAGCCCTTTCCCCTCTCCAGCCTCCTCCCCAGGACCACAGCTTCCTTCCCTAAATCCCACAAGCACTCAGGTCGTATTCCAGGGCTATCCCCCTGTGCTGGGGATGGACACGAAAGCTGTCAGGAGTCTTTATTGTCCAGATCTTTGCACTGTTATCAGCGACTCCCACACACTGGAAGTGAGATATGTGTGACAACATTTTTTCCATTGGCGAGCTTATCATGGCTGAGAAGAGTGGAAGGGATTGGGGAGGGTGATGGGGAGGGGGAGGAGGTGGAGGATGAGGGAAGGAGGGGAGGTGCATGGGCATGAACGCCCACCCAGCCCATCCTCCACCCACCCCACGGTCACACATCCATGGAAGAAGGAGAGGGAAAAGAGGGTTTGGGAGCAATGTGTTGTCAAAGCAGTTGTGTCAGACCCAAGGCCTTCTGACCCAGTAGAGCCAGTCCTAAATTCCTTGGGTAAGATCCGAGAACATCCTTCCTGCAAACACATCTCTTGATTCATATGGCTGTATGTACAGATGAGGAGAGCTTCTGCAAGGATGTTGGGTGGGCTGGCAGGACCCCAAGGGGTCTGACCCCTCCCTGGTGTCAGGCAGATCCTTCCCAAGGCAGGGGGAAGCTCCAGCCAGCAGGAAAGACATTAATGTGGAAAATATCTCAGCTGTATCAGACCACAGCAGAGCTACTGGGACCCCAGCACTGCATCTGTGGTTGTGAACTGTGTGCTGCGTCTCACTGAGTTCCTGCTGTTGTCACTTTTCTCAAGCTCTGGGCCTACAACCCAGGTTTGTAGAGTAGAACCTGAAGCCTGCCCTTCCCAGTCATCATCTGGAGGAGGTGGAGGGAGCAGAAGTAGGGAATGATTCTTTAAGCCTGGAAGTTCATCCCCAGCACAGAAGACCTGATTCCATGGACCTGAGGCACCAAGAAATAGCAAAGTTTGTGCTGCAGGAGCTGTGGGGACAAAACCAAACCTGCAGCTGAGTGATGGGAAGATTTTAGGGAACTACAAAACTTGGTGATAGAAATGTGGAGCTGGCAGCAGTTGCAAGGGCAACAGAGCCCAGTGAGATCTGCAGGACAAGCTAAAAACACAGATGTGATTTCACAGAATCATAAAATGCTTTGGTTTGGAAGGGATCTGAAAGACCATCTTATTCCACCTCCTTCCATGGGCAGGGACACCTTCCACTATCCCAGGTTGCTCCAAGCCCCATCCAACCTGGCCTTGGACACTTGCAGGGATGGGGAGTCCACAACTCCCCTGGGCAACCTCATCACCGCTACAGTAAAGAATTTCTTCCTGATTTCAAAGGCTCTGTACATTTGCTCTGGAAATTACTACATTTATTCCAAGTTCATGCATATCCCAAGTTTGCCATTAACCCCTTTTCTCCCAAAGCTCTGGGTGTCTGCTTGGCCCATAGCAGCCACTTCAAATGAAACACGGTTGCTGGGATGAAAAACACAGAAATTAAATAATCCCTCCCTCCAGGCTGCTGCTTTCAAGGAAAGCCCAGGGAAATGCTCTCATGGTTTCACTTCAAGGTGAGGAGTCTGGCAGTGCTGTCTTGAGACCATGGGGAGCTGATTGCCCAAAGGAACCAGCTCTGGAAGCAAAGGTGAAGCTGAGGTCCCCCTTGCTGGCACAGGAACAGCTTTATCTGCCCAGGGAGGACAGGTATGGATTTGCCTGTTAGGATGTGCACGATGGGCTCTCTGCACCATGAACAGTTCAGGATTTGCAGGATGGACTCTCCAGGCTGATGTTTCCAAGGATGAGGCTGGATGACAACACAATCCTTCAGCATGTGATCCCCGGCCCAGGGGCAGCCTAATCTAAGCACCAGACAACTCCTGACACAGAGCACAGGGAGGGAAAACACAGGGGAGGGGAAAAATGTGGATGTTTTGTCTACTTGGGGCTGTGATTAATGCTGGTAGCTGGGATGGAGAGGTGGTAGCTGTGCTGCTGTGATTAATGGGAGGTTTCAGCATCAGCATCGCTGCTCCCAGGCTGCCTGATCCCTCAGGAACTGCTCTCTGCTGGCAGATGCTGCTCTGGAGCTGCTCTCTGCTGGGAGATGCTGTTCTGGGGCTGTTCCCTGCTGGGACATGCTGCTCTGGAGCTGTTCCCTGCTGGGACATGCTGCTCTGGAGATGCTCTCTGCTGGGAGATGCTGTTCTGGGGCTGTTCCCTGCTGGGACATGCTGCTCTGGAGCTGTTCCCTGCTGGGACATGCTGCTCTGGAGATGCTCTCTGCTGGGAGATGCTGTTCTGGGGCTGTTCCCTGCAGGGAGATGCTGCTCTGGAGCTGCTCTCTGCTGGGAGATGCTGCTCTGGATTTGCTCTCTGCAGGGAGATGCTGCTCTGGAGCTGCTCTCTGCTGGGAGATGCTGCTCTGGATTTGCTCTCTGCAGGGAGATGCTGCTCTGGAGCTGCTCTCTGCAGGGAGATGCTGTTCTGGAGCTGTTCTCTGCAGGGAGATGCTGCTCTGGAGCTGCTCTCTGCAGGGAGATGCTGCTCTGGAGCTGCTCTCTGCAGGGAGATGCTGCTCTTCAAGCACAGTTCATTCAGCAGGGTCCCCTGAGGGAGACAGACTGTGGTGGGTTCAACACAGGCTGGAAAAGGGGCTGGAAAAGGGGCTGGAAAAGGGGCTTTTGGATTTTGTGAGCTGACACGGTGGGGGATGGTCCCAGACCCTGTTGAGTGCAGGCAGAAGCAATTCTGGCTCCAGTTAATCCAGTTATCAGCCCCCACAGCAGCCCTGTCACTCACCAGAGTCACGTGGTGAAATACTGCAAAAATGCCTTCAGAGAAGGGAAGTTGTCCCACCAGCCATTGTCAGCCACCAGGACAATCCTGAGGCAAAAGTGGATCCCAGAATATGTGCAGAGACCTTCTGTACCTTGGGCATGGGAGAGTGGATCTCTCATGGATGATCTGCAGCAGTGACTCTTTCACCAGCCTTCAACCAAGAAATGAGGTTTGTGGATGAAGGTGGTGCAAAACCTGGGGACAAGCTTTTTAGCAGGGCCTGCTGTGTCAGGATAAGGGCTGATGGTTTTAAACTAAAGAGAAAACAATTAAGATAAGATATGAGAAGATGTTTTTGCAGTGCAGGTGGTGAGGCCCTGGAACAGGTTGCTGTGGCTGCCCCATCCCTGAGAGTGTCCAAGGTCAGGTTCTGTTCAAATTAGGTTTTTTTCAGGGCTGAATGGTTTGGGTTGTAAAGAAATTTAAAGATCACCATTAAAGACACCTTCCACCATTCCAGATCGCTCCAAGCCCTCTCCAACCTGGCCTTGAACACTTCCAGGGACCCAGGGGCAGCCACAGCTTCTCTGGGCACCCTGTGCCAGGGCCTCACCACCCTCACAGCCAGGAATTCCTTCCCAATGTCCCATCTATCTCTGCCCTCTGGCAGTGGGAAGCCATTCCCTGTGTCCTGTCCTGTTCATTTCCCCTTGTCCCAAGTGCCTCTCCAGCTCTCCTGGAGCCCTTTTAGGGTCTGGAAGGGGCTCTGTGTCGCAATAGGACACGAA
>VWYP01023287.1:7692-57323 GCA_013400435.1 Pycnonotus jocosus
GGGCCCCCCGGGCGGTGCCGCTGTCGCTGTCCGCGGTGCTGGAACTGCGGGCGCCGTGCCGAGCTGCCCGGGGAGAGCCGGTGAGCCCGGCCTTTGGCCGCCCGGAGCCGCGCACCTCCGGCGGGCGGTGCGGGGGCAGCCGAGCCCGAACGCGAGGGGTCTGGGGGCTGGGGAGGGCTCGGGAGGTTAATGCTCGGAGTAGGGCTCGGTGGCTCTCCGGGCTCTCCGCATCCACCGGTGTGGTCTGTAGATGGAGCACATTCTTACACCTGCGTGCAAAGCCGGAGCTACGGCATGATCCGAGGTCTTGCTTAGTGCAGCTCCCGTGTGACTCGGGGGAGGGCGGGGAGGAGACGGGGCTGGCAGGGAGCCGGGGTTTGGCGGTAAAGTGGGATGAAAGTAGGTGAAAGCAACCGGAACAGTGTTCTGGCTTGTTTTTTCATTTTCCCTCGTCACCTGCTCCCCTGCCCCGGCGTATGTACGAGCACAGATGTGCTGGTGAATTACAGGGAGGTTCAAAGCGTCTTGTTTGCTTTTTGTGCGCTTGAATATTGTGAAAGTTGCTACGACCCGAGCTGTGGGCAGAGGGCACTGCTGAATATGCGTCATGGGCCAAGTCCGTTCTCCCCAAACTGGCCTGGAAGGTGCGGAGCGTCCCTTGGTGCAGCCCGTGTAGGAGAGGAGGAAGTGCTTCGTGAGGAGGCATCTGTGCGCTGTGGTGGTTAGCGGTGTGTCAGGGAGCTGTTCCGAGTGACAATTCATTAACGCTTAAATTAGATCAACACGTCACATCCATTATTTACTGGCAAAAGAGTAATGACAGTAAATGGTGAATTAGCAGCTTTGCTCCAATGTAAATATCTGTTGGAGTAAGAGCATACACTGATTTTGATGACGTGTTGGTGGAAAGTCAGGTTCATTAATCATCAGGGAAACAAGGAGACCTGAGGTGATGCCCTATTGAAGCCACTCTTACCTTTTACAGTGCAACATCCCAAAGCGGAGCAAATCTGTGGGACATGGCACAAGGAAACAATTATGGGCAAAGCAGCAATGGGGTGGCTGATGAATCCCCAAACATGCTGGTGTACAGAAAGGTAAGCCTTTGTATTTTTCAGAAGCTGAGGAAGGTGAAGTCCTGGACTCTTTTGCTTAAGCAAGTGAAGCCATTATTATTGCTGCTTCTCTCCAATTTCTTGAACAGAGAAATGACTGTCAGTTTGAAATGGTAAAATCTGCACATATCAACTTTGCATCTTGTTCAGAAGCAGCTGCTTTTCAATTTGAGATATTTGATGTATTTCAGTCACTTTCTGCATTGATACGTATGGTACGTGATGGTGGTGATGTGCCAGAAACTGGACCGTGTTTTGAGGTCAAGTGTTCACTTTTAAAGTTTATTTGTAAAATGAATTTGTATGTATTAAAACTAAATATCAACTGTACAATACAGTATTTCCGTCTCATGCAGAAAAGTTGGAACCATTAAATTATTTCATATGGGAGGAAAACTGATTAAAGATCTCACTTACCTGTGATTGCCACAAGTCAAAAAACCCCCCAAAACATACACTTTAGAATTTTTCTCTGGGAAGACTTCTAGTGTAGTTATCCTAACATCAATACGCAAAATTTCCGGGTATTGAACTTAATACTGGGGCTTATTTAGTGATGATACTTTAGTTTAAGTGAGAGTAAATGCTTGGAGATTTTGAGATGCCTTTATACATTTTTTTAAAAAAGCCTTAATTGCATTTATGAGAAAACAATAACAACGTAAATTCTAATAATAATGGAGAAAATAACTTTGCTATTGCAAACTGAAATAAGTAATTATGCAATTGCTTGTTTATTCTTAGAACACAGTGCTTCTTAACTTGTTTGTGGTTGTTTTTATCAGGTGGAAAAAATCAATACTTTACTTTGTTAGAGGCATTGACTTTTCCCCTTACAAGTTAACTGTAATAGAAAACATCTGATATATGCTCAGTTTAGTCTTTGAGGTGAACTGAAGCATAAACAGTAACTGTGGTAAGTGTTCTTTTCCCAGAAATTAAAAAATAATCTCAAATTGAAGTCCGATGCATGCTTTTTTCTCTTCCTGTTTTCAGATATTTTGCTGACTTCAGTTTGTTGTATCTGCTATTTTGTGAAATTAGGCTCCTTTTACATAAGTGATTGAATTTATGAACCTAACTGTGGTTATCCTATGAATGCACATCTAGAAAAATACAGGATTACCTTGCAATTAACACCACAAGTGTGTTTTGAAAGGCAGTTGCACATATGAAAATATGCTGCATATATGAAAAGCAATATACCAGGTCTTATATTGTGGTTGTAGGTTTTTGATCTTTCTGAACAGGATTTTTTCACATTTGCCATTTATAATTAATTTCTTTTCTCAGCTTATTTAGTACACAGAGGGACAACACAGAGAAACTGTTTCTCTCTTCCTTTGGTGAGTTTTGACCTATGGTATTTAGTATGACCTCATGCCAAAGTTTCTCATTGCTCTGGGCAGCATCACCTCTAAGCAGCATCCAGATTGAATGAAACAGCTGAGGCAAGTGATGAGAGTCCTGGTGATGCATGGGAGATTTGAAAATGAGGAGTGAGAATAGGACATACCACTTCAGGTGCATGCTCAGCAAATCAAGACATCAAACACCTCTTTTGTTCTCTGCAAAACATCTGTAAAGGGATGATATAAGTTTGTGTCCTTTAGTGCAGCAGTGGTTCTTGTTTTCATTAAACAAATGGTGCTCTGAGTATTAAGCTTTGAAAAATACTGACCTTCTAAAGCATTACCCGCCCTATTTGGGTTTCTTTCCTACTTATTTTTGTAGCAAGTAAAGATAAATTCAAATTGTGTGCACTGTGTTAGAGTACAGAGAAAACTAAGTAGCCCTCCCTTTGGCAGAACTCAAAGAACAGGCAAAAAAATAATAACTTTTCAAGAAGTTTTCTGCCTTTTCTTGAAATAGGATATTGATGGAAGCAAACATTCTAAATTCTGGATCTGGAACATAAGAGGAGGATAGTAAAGTGGAAATCATTTCACTTTAAAGTATATCAGCTTTGAGTATAATTCTTTAATAGGAGCAACTAAATCATAGAATTGCTTGTCATACATTTGAAAACACAGTACTTCTCACTCTGTCATTGTGTTGGGAGTGAAAGCACTGTAAGAACAAAGAACTAGATCTGACAGCTTTGTGAAGGACTCTCTTTTTTGGCCAACCAGGAAAGTATTAATAGCTTTTTTAAAAAAAGAAATAAACATGCTACTGGCTGGGTTCAGTCTGAATTGAATTTCAAGTCTTATATTTTGAATAATGTTCCTGAAATGCATAAAGGTGGAAATGCTTTCTTTCAGTAGTTTATATGTCAGCAGATGGAAAAGCACACATTTTGTGATATCTGTACCTGCAAAGAATAGATGGAACATCTCTTACTTCTGTTTATGAAGAGTTAAAATTTGGCTGTGGTTTGAAGGCTGTTATTTTGGCTATAAATCACAATTTTGTAATCTAGTAATTCTGCTAGTCTGTCTAACCTCCATGTGCAATCTGAACTAAGTATGTTATGAACAACATGGAGTTACAGCTCTGTATTGTCTAAATACTGATTTTGTCAGGACCATTTTATAAAAAATTCTATATGAAATGAAGTCCTAGTGTTTTAAAATTTGGTTTTTAAGGCTTAATTGTATTCCAGTTTTTGACAAAAAAGGGTGGGTTTTCTATTTTTTAAAATTTTTTTTGATTAGTGGCTTATTTGAAGTATTGTACAACTGATAATCAAATTGTAATCTCAATTAATACAGAGTGTAGATAGTCTCTTATTCTCATAGTAGCTTTTATTCTTAGCTGAACAAGGGTTTCATTACATTTTGCTTTCAAGAAAGAATTCTTTAAAAGAATCAGCATAGGATAATTCAATATTCGATGCACACATAACTAAGAATTACTTGTTTGAATCTGGAAAAGACAGCAGCACCGATAAATAGTTCCCTGTATAATTTTTACTCTGCCTTTTAAGATGCTCGTGTCAGTGTTTTTATGCCTTGGGGAATAATTTTTATTTTAATAGAATGTCAGCTGCATTATTCTTTTTGTCTATCAGCCTAATTATAAAGTAATGACATGTGACACATCATTGGCATTGACATACCTTAGAAAAAGTTCTGAATTTTTCTGCTAGTAGCCCGAGGCAAATATGAAAAATGTAAAACTCCTCCTTTCATTTCTTCTCTGACAGAGTCCATTCCAGTCAGCAATTAAGAGAGAGATAAGAGACTGAAATCCATAGTATTTTAACATCACAAATTGCTCATGCAGGAATCTCATATTTTGGCAACACTAACTTGCTGCTGCAAGCTAAGTCTTAGGGAAGAAACTTGAGATGTAGTAGTGTAGTAGAAAGCCCATACTGTGAAGTTTTTCTAAATTTCAGAGCCTAACCTGCCTTTTTTTTTTTTTTAATTAATTTTATATCTCTGCACACAATTAAAAGTATAAAAGTTTCATGTTAGGGACTTCTATTTTACACCTACTGCTGGTTTCTTTATCTTTCTGGTCTGTGCTTTGCTTACTTTTTCAGTCAAACATATGCTGCAATTATTAGGAGCTCTGATTTGCAAGTTTAATGATTATTGTACTGTTGCCTGAACTAGCTTCATTTGAGAGCTGATAGTTTTATTTTGTAGCAATAAGATTATCCTTGTCTGAAAGGTAATATTCTTGTGACTGAGATTTTGGCTCTCTACCTTCCTCCCTGCCCCAAATATTAAAATGGCTTTTGCCAAGTCTGATTAAAATCACTGACAGTGGGGCTGTCAGTGTTCTAATAAAGATAACGAGATGTTTGTTCTGTTTCTGTGACAGTGGTGGAAGGTCATATATGTCAGTACTCATGTATAACAAGGGCTTTATTTGTAATCTCCAATTCCTTAGTTTATCATGATCTGATATTCTTCATAGAAACCATGCCTGCAAAGCATGGTGCTTTCCCATGTTATTGTAAATGAGCAGTAGCCATGCAGGGACAACATCTGAGGAAAAAGTGACACCATCTTCTAATAACCATTCTCCATCTCTGCTTCCACCAGAGCTGACTTCCAGTGTAGACTGCAGGTAATGCTGTGTCCCCATGTGGCCTTTATCAACTGCTCCCTAAAAAGGTTGTTGGAAGAAAATAGTATCATGGATAAGTGTGTTCCTCAGAGCCTATGAGACTAAGGAAGGACATTTTAGGTGGATTTTTCTAAGTGCCCTCAGTCACTTTGAGAAGGGAAGAGTCACTCTGATACTTCACATTTCTGAATATGCCATGGCGTTCTATGAAGGCATCTTGTTTGTTGCTACATCAGAAAACTCAGAGTGCTCTAAGGTACTAGAGATAAGTTGTGTGTGTGTGTGTGGGGGGGGGTTGTGTGGTTTTTCCTACTGTGTTTATATATTAAAAAAAATATATATATTAAATTACACTCTATACCTCTAGATTATGCTATTTCCTCTTCTGAGAAGAAGAGTGGCACTGGTGTGAATCTAGTTGATGGTCTTGGTGTTATTCCAACACTCATCATTATAGAATTGATGGGGAAGGGTCTACATTTGTGAACCTTGGGAATTCCTGCTGTAGAAAGAAAACAATTTACCTTCCTATGCAATAAATTATGAGGAAGTTGTAGTCCTGGAGTAGCTGGACTACACAGTAGCTGGACTACTTCTCTAGCTTTTGCACAGAGAAATTCAGGGAGCAAGAACTTAATAGAGATGGACAGAATAGCTGCTAGATGCTGTGGAGTGCCTTTTGTTTTCCTGTATGCTCTCATCCTCATGTTTTGTGTCTATCCTCTGTGCAGATTCACTGCTATATCCTCTCCTGGAATGGTTGTAGCTAGTACTGGGTGTAGCATGTGTCTAAATTTTGTCATCATTTGTGATAAAAGCAGTATAAAGGATTTGATTATCTTCACAACTATATAGAATGACTGAAAATTCCAAGGAAACTCGATTGAAAAAAATGTGTCTGAGTCTGCAGGTGGCTAGATCAGTGAGAGGGCACTTGTCCTGTTTTGGTGATTCCTGCTGGTATTTTCCATCCTTTCTGTTCTCTTCCTTCCACTAGGTGTAGAAATACATCAAGTGATACTGCAGTGAGAGGTTTACTGCTGCTTACTGTTCTCAGCTTGATGTGCTTGCATTACTGTCAAATGCAAAAACACCACAGCATTCTGTGCCACCATGTTAATTCCTCTCTCCATCCCACATGTGCTGTCTGAAAAATGTATGTGCCTGTTTTGATTGTGCATTGTCATTTTCAGGTTCTCTGCTTCTTTCCTTTGAAGCAGTCTACATTTGTAGCTATGGAAACAATGATGCTATTGAGAGTGACGTGCAATGTCGAGGCAGAAATTGTTTGTTTTGGAGTTTTGTTTTCTTGCAGTTCAGGCTTAAAACATTCTTTGTGGACTTTATATTCTTTATAGTAATATCTATCATATCATAATATTTGACAGGTCCTCACCAAAGCTGATATGAACTATACTGGTGAATACAATAAAATATTTCCATGAGTTTTAAAATATGCTATTTTCCCAATTCAGGAATCTCAAACCAATTGAAACTTCTAGTATAGGAATCGCTACATAAACTTCTTCAAATCAGTTTGTAGAAGTTGCTAAAAGACAAGAAATTTGACTTAATTTCCACAGTAAAATGGTCAGCTGAGAATTTTGACTTTTTGGTCTTGATTACTACTAGCTATAAAAATGAAATAAATCCCAGGTCCAGCCTAGAAAGAGCAAACCAATGGAAACAGCAGAATACATTTACTTTAACATGCTTTTAAACTTTTCTCACAGGGTTGTGGTAAGGTAAACAGTGAAGGTATACAGTAAGATAGAATGTGAACAATAGCCAGCTTTCAACTGTAACTCTAAAAAATAAAGCTTTTGTGGAAGAGATACACAGAATTATTCTCTGTGTTACAAATGGGTAAACTGAGATGCAACAGTGACATGTCAGAGCAGAGGAAAGGCTAAAAAAATACTACCTGGAATGGCATCCATTATTCCTGCTTTTTTTCTTTTGTTCCCTTCATTTATGGGAACAGATTGCAGCAGTGGGGCAAGAAAACTCTGGATTTTATTAGTGTTAATTTGAACCTTACCAAATTGTATAAGGGAATAAAACTTTGAGGGTGGGCTTAGTACTAGTAGTGATGGACTACTTCAGAGAAATGCCTCCAGCTGAAATTTGAGATGATGATGCATTGAAGAAAAAGTACATGTGCAATTTCCCATGGTGAAAGGATCAGCTGAGAATTTTGATTTTTGGCTAGAGATTGCCACCAGCTGCAACTAAAAGCTGAAGATAAAAAAGGTTGAGCTAGTTATTAAAGTATGTGTTGGTTAGAAGAGTAAAGGGAGTAGATATAGTGGGAATGAGGCTGGCTGGGAAGCCACAGGGAACATTGGAGCTGAACTGTCTGAGAAGCAGAGTTGGGAACTGCAGTTTCATCTGGCACATGAGGACAGCCTGGGTTAGTGCAGGACAGCAGGCTGGCCAAGAATTAGAGCTGTAGGAACAGGTATAGGAGCATCTCATAAATTCATTGCAACTGTCAGGGGAAGCTTTTACTAGATAATATATAATTAATATAATTCTTAACTGACAAGAATGGGACTGTGGCATTTGGACTATTTAGCCTCTAAAAATTTGGAGTTGGTTTTGTGCTTGTGTGTGTATTTATCTGTGTTTGGAAGCTTCCTTTTTTGGATGCTGCTATGGATCTTTCTCAGTTTGTAATGCTCAGCATGTCTTTGAGAAGACAGCTTTATGGACTTAGTTTCAGAGAAGCTACCTTGTCTGGGAAAGGTGGTCAGGGCATCAAAAAACCAGTGACATCCCTCTTGCTTTCTCATAGTGTTATTGCCTTCTTACTGTTATTCCCTCAAATATTTCTGGCTAAAAGTTTATTACTGATGATTAGAAACTGGAAAGATGAGACTGTGGTGTGTATTTTATCCATATTTTTCCAATGAAGAGGTCTATTTTTGAAGATTTTTATATTTCTACTATTTTGACTCAATTGAGGACATCTTGATAGCTGTTAAATGGAACCGAAGTCTCTTAGATCCATAGTGTCATTCAAACAAGAAATCCTTTTGGGGAGGGCTCTAAGAATTTATCATGTAGTATTCATATCTAATATGTGCTGGTTTAAATCTGAAAAACCTCAATCAGGAGCCAAGTAAGCACCAAGAACTATCTGGATGGAAATTTATCCATCACAGTGAAATGATCATTCTCCTGGTGTTCATGTACTGTTTTTATCGAAACGGGGTAAAATGGGAATTTTGAAGCTGTACTAGCTCTTCTTCTGTGTAATTTCTGCTGGAGTTGTGTGTTTGCTTTCTTTCTCTGACCTGTGCTGAATCCTGTTGGCTAATGGTGTGTGAAATCTAGAGAGATTATGCCACAGAGAAAGAGGTAGGGAACACAGAGGATCTCTTCACAATGCAGTTTGGATGCACAAGGATTATCTAGCTGAAAGTGAAAACTGCTCCCTGTAATATTGAAGGATTTTTTTGTCTTTCCCACTTACTCTTGATGATGAAAATGGTTGTATAATGTGAATGTACACATGTGTATATGCATATCCTCCAGCTGTGCACAGTCCTGCTGCCTTAAGACCTATGGATTATTGATTCATAATTGAATAGAGATGACCAAATGCTTGTATTAAAATATATATAGTATTTGTATTTGAATATATAATAGTTTTTTTACAATCGCTAATGTGGGAGATTGTATGTAATGCAACACTATTGTACATTGTCGTCCATGTTATGAAAATGAATTGCACTGAAATATTTCAATTAGTTCTTTAAAAGCACCCTTAATTCTGATGGAAAACTACACTTTTTCTGATTTCTTTTTATGTCAGAATGAATAAGCAGTTTACTGAATGCCTTTTGAAAGATATATTAGTGCTTCTTAACACCTACACTTCTCTGAACTAGAAACTGCAATTAATCTTCTTTGAGCTAGATTCTGCCCTCAGATGTAGATTCGTGGCATCTCTTGATATCAGCAGGAACCATACAATTGCATTTGATGTAGAATCAATATCAAAAAGAAGAATGACAGAGTTTAATAACCCTCAAAATTACAAAAACTTGAGTTAGTTGTCTTACAGTAAGAATTCTCTTTATGTTGTATACTTCTGTCTGTATGGAGGAGAAAATACAGAACATTTTGTGGCTGTACTGCAAATCCCCTGATATTATCATATTTAGTGCTGCAGGCATAAGTTCAAAATTGTGAAACAGGATGGCTTCCTAGTAGCAAATGCAAAATTTAATGTATGAATAATGAATGCTATTGTATAGGGGTATGCTAAAGTTTCTGTATGTTATGAACGGTTTATTTTAGCTGTGTCATCTGCAAAATAGGTGGTCTGTGGTACAATTAAAAAAGTCTTAGTGAAATTCTGTAAAGATCTGTTTACTTTGTGCAGAGTACCTTAAGTTCATCAAAGTACTACATTAGATGGTAGAGTACTACAGTTAGAGGTATGCAGTTTTAGACAACCAGAATGCTATAAACAGAACTTCTATACAACTGCTCACAGCAATACTGGTTTTCAAATGTCTCAGTTTCTTTAAGAGTTACTAAGCAACAAAAATTCTCATTCAAGTCACTAGGAGCTAAAGGTTTTTAGTACCCTTTCATAAATCATGTCTGTGTCTTGGTGGAGTCATCACACAACCTGCCTGAAATATTTAGATTCTGTCTTCTGTGATCTGGAGGGCATATCAGTGTCCATCACAGTACAGGAGCCGTACTAATGCCCAGTAAATGTTAGTTAAATTTAAAGTTAATACATTGGTTTGGTTTCCAGAAGTGAGAAGAAATACCTTTGGCTTGTTTAAAAGATAAATAACTGATACAATGTTTTCTCTGTGCTCGTTTCTTAAAAATCTGTACTGCAAGAATAGTACCTCTATTACAGGAAAATCTTTTTCAGAGTTTAAGCAATGTACTGCTCTACAGACAGTTGTGCCCTGGAGCACTTAAGTTTATTTGGAATGGAAAAAAATAGTTCTGATCTTGCTTTCTCTTTACCATCAACTCCACTTCTGTAGCGTTATTTTTGGATGTTGACGTTCATGGTCAGCAGTTCGCTGAACACATTGTCCTGCTCTTATGTTGAGGTAGTGTTTGTATCTTGTTTTGAGGTACATTCAGAAGTAAGAACAGTGGAAATGTTCTATTTGTGTAGCTGTATTTGTATTTATCTGTGTTGTACCTGTGGCTGTCATGCCATCAGCCTTTTAACAGACACTGTGGTGCACAGCTGGTGATGCAAGCCATAGCCAACACTTTTGTTGTCTCTGGGATTCTTTTGCTTTACATTTGTTTTGCTCCAGAAATTGAGGGGTAAATTTGATTCCAAGATACTGGACTTGACAATCATTTCTAGTCCTGTATTCCAAGGCTTAGGAACTCCCACCTCTAAATTACAGAAAATAAGATGTCCTATTGTGCAGGGCAAAGCTCAGGGCTTTCACTTACCATCTTTATATAATATGTGTATAAATTTAATTTTAAGTGTATTGAAGATTTATGCTTCTTCATTCCCCTTCAAACAGGAATTATACCTTTGTGTCCTGTGAAATAGTTTATTTCAACAGGTCATCGTATGGGTTTTATTCTCAGTCACTTTTGGCAGTATTGAAGGATATGGAGTACATTCAAGGACAAAATGTGGAGTGTGAGGCATGGAGATAAATATATTAATATGGCATCATTCTGTCACTTGCAGTACGCTGTATCCATGTGAGCTATACCACCAGTTTTTCTGGCTGGTGAATATGGTGGGACAGTCAGGGATGACTGAGACCGCCAGAACTCTACAGGTGCTTCAAGAAATGGTGCTGGAGCTTCACTAGGTGGTGCTCTCCCTCCTGGGTAAGGAACACCCATCCCACAGGGGTGCTGAGAGGCATTCTCTTGAGGAAACAATGAATGCTCGTCTCATGAAGAGGTCTTCCATGTTGGATGTTGATGCCGCTGCCCCAGCCAAGTTGTTGATCAAGTCTTTTGACAGTGGTTTTAGTTCATTGGTCCTTGTTCTGTGGTTTCTGGGATGGGAAGTCTCCAGTCACCATGTGTTCCTCAGTCAGTCTAAACACTGCTGTTAATTGTCTGCACTCATGTTACAGGAGGCTGCTGGGCATAGCAGTCTGTTGGCAAACTGAAAGGATAATTTTTCTGCATAAGATTTTCAATCTAAATATTAAATAAGAGGTGTCAAAGTGATTTGGGGAGACCAGTCAGGAAAAATTGGGACTAGGTAATTTTCATTTTTCCCAGTGCATAGAGTGGTCCTTGTATCACTTTCAAAATAGTGTTTGAGGATCACCAAAATAGAACTGACATTTGCTACAAATTCAGTAATCCACATTATTTGGTCCAAATGTCAGTGATTTTATTTTTTATCTTGACAGGTCTTAGTAAGAAGAAATATGTTTCTGTATGTTCTCACTTTTCTCCCATATCCCACCTTGGCAAATGGATGGTAAATGGATTTTAGCTGAGTAGGCTATGGCTCATAGGAATATGTTAGCATCAGTTGAAGTTATAGCCATATGGTTGGTTGCATTGATACGTTTTTGTCCTATTCTTTTTCCAAGCTATCTTGATTAGTGGACAAGATGTACTGTTTCTGTGCCTATGTGTTAGCCACTTAGAGTCAAGAATATTACTAGAAATGCATTTTTACTTATCCTGGGGACATCTTTGAATGCCACAAATCTGTAGCAGGTGCAATTGGGTGTAAAGGTGCCTCCTCTGTGGTTTTGGTTTTTTTTTAGCTAGGTTCTTTCCTGTTTACTTTGTAGAAATAGAGGTGCAATTTTACCTTATTTATGTTGCTGTAAGTGCAGAGTAACTGCTGTTCTCACAAAAGTTATTAAGGTTAATTACTTAAAAAGTAGTATCACAAGCTTTCTGTGTTGGTGAAGTGCTGCTACAGAAGTTGTTCCTTGCTGGGGCTCTGGTGTTGGTGTACTAGAGGTGTCAATTCCAGATTTTCTTGTTTTCTGCTGAAGTAAGCTATGTTGTAGAATGAATTAGATGAAACATTAAAAAATGTTTTCCATTTTCCCTTCAAAGAAAATAAATTTATTGACTTTTGAATGACTTGGTCTTTCTGCAGGCTAAGTTTTTACAATTGATATATCAATTGTAACATGGACTACTAATGCAGTGAATGTTACCTGACAAGTAAGAATAAAGGACACAATAGTCATTAGCCAGCATAGAGCCTTTTTCCTGAAGATGGATGGTGTCTTGAGGACATACTCTGCATTAGAACACAGTGACAAAACAGTGGCAGAGAGCATGTTATACTAGAATTCAACAGGAGCCATACTCTCTGCCAAGGCTAGGATGACTTGTGATCAGTGCTCTGTTACATCACTGTCCTAATGTCAGATCTCAGCTGATTGCCTCCTTATAGGGCTGAAAGTGATCCTACAGGGGGAAAATGAAAGTGTGAGAAGTTGTCTGAGTTGTGCTGCTGAGTAGTTTTGAATAAAACACTCCCTATTAAGTGAGCTGAGAGGCATGTAGTCACTTTGTGCTTAACTCTAGATACAGATAAAAGGCGAGTGTTATTTTAAATAACGTGTGAAACAGCATTTATCTTAAAAGTAAATGACCCCTTTCCACTTCCCTAAGAAGAAATATTAGAACAACAGAAAATCTTGATTTTTGCAATGCTTTAAAAACTGTAACCTCCTTATGGCTGCAGAATTCTTGTAATGCTACCAGAATGTTGTTTGCTTAAGAGCAAGGAGTTAGTTTAAAAATTTGGTAGTGGAAAAATGGATATGAATAATTGCTCTTCGTTGTGTTTGAAAAAATGCTGGTTATTCTCTGCCTCTTTCCCATTTTCAATTTGGAGATAATTCAGGTGAATTGTGATCGCATGCTGATAAGGTTAATTTTGCTTTTGAACATTGTATAGTGTAGTGATAGCAGTTTTGCAATAACCATTAATTCTTTATTTTTTCTGACACGCCCTTTTCCAGTTGTTTTTCACAATATCACTGTGATTCATTACAGATCAAAACTTTGACAAAGTGATTTTGTTTCCCTTTTGAGTTAGGTTTCATCACCCTGGAAAACTTTGTCTGTCTCCCAGTGGGGTGTAAGAGGAGACACAGTGGTAAAATCTCCACATGGTGTGCTGATAATATACTGTCTAGAGTCATTGCTTCTGTTCCTTTACCTGCTTCTAATTCTTCAGTAAGTGATGACAGAGGAAAGAAGATGTACATGACCTACAGTTCAGGCCCATCTGTGAAGACCAGATGGCATATTTAACAAATTTTCCAATGATTTGGTTATTTTCCCTTCCATTTCCTGTAAATTGTCTAGGGGAAACTCGTGTGCTGAAAGAAGCAAGAATGATGGACATGCTGACCTTTATTGACAGAATGGCATTTTATGCTTTATAACCACTGCATCCTAATCTCACTCTGTAATGCCAGTAAGTGCTGTGTTCAAGTACTTGTGTTTCTATGGAAGCCAAACACATGGGGTGGGTTTATTGGGTGTTTTTTGTTGGTTTTTTTTTTTTTTAAATTCACACCACTAAAAGCCCAGAGGGTAACTGATGTGTGAAGACATGTTTGTGAGATTTTGCTTTTCAGGAATTTAAAGCTAGTCAGAACACTGAATAGGTGTCATGGAGAGTGTAACTCAAGGAACATTGATCCATGCTCTTTTTACTCCAAGGCTTAATTTTTGTAACATATACTTTAATTATATCTTTCAGCAGTATATCCTAACATTCATAATGCTGAAGCAGGCTTTCAATTTCCATTTGTATGGAAAGAGTGAGTCTAAAATGGACAGTGATGATTTGAATGAACTTATATACACAGTATTCCCATGAAACATGATTATACCTGCAAATCAAGTGGCTTGTTTCTTTTGCTTGGCAGTTGTGGTTGGTTTGTGGTTTTTTGGTGATGTGCTTTTGTTTGCTTGTCTTTTTTCACTGATGTTGATATTATTGACTTCCATGCCATTGCCAGCAGGATGCAATTCCCTGAACTCTGTGTGCATGTATACCCATGTAGGGTATTCTGTATTCTAATTTTGCCTAAGTTGTGCTCTGGAATGATTAGCTTTGCAATGATATAAAAGATTTTCCTCACTTTGTATTGGTGTCTAGTTTCTTTTTCACTTTTTGTAAACTCATAGCATTAAAAACACCTTACTGTGTCACTTATAAAATCCATAATGCTAAACAAATATATTTTTCAAAAATGTCTTTACCTCTCAGAAGCTGTGAGGTTGTTTTTTTTAATTATAAGAGACAACTTATAATCAAAACCACTAAAATCAATATCCCTTTAAATTGCTTTTTTAGAATGTTGCTGCTTGCAAATGAGGTTGAGTCATGGTTCTAGACACTGCATGATTGAGTCTGATGCTATGTTGGGTTTAGTGCAGTTTCTGGCTGTGTCCGAGAGACATGCGTGACAAATTAGTTTGAGACTAACCAAGATTTTCCTTCTGCAATCACAAAAACTTTTATGAGCCATCAGACATCTATTTTTGCAACTTTGGTTCTATTTTCAGTGCTTCAGTTCAGTATAGAAATCTAATAAATCCTTTAATTTGCATGATTTTATTGCACTGAAATTTAAACCACATTCCCTGAGCAAGGGACCGAATTAAACACGACATACATAGTTGATGTGGACTAAGGAAATGCAGCTTGTCTACAGAGGCAAGATTTATTTCTTAGTCTAATTAAAATATTAGCATCCTAATCAGAGTTTTTATGTGTCCCATTATAATATTTTACAGAGACTCTCAAATCTCTATCCCTAATTATCCTATTATTGTTAATTTTGAAAAGTTATAGAGCTAAAACTCAAACATGAGGTGTTTAGTATCCATTTCTTTCTCTGTTAGGCTCTTTAGGGCCCTAGGATCAATAATGCCCAATTGTCTTCTAGAAGGATGGTGAAGCATCTGGATTCTGATAGAGAATAATATTGATGTTGAGTATTTCTTCCTCATAGCTCTTGGATCTGCTTGTATTTCTTGTTCTGTGTTTACTAACAGGATCATATTGCTTGCTCTTTATTTGTTGCTTTCCAAGTTCTGTTTTATATCTGAGTCTTACTATATAGGTCTTGTTTTACCCAGCTAATAAGTCTGCATTCCTTCACTGGAAATTTGACAACATATAATGTGTGTTTTTAGCTCTGGAGCCCAGGTGTCAGGCTATACCAGTACCCAACCTAATGTCTGCTATCATCTGCTTGAACTTTTGGGGGTTTCTATAAAAAGACCCCTACATTTCTTTAACAACACTCAAACTTATTTAACATGAGTAATAATTTATTAGGACATCCTTGTCATCCCCCTGTATTAGGGTGACTGAATTGTTTACTGCACAAAAACAATGATCCAAAAGAAAATCTTATGTGTATTTACTGATACATGTAGATATAATGTTTTGGTGATTGCTCACTGTTAATTTTGTTGGTGTTACCAAAAGCCCCCTGTAACTATTTTCTCAAAAGACGGCAAATTAGTCTGGTTGTAAATACAATGGCCTTTAAAGCTTCTAATTTTTTGCCTTTTCTAAAATAATGAGCGAGCCACAGGGTTTGTCTACTAAATCTTGGATCTGTGTCTACAATCCGTGGACCAGAACACACCATTTACACATTACCAGTAAAAAAGAGGTAAATATAACAGGTCAAATCCCTAGCTGTTATCCAAAAATAGTCACTTATGCAGACTTAGATTCTCAGTGAGTGTAATCTAAGAGGCCATATTAAAAACCATGACCTTTAGCAAACAAGTGATTATTACCTCTGTTTCCACTCAAGTCTGATGCCTGACTTAGCAGCAGTTTGAACTTTGCAATCATCTTAAATAAATGCAGGAGAAAGACCTTATTAAATAAAAAGCAGAAGCAGAATGATTTTGGATATAATTTGAACATCCTCTTGGATTAATGACATTTACAGTATTAATCAGAGACCCTGAAAATCAGTTTTTGATGCCCAGAATAATTGAAGCATTTCAGCTGACAGTGTTGATGCTCTTGAGTTTTATATACATGAAAGGCAGTTTATTTGCATATAACTTTTCTTGTTTCCAAGTGTACTCTGTCATCATTGACTATTTTTAAGAAAGGCTAAGAATTCCATGTCCATTGTGAGGGTACAAAAATGTGTATTTTCTTTTTATATTAATCAAGCAATATTGCTATGAAAACTGCAACTCAGTAAATCAACTAACAATTGCAAGGGTTATTTATAGAAGCGCTGTTGGAACCATATGTCTTCTTAACCACTGCAGCCAATGACTTCTGTTTGTTACTTTTTAAGCAATAAAATCTCTCTGAGCTTATTTTGATAATAGCCTACAAGGTCCTTTTGCAGTTTTGGCTGTTCTTATTTTTTCCTATCTTGAAGTGCTCACCAGACATTGTAGATGAACACAGTCTTTGATTGTCAGTGCTTCACTAATATGGCAAGAGAACGCCTTTTATCTCACAGCCTGACAAATTGATTTTTTCCTGCAGGGTACTGTTGGATCTTACAGTTTAAAAGTGTTCCAGTAATGTCCCAGATATATTTCCATTTACTGTTCCTTAAATGGAATTTGCAGTTTCTGAATTTTACCCTTTTTAGAGCCTCTTTGAAAGAAATGAGACTGTTTTAATACACAAAAAGGTGAGGAAAATGTTCTATATGTTCTTTCATGACTGACTTCAACCATACTCCCTCAAAGGAGGTGTGTTTGTTTTCTTTCACTTTTGAAATACTTTGAATTCCAGTTTTAAAATGAAGTTCTAAGTTTGCACAAGGTTTTGAAGTTTATTTTATTACTTTAGTTCATTTTAAAAATATTTTTTATTTTAGAGGTATGATTGGGTGATTAAAAACTAAGCTCTGTACACCTGTGATTTTGCTTTGAAATACATGCTCTAGTCAGTGCAGGTGTGCTAAAAAATGATGAGATTTTTGTGAGCACTAATTGGATGAATTCGTGATAAACAGCATGAAAGAAATACTGGGTAGTATTATCATCTCATTTTATTATATGGAATTAATGTGCTTGGAGAACGACACGTTTAGGGAAATAAATTGCCAAAAAAGCACACTGGCTTTTATTACTCTGATTTGATTGATCAAAGATATGACATTGTTATTTTTTTTTCAATTGCTGTTAAGATCTTGACTGTTTTTCTGTTTAAGAGGCTCTTAAGTTTCAAGCTTGCACTGTCTCATGTGTCTCTGTATGACCACTTGCACTCACTATTTCAATCCTTGATCATTATAGACTTTGAAATGCTGAAATACTACCTGTAGATACTTGCTGGAACAAGTTTTCCTGTAACTCTGTTGGTGATTACTTAATTCACAGGCTAGTGTATGCTTTTGAAAGAGATCTACTATTTTAGTATCACAGTTGCAGAATAAAATAAAAAAATTATAATGGCAGCATAAACCACAAGATCCTGAATGAGTGGTCAAATTTTAAAACTAACAGAAAATGGCACTATGCTTTTAGGCAGTGTTCTGAACCACAGTGAGTAGAAAACAATAAAACATTTTTCTGACTGCAGACCCATGACTATCTGAAATTTGACAAATATGAATAACATTACATAGGTCAGAGTAAGTTAGGTGACCTTTAAATGTCCCTTCCAACCTAAAGTGTTCTTGTATTCCATGAAGTCATCTGAAGGTGAGTTTCTTTGTAGGAGGGTGGAGTGGTGGTTTTTTTCCAGTTTGTTTTTTTGGTTGGTTATTTTTTGTGGTTTGAGTTTTTTGCTGTTGTTTTATGATCAACACTGGTTCTCTAAGTCTTAGCAGGAGACAGACTGTTGCTGAGCATTTATGTTGCCAAAATGGTGAGGCGGATCCATTCATTAGTAGGACTGCATGGCTATGTATTTTTAGAACCTTCCTGTAGTTCAATTAAGGCAAACTGTGTGATTTGTCTTTGACACAACAACTAACAGATACAGTTTACCATGCTTCTGAGCTGACATTCAGCATGATCTGGTTTTATACCTTCTCTTGCACTGCAGAATGTTTGGCTTAGAAGCAAAACACTTGGCAAGGTTTTCTAGTTGAAGAATACAGGCCTTTATCCTGGTGGGTACATAGCTAGATGTATTAATTTGGAGGTTCCTTAGTTTCCTTCTGAAACAATTCCTATATTTAAGGAGAGGCAGATTTTTTTTGTTGTTGTTTTGATAGTTTGTTTCCCTGTGGAGAGTCTGTCATGCGACTACCCAACTATAATAAAATCTCTTCCTGTTTTTTCCAAATGCTAATTGTCTGTGTTTTATAAAGTAGGTGATACACGTGATAACTGAACTAGTATTTTAATATTGACTTTTAAAAGGAATTTTAATTAAATTGTGCTTTGTTTATTGGATATAAATCCAATTTTGTTGATAATGAGTTTCATTAATGTTGTTTTGCATATGGAAGCATTTGTTGTTTGATGACTTTCTTGCAGGTGTACTAACTGACATTAAATTACTGGTTGGTATCGCTCTAATTTATCAGTGTTCTCATCTTAGGCTGCATTGTATTTATATTTAACTACCTGCTTTACCACTGATAAATATCTATTGGCTCAGCTACCCACCTGCACATTACTGTATTGATCTCTCTTCTTATCTTGCATTTTGTACTCTTGTACTTGAGTCAATTTATTCCAAGGACACAGAGTACTTTTCAAGTCATTTAAACACACAGCAGGAAGATTATCCAGGTGATAGTTCTATCATTGATTTTTATAAAAAGGACTGTTCTTCTTTATTCTGAGCTGGCACCTAAGCCCCACACAGCTGCTCACTCTCTTCTGCCTTATGGGATTGGGGAGAGAATCAAAAGGGTAAAACTGAGAAATCTAGTGGTTGATATAAAGACAGTTTAACAGGGAAAATACAAACAAAGCAAACCAAGTAATTTATTCATCACTTCCCATGGGCAGGCAGGTATTCAGCTATTCCCAGGAAAGCAGGGCTCCTTTATGTGCAATGGTTACTTGGGTACTTGCCATTACTCTGAATATCCCCTGCTCCTTTTCTACAGCTTTATGTGCTAAGCATGATGCTGTATGGTCTAGACTCTCCCTTGAGTCAGCTGTCCTGGCCCTGTCCCCTCCCAATTTCTTGTGCACTCCCAGCACACTTGTAGGTGGGCTGGGATGAGAAGCAGTAAAGGCTTTGAGGCTGTGCCTGTGCTGCTTGGCAAAAAATAAAACCTTTTTGTGTTATCAACATTATCATCACAAATCCAAAACATAGCTCCATCCTAGCTGCTTTGAATTGCACTTTAGTGTTATAGTGGTTCCCATGTGCATTCAGGGTTCCACAGCTATGAGATGTGGGTTTTATTGCTGGAGGACTGATGGTATTGTTTTGCAAACTTGGAAACCGTTCTTCAGCAAACTTG
The DNA here is from genome assembly GCA_013400435.1 of Pycnonotus jocosus. Taxonomy (NCBI): domain Eukaryota; kingdom Metazoa; phylum Chordata; class Aves; order Passeriformes; family Pycnonotidae; genus Pycnonotus; species Pycnonotus jocosus. The sequence goes on from VWYP01023287.1 coordinate 27,230, forward strand.
CCTGCATTGCACCAGGAGACAAGAAGAAGATAAAATACTTTTTAATTGGATGACTTAATGAGCAGGCCCAGTGATAACTTACAACTCAATTTTTTTGTGATGCTATTGAAAAGGTTTTATGTAATGTTAAGTGGCTCAATTTTTTGTCATCTCATCACCTTCCCATGAAATGTAAAGCCCATAACACCACTGGTATTTGATGCATCTTAACATCCAAAGCATAAGTTCTTGTTGGTTCTGTTGTCCTTCTTCCTGGTGCTTAATTTTCCTGCTTTTTTTATCTTGCTCTGTCTTACCATATTCTGACTAAGTAAACTCTATCTGAATTTCTTAGCATGTGAGTGGAGTCCTTCTAAATAGATAGTTATGCAAAAATGACATACTCTAAAAGTCTTAGAAGTAGCTTTTGATCAGGACTATATTCTCTCCTTGTGTGCATTTGCAGAACTGGGAAACAGATCACCTTTTTAAAAAGTAAAAATGGCTACAGCCACAAAGAGTCTAACTGTAGTTACTGTTGCAGATTTTCTGTGTCTGTGTGTTTCCACATAACTGTGAATTAGTGCAGATTTGATGACTCTTTCCCTGCTTAACATTTTCTCAAACAAGCTGTATTAAACAGCTTCCTTTCTCAGATTATTCATGAGAGTGGATGAAGTGACTGGTTAAGCATCTGTACCCTGCAAATTTGGTGTACTAACATTTGAATAAATGTGTAATGGTCTTGTCTGCTTGGTGAAGTGAGACGCTTCAGCCAAAATTTTTCAGCCAACAGGGTTGCATCTGCATAAACTGATGGGAGATTAATAACAGCTTCTTTTACCAACTGTTTCCTCACCAGTTCCTGGTTAACACAAGAAAGTCTTCCAGGGCTCCACAATAATTTTATCCCCTGTCATAACAAAAGATTTTTTGTATAGAGCCTTCTCTCTTCTGAAACATTAAGCTGTTTTCAAATGTATTGGAGTAACAGACCTCCCACGCTCTCTCTGTAAATATACATTATATCCAAAACCTGCCAAGATGATAGGAAAAGCTGTGATCAGTTATTTTCTTATAATATGAAACTATTCTGTAGTTAACTCTCCTAATCGATCTTCTCTTAAAGAAGGCAAACATTAATTTATTGTCTATTTAATTAGTTAATGTTCTCTTGCAGAATATCTCATGATTATCTTTGTCTTGTGGAGCCCATTTGTGTCTGCTCCAGCTGACAGAACTGTTCCTGGTACCCATCCTGTTGAATACACTTTAAAGAGTGCTGCAGCCTTCTCTATAATGCAGATTATTCATTGTTGTTTATCTTCTGCTACATTTCTACTTTGCACTAAAATGGTGGAAAATTTTGGTTGGCTTACTCCCCGGGTGTCTTATGTTGGTAAAATGATATTTGGGCAAAATAATGCCAACTCTTTCATAGGCTGAGAAGTTTTCTGCTATATTCCCTGTTTTGTACAAAGAAGTATGAGGTTTCTGTGCTGTCACAGTGCTTGTGATAAGTTAGCTTCCAGCATTGCTGGAATTCAGGCCTAAGGTATGTGCATCACTTTTTAATCTATGCTCTACTTAGGGAGGCTGTGGGGATGTGATGCTAAAACTCTTCACTTGCAACATCATCTGTGTTTTCCCTTTATCCAGTAAAGGTACTCTGCCTCACAAAACACCCCATAATAGATACTTTCAGTCAAGCTTTTTCCAATTGGAATTCTCCTATCACTGTGGTACCTTGGCTTTAGAGGTACAGTCACTGTTCTAAGTTGATAATGAATGCTCTTATTAGTTGGTAAGATAAAAACATGTTTTCTGAATTTATATAAGATATGCCATGGAGCACTGAATTTTTAAAAAAATCCAAATGAGAGTGTATAAACAGCTCTGAAATTTAATCTCTTGGCCAAGTCATATGCAGTACACTAAATACTTATTAAGGGTAAGCTGTTTCTACTTTTAGAACAATCATTAAATGGCAGATGCCCATAATTCTAATACCAGATGCCTCTGATAGAAAGGATTTGTGGCCTAAATACTCCTGAACAATTTTTTCCCTGTATGCACATTCACAGTGGCACATGGCTTAACTGATCTAGGTAACTGGAGAAGCCTTTATCTCTGCTCAGGTTAGGAAACATACATTGGCAGGGTGCCCTTGATACCATTCTGTTTGCATAGAATAGAGGACATAAAAATACAGAAGGTATGGAGTCACTCTGCTTAGTGAAATCAGTTAAAACACTCTGACTCCAGTATGGAAGCCTGTGGACCAATGTTTTGATTGGAACCTGAGAGTGCTAGGGAGAAGTATGTTCCCAAAGAGGAGCTTTTGGGTATTTCTGAGTTACTTCCTAATGTACACTGAAAGGGCTCATAACAGTGCTATGTATGTTAAAATATAAGATTCCTTGAAGGAGAGAAACGTTTGTGAAGACAGAGTGGATGCAAGAGGCCTGATTTTTTTTTTTTTAATTTTTTTAAATTTTTTTTTATTTTTTTTTTCTTTACTAACAGTTTAGAAGTCCTAGGCTTGCTGTAGAATTAATTAGAGGAAGTTCTTTTGTACTTTGTTATATACAAGGTCAGATTAGATTGCCATAATGGCCTCTTGGAGCTTTGTGCTAAAACAGACTCAGAGTTTAACCCTGGCTAGCAACTAAATAGCAGACAGCTGCTCACTCACTCCTCTGCCTTCTGGGTGGGGAGAAGAATCTGAATAACAAAAAGTAAAATTTGCGGGTTGAGATAAGAACAGTTTAGTCATTGAACCAAACAAAAATATACTAATAATACTAATGACAATAATGAAAACAACGACAATAATAATAGTAATAACAGTAATGAAGAGGAAAGAGGAAGGGAGGAATAAAGCCCAAGACAGACATGCAATGCACAAAGCAATTGCTCACCACCCGCTGACCAGTGCTCAGCCCCCCAAACAGCGATCGGCTCCTCTTGACCAGCTCCCACAGTTTCTGTACTGAGCATGGTGTTCTATGGTGTGGAATATCCCTTTGGCCAGGTCAGGTCAGCTGTCCTCAGGGATGCTCCCTCTCGGCTTTTTGTGCACCTGGCAGAGGTGGGTCCCTGGCAGAGCATGGGAAACTCGAAAGCCCTTCATTTAGGGTAAGGCCTGCTCCACAACACCGAAAGCATCAGTGTCTCACCAACAGTGTTCTCATGCTAAATACAAACCACAGCACTGCACCAGCTACTAGGAAGAAAGTGAAATCTATCCTAGACAAAGCCAAGACAAACAGTCAAAGGAAATTAAGCTTTCCTATGAAATTCTAAGATCTAGGTTACCTAAGCTACAGAAGGCTACTTTTGTTTCAGAATGACTTGGCAGCTTTGCCGGCAAAATATCCTAATTTTTCCTCTTATGTTTATTTATTAAACAGAAGTTATTATTTTCTGAAAGTTCTTTCTTTTCCCTGTCTGGGGCTATATGTGCCTGCACATGTCACTTTGAGACACAGTCCAAGACATCTCAATCTATAGTGGATTCTATCATTATTTTAAAGCCCAGTGATAATCAGCTTTAGCTGCTGGAATGGCTGTGCACTTGTCACTGCCCATTGTGCCCCAAACTTTGGGTGAAGGGGTGCTTATCTACCTTCCACTGCTGGTTGCCCTTGCAATTTTTTTAAAAATGAACCAAATCTGCTGTAAACTAACTCTGGCTTGAAAAAATTTAATATCCATCTATTCATCTGGATCCTAACTGACAAGGAAAGTTTTGTGTGCATCTATAGTCTCCTTTAAAGTGAAGGAAAAATAACTTGATTTCCCTTACACAAATGTTTCTTCTGGGCTGGTGGTTGAATATTTTGTCATAGATATCATCCAGTGTAAAGTTTCAATGTGGAGAACTATTTAAAATATTTATCCTTATAATCCCTCCTCCACTTTTTTTTCCCTTTTAATTCTCCCAGGAAGAAAGCGTTTGTATGTTGTCAAAAAAAATCAAATTAGTTAAACATAGATGAAACAATGGACTTGCTATATGGTTATTGTCTCTTTGTGTGTATATTTTGTGGTTAAATTTGGTCCTTGAATCTAAGTGTGTCTGATGGTCTCTTCTTTTTTGTCCTCCTAAATAATTGCTTTCTGATTTGATGTTTCTCTTATCTTCTTCCAAGTGTTTTCATCTTTTTTTTTCTGGTTTTTTTTTTTTTTTTTCTTTTCCAACCAATTCTGTTTGTCCCATTCATGCTGCCAGGCCATTCAGGAATGACGTAATGTGTGGAAATGCTTTGTTGGAAATGTTCCGATTTTGCCCATGGATTAACCTAGAAATACTAAACCGTGATGCTTTGGTTAAGGTTTGTTTACAGTGCCTTTCAACAAATCAAATGGAAATTGATAATTATTAAACCTTATCTCCTAATTCTAGTTATTTACTAGATGTTCATATGAAAAATTGGTGTTCACAGAAGAGAAAACTACTGATATTTAATGTTGAATCAGAGTTGTAATGGAAGTTCTAACCAAAGGCAGATTTTTAAAAAAAGAATATGAACTGTAGAAGGAAACCATAATGAATAAGTAACCTTTTTATTAGAGTTGATATTATCACTGAACATGTTCTGTACTCTTAAATTATGTGATATTTGAATTTGTGTGTCATTTTAGAGAGTAAGAATGCAATGTAGATGAAACTGCAGTTGGTGGAACTTGAGCAGAAACTTCTACATTTATTTATTGACAGCAAAATGAAATTACTTTCTAAAGAAATCTCAATAGAGAGAATGTGACAAATGTGACTAAAGCAATTAATTTGAAACATCTGTTGATTTGTGGAAAGTATTTTCCTTTTCACCTTCTACTTGCATATTCCAAACCAAACATTGCTAGAATGCCAAAGACAACTTAGCTGCTGTAGTGGAAAAAAAAAGAAAATACTGGGAAATCTCAGTGTGAAATAACAATAAAACATGGTGTTATGGTCTAGTAACAAGGTAAATTAACTCCCTTCTCTTTGTAGCTTGTAATGGTACAGACAGGGAAAAAATCATTTAGAGCTGTAGAAAGCAATAAAAATGGACAGTCTGTATTGCAGTCTGTAGACAATCAAGTAGTTCTGTTACTAAAACCTTGGTCAATCAAATAATTTTGTTACTAAAACTGTAAACTAAGTTGTTTCTGTGACTCAAAAGGCAATGATGCCTCATGATGTGAAGAAAAAATTGATACTAGTATATAGCCTCAAATTTTAACTGCATTACTTGGAGAATATTCTTTTGAACAGAAATGCAACAAATTGGTTGGACAATAGGCTTGTTTTGTTTTTTTTATTTTTTTCTTTTTGGTGAGGGCAGGTATTTATATTAAATTTTATTACTGTACAGGAGAAGTTAACTTATCCCCAGCACATGTTCTGATGAAGTCAGTGACCAATGGCAATGCTTCTTGTAGAAACAGTGAATCTTTGGAGAATTTAATCAAGATGGAAGACAAGGGTTGGAGGTATTCGGTTCCTCTCTCAGATACTCAACAGGACAAGAAATTTCCACTATGTTTACTTTGAATTTTAGTGAAGTAGCACCTATTCTCAAAAGCACTGTAATGTAGTTTTGAGCATAAATGTCCTTTAGGAATAGGTCAATGTGAGAGTTGTATTATTCAGGGACAGATAGGGGCAGGATTATGATAAATGGATCTTCATGACATTACATGTCAACACGTATGTCTGCAAGGCAGAGAGTACTTATTGCACACACTGACATTTGAATTGACTATCAGCTGCCCATGAAGCATTCTAATGTACAGCAATACCTCTGTTATGTTATCTTTTTATGAGTTCAGGATATAAATTTTTTACAAAGATCAATGAACAAACAGAAAGAGCTGTATGATGCATGCATCCTTTCAGAACATCCTTCAGTGTACCACAGAACTGATATAGAATAGTCTACAGTATGTAAAATAATAGAATTTTGCTGTGAAAATTGTATTTGGCTTGCACAGTATTTTTGAGAATGAGTTTATACAGTTCATTACTTGTTAAGATGGAAAGGTGGGACAGGTGACTAACTCTTTCATTACATTTCTAGCTAACCCAGGAAACTATTGTCAAGACTATCCTGGACAATAGGATATTTTTCAATAGCTTAGGTTTACACTAGTGCTATGGCAGGTGAGCACACACTGATATGGCTGGTTTTAGAGTTGTGTGTACATACACAAATATTACTTTTAAAAATTCATATAAAAGGCTGAGTGATATTATAATAGATTTGAGAATGCATAATATTATTGCAAACAATCATGCCTTGAGAGAAAAGCTGAATATATTTTACAGTAAACATGGTGGTGAACAGGCATGTCAGTCCCTATTGACCTGCATGGATGTAGCTGCCATAATCATGTCTAGGAACAAGTTCTGTTACTCATTTATCTGTGTGAAGTACAGGGGATGGAATAAAAGCAATGGAAGCATGCGTATGGAAATTCAGTTCCTATTAGTGTAGCAAGTAAGGAAGTATTTAGAGTTATGGTATGCTGTAACTGATGTTGCTTGTAAGAATCTGTTAGATTTACTTGGTGTTCACTGTTGAAGTATTTGTACTTATAATAAAACATTTCTCATCCTTCCTATAATTCTCATTTCCAGTGAGAATTCCATGAATGAGGCTATGTGTGAGAGGAAAAAAAGAGAAAAGCTTTATGCTGGAAGTTAGCTGTTTTATCAAGTTTTAGCAAACTGCACATATGTGCGTCTGTGGATCCTGAGATGGGAGGCACCTACAAGTCCTTGGGGAGCTGTTTGGTGTTGTTGAGTTGTAATTGAGTGTGAGGCCACTCAATTATCTTGGAAATGTTGTGGTGACTGGGAAAGCAGTGACACTTACTTTCTTGCAGTTTTCAAGTGCCTATCTTCAAATAAAATAAGGAGGACTCAGGGGACTACAGGCAAGTCAACCTTGAACTCTGGAAAAGTGAAAGAACAACTAATACTGGAAAGCCTTTCCAGGCACGTAGAAGGCGAGGAAGGTCATCAGGAGTAGTCAACATGGATTCAACAAGGGGAAGTCCTGCTTGACCAACCTGATAAACTATACTGAGTTGACTGGGTTCCTAGGCTAGCAGTGGTGTTGTCCACCTTGACTTCAGTAATGCTTTTGATGGTGTCTCCCATAAGACAGCTTCTCATAGAGAAGCTGATGTAGGATGAGCACACAGTGAGGTTGACTGAACGCTCATTGAATGGCCAGGACCAGAGGGTGTTGATCAGAAGTACAAAACCTAGTTGGAGGCCAGTAGCTGGTGGTGTGAGGGGGAGATTTTTAGAGTCCTAAGTTTAATGTCTTCATTAATGATCTGAATGATGGGGCAGAGTACCTCCTTAGCAAATTTGCTGATAACACGAAACTGGGAGGAGTGGCTGATACTCCAGAAGATTGTGCTGCCATCTAAAGGGACCTCAGCGGGCTGGAGAAATGGTCTGACAAGGACCTCATGTAGCTGTAGCTGTAAAGTTGTTCCTGAGTGTTGGTTGATCTTATAACAAAAAATGCAGTAAAAGTGTTAAGGACTGTGCAAAGTTTAGCATTGATTTATACCATTTCCTGTGCCTTGGTAAACGTGGAAAACATTCAAACTCATTTGTTAGTCAAAAGCCCTAGACCTTATATCTCTCCTTCCACTTCCCATCCTCCTGCCAAGTCTGCTTTCTTTCATGAGAGGCTGAATATGATGTGGTACTTTAAATTATTTCCTAAATAACTCTGTTGCTATGGCAGCAACTGCTGCTTCTGCTGGAATTTACATGCAGAGCACTCCAGTCAGGAGATTTACAGAAAAGTAATTTAAAATGGTCAAGTTTGTCAGCATTTTTGTAGCCCACCCACAAAGCAGTTCATTATGTATCTCTTTGCTAGAAACCAGATGATCTGTTATGACAGGCACAGTTAGCAATATAGTAAAAGAGAAAGAAAGGCCCAAGCGATCTAGTGTAGGATCTTGGTTAAGTCTTTTAGTTCTTACAGATTTTAATTTGCTATTGTGTAGGAACAAGACCTCAGTATGGTCAAATGATTAAATGCAATGACATTTTATGATTTTGCTTACAAAATAAGGCTGAGCTCTTTGAAAAAAAAAAGCTTTTTGATTTTTTTTTCAAATGAAGATTATATCAGTATACTACTTTCTGAAACATTCTGACATTGCATTTGAAAGTGTTGTATGACTTCTAACCTTGTACCTTGACACCTGTTTTCACAGATGAAGCCCAAGCATTGCTGCATTTTCTTGATTTGGAGGAGTGGTTTTATGTATAGATTGAGGAGGATGAGTAGCTGAAGGGGCTGGGCTTGTATTCCTCCTTAAACTTTGTGGTGAGATTGTAGCTTTTTCCTGAATAGTAGTAGTAGTGAATGTTGTAATTTTGACTCTATGAGAATTAAGTTTGCACAACAGCATTGAAAGTTCATGATGAAATGATGGAGTGAAGATCTACTGGTTAAAAAGTTTTGTGTCATCCCTAACACTTGACGTTTATTTGCCTTTTGTTTAATATCCCTCACTTTCTGGGGTCTTCAGTCAGTAATCAATTTAACCTGCAGCATTATCTGTGAAGGGCATCTTTCTTTGTTCGGTGGATATGAAGCAATTCATATGTCACATGGTATATATGGCAGGTACATACATTGCACTAATTTGTTGATATCTGTAGTGGAGCAGGAAAGAAAGATGAGCTTAGTCTATTCCATGTGATCAGGAGCTTTTCCCATTCTGAGGCAGCATTGTTGTTCACATTATTAATCTGTAAGCAATTCTCTGTTCCTATAGTCCGTATACAAACTCTCTGAGAATGGAGTCCAGAAGTTGGGAAGCCATGTATAACTGACTGAGAAGTGTCTGTATTGTTGTGATGCTGAGATTTGGAGAAAATCAGCTTCCCTTAGCAGTTGATTAAGGTATCAATCTACTTTGTCCCCAAGTGGCTTCAAAGCCCCTGTTACCTTACCTAAAGCAAATAATATTGTTCATTGCAGTAAAATATGAGTTAACAACAGATATGTAGTTTTCCTGTGGTTTAAGTGGTTTATAGGCTCTTATTGTATGGATATACAAAATAAAAATAAAGGTTATACTCTTCAATGAGGAAGTAAATGTTCCTTTAGTTTTTGCTGTGATATGTAAGGCTAGAGCAAATGAATGTAGATCACATCTCTCCATTTTACTTACCTGTTAATCAGTCCTTGTTTCATACATAAGAAAATTTTCTCTATTTCACAAGCCTTGGAAAAAAAATCAACTTTGAAAGCCAACTGATTTCTTTTGAAGTTTAATTACAGATATTACATTGGGATGATTTGAAATTAAATTTGGTATAAAATGGAAACTCAAAGTACATATGAAAAATATCTCCTGGTTTAAGTTTACTCTGGAAAATAAAAATCACCTAATTCAAACAGGTTTGGGAAATTGCATGGCATGTACTAAGTTTCCTGAGAGGGTTCAGGCTTCCTGCCTTCCTCCCTACCTCCCTTTATTCATTTAAGAATGGGATTAAGGTGTGTTTTATATGTTTCTGGAAATAAATGTGACCAGTGACAATCCTGATTCACACTGGCTGTCAAGATAGCAAGTTATGAGCATTTGATCGAACAAAACAATGTTACTTGACCTCGTCATACTCAAAATCAAGCATAAAGCAAATTTATGCTCTTAGAAAAACCACTAATTACATCCTTAGATCTGTGTTATAGTATGTAAAACAGAGAACTATTGAAATACAAATGGAGTATGTGCAGCTTTAATTGGAGACTTTGAAGCAGGATTTGAATTTTAAAAATGAATTTGCCTGTGAAATCATTTGCAACAAACAGCAGTCTATCCATGAGGCTAAATGGAAAATGCAGGTGGAAAATAAATACATTCATAAACTTTTTTTTTCTACCAGTATGTACAAACTACTTCCCCAAAGTAAGGTGGAGCAAGTATATGCCTTAAAAAATTTCAGGGCTTTGATTGCCACTAGGAATTTTCCTTTTATGATGACTTGTTATGCCATAAAAAGACACAGCAAGCTCAGAGTTTCAATAATGTCTCTATTAAATCTGGAATAAAGCAAGTCATACTTTTACTTAATTAAGGAGTACCTGAAATTTGTTAAACTTCTGTATAAACTGTTACAATTTGAGAAACTCTTTGTTATATAAAAGTAATGAGGCAACCTACAAAGCTGACATGCCTTTACAGAAGAGAAAATGTATTAGTATATTTCAGTTCACGAGCACTTACTTATGAGCTGAATTAAATAAATATATTATGATGCTTTATCAGTTTTGCTAATCAAAATACTCAGATGACAGGAATACATGGCACATACAGATGCCTACTTGCAAAAGCCAAGAGTCTTGATGAGTCTCTAATTATACCCCCTTTCATTTGCTATGGATAAGATGCTTCCCTGTGCAATTTGTCGTTACACTATACCTAAAATGAAAAGGGCAAATCTTGAAGAGTTTTGGTAGGATGTGGTGCATTTGGTGGAAGTTTTGGCTGACAATGGAAGAACAGAATGTAGGGAAATGCTGTATCAAATAGGTCATGTCCTAAGTCCTCAGGTCTTGGCAGTGGATCATTAGTCTTGAACAGACTTGCTCTAGACTATGTAGTCGAAAGAACAGTTTGTATAAAAGCAAACTCTCAGGACTAAATGCAGCAGGCACATAATTGTTTCTGTAAACTTGCAGATTTCAAAAACTCTTGCTTTTTGCCATCTGCCTTCTCTTTTAACTCTCTCTGGCTTTACTGGCTTGCTTATAGGTAATACTTTCAAAATTCATTATCACCATGATTAAATCTCTTGGAAAAAGTGCCCAATACATGATTAAAGATGTGTGCTGAGATTGCACCTAGGACTGGTACTACTCTGAGCAGAACTACAGATATTTGGGGGGAGGAGGCTGTGGGGTTTTTTGGGTTTTTTTCCTCCAAGTCTCATAAGTGGGATTTGTTCTCATTTTGGAAATTAATATGTATATTGTTACTGTAGACGTTATTATTTCTTGTTTCCTTGTAGGGGCAAAAGGGAAGTGTGAGGAAGGATAATATTTTAATGCTAACCCCGCACTGACAGTGACAGAATGCTAGTTGAGCTAGAACCTCAACTAGGGTTGAAAAAGGAGCCATCCTAGATGTTAGCTTACCTTCATATTGAAGGAGCTTCTGATCTGACATGCCAGGTTTTACACTGTGACCAAGAAATCTGAGAAAAATTTCCTACAAGGTTGAATATTACCAAATATTTTGACTGTTCTGCTTATGTAGAACTTAAATTTCTCTGCTTGGCAAGAAGCCTTAAAACATGGTGTGGTAATATCTAGGGTCACTCTTCACCCTACCTTCCCTCAAAGTACTACTTTTAAAGATATTATCTATGTCTTTTATTCTTCATTCAGTTCAGCCAATTATAGTTTTGAGTCTCATATAAAGTAATAGTATAACCCCTCACACTTTCCAGAGTTTTTTGGTTTTGCTTCTAGTATACCTTATGGGTACTTCTGAGGAAGGTTTTGAAGGCTGCCACACTTGTTGCACAGATTAAAACATTTTTTTTTAGTCATGCTTAATGGGCCCCAAAATAAAAATTCTACTCTAGGAAATAGAGCACCAATATGTGCCACCAGTGAGACAATCTCCTATTTTCAGGTTTTATGTGTGACAGGCTTTTGGACAACTTGATAAATGATATAACACTTTTTTTACTGTTCCTGCAGGAAACCAAAGACATGCAGTCTTAAATTTAGTGCTTTGCATGTGGGAAGCTTTATGGAACTAGGAGGTGGCCATTGTCTCATAAAATCTATTTGTTTTTATTTGTCCAACTTAGAAATTCAGGTGTGTGCCTCTGAATCTAGGTGGTCATCAAGATTGCCTTTAGAGGAGACAAAGATTTTCTCTACTGCTGATGGAAGGAAGGAATGTAAGAAAGAGATGTTACAGTTCTTAGTAAATTAAGAGCAATGATTAAAAAATAGGCTTTAACAGTAAAGCCTATTTTTTGACCAGGTGTATAGCTCTAGCATTTTAAATACTTCTATATGGCAAGTGATGCTTTTATGAAGAAGTAGTTCAATATATGTGCAATCTCTAATGTTTTTTAAAACTGATTTTAAAAAGAAAAGAATCCCAAGAGAGTCATGCATGCTTTGCAATAATTATGTAATTATGTAAATGAGACCACTGCAGAGTTTTAGTAAAATGTCCAGTGCTGCTTGTTAAGACAAAAACTATGTTGCTGGGAAGAATATATTCCTTTACGCATGGCACAGCTAGTGTCCTTTTTATGTAATCAAATAATCTTGCAGACTTCAAGTATCTCTAAAATTCCCTTAGAAAATAATGCAATAAAAATGCAATCAAGATGATGATAGTAGTTCTTGTGGAAATTTGTTGGTGGCAGCTTCCTAACCAGAATTCTTTTTTGTTTGTAGATTGTGTAGTTCAAGTCTCATGCTTTGCAGTCGTGTATAGTTCAGCGCAAGTCACCGAATGCTGATGAAATAGATTCTTTATTGAAAAAAAGCTTACATTTTGGGTGTTGAAAATTAGGAGACTTCATACATTCAAAATGGCCACTTGCATCAGCATTCTTATAAACCTTTTAAGCTGAATTTTGCTGACTTCAAAGGCAGCCGTTTCTGTTGATTTTTGAGAATTACGTGTCCTTGAATGCTGCAAGGCAGAGCAGCATTATGAGGAAGAAGATTGGAACAAAGCCACAGCACACCAGAGCAAATAGGCTAAATTCTAAATATTTTACCTAATAATCTTGGTGCTGTTTAGCTTTCTTGTCCTGAGACAAGGATTTCTTTTTCCTCTCTAATTCATTAGGTTAATGGATATAGATGGCTTCTGCTTATTTAAGGTTTTAGTCACACTGTGTCCTTCTCATAATTAATCAGTTTAGAGTAAGTTTGCAGGGTACAAACCTCACAGCGCCCAAAAATGCTGCATTACATTTCTATACTCGTTAGAAGTCTGAGTAACAATGTAGGGACAGTTTGTTTTATGGTTATACACGGCAGCCCACATAGGAAGTAACTGGTTAAAAGAAAGGTGTCTGACCTAGTCCAGAGCATGCAACATTATGAAACCACATATCAGACCAGGTTTTTAAAAGCAGTTCTCAATGTCTGTGGGCTGTTTTTATGCACTAAGAGCACAAACTAGAAAAAAAGGTGACTTGCAGTTTCAATAAAATTTCACAAAATGCCAAAACACACATTTTCTTGGAAGAGATAGAAAAAGGAAAGGAAAAGGATGAGACTTTCTTAGGTCGTACCATGAAGGACAAATTTTGTCCTTTTATGAAATATGAATTTGCATGCTTATCATGTGTAATGGTATGTTGATGTCAAGTAAAATGACAAGCTCTCTTCAGAACATGGTGAAGATAGCAGAAAAATCTAAAGATAAGAAGTGATGTACTTCAGAAAATCTGACTGTTTATTCTAAGAGCAGAGAGAAGCTGTGATTAAACTCTTGCTTAAGCTATAGATGACCCAGTTAAGGCTTTGTTCGTAACTGAAACTGTAACTTTAATCAAGCCTATCTATAAAACTTAATTATGTTTCAATGTATATTTAAGACTGAAAATATGTTTGTGGTTAGCTGGAGGCAACTTGTTGCAACTTGCTATAGGCAATTTTGTTTGTGGGTGAGAATGAATATAATAATGTAATTCTGTTTGCCTTATATTTTAATTGATTAAAAAATTCTTGTGTAAGTCTTCATGTATTTTTACCTTGTCAAGACCACTTTTTATCATCTTCCTCTATCCACAACTGTTGGGTTTTTTTCTATCGATATGCAAGCTGTAGTTTCTTGCTGCTTGCTTTGGCTTTGCAGACAGGGTTTTCATATTACAGGAAAATAAATGGGAGTAGAAGAAACTTCTGCTTTCCTGTAAGATAATTTACCTATAAGCAGTTTTATTACTGTTGAAGAGTGGAACACAATCATTGGTAAAAAGTAAAATATTTGACTTTGAAAGCGTTGATATTTGTTGTTTACAAAACAATTTCTAAAAATGAACTGAAAAAGTAGATGAAACACTGCCTTCTAGTAAAATTAGTGAGGCAATGGAAATGACTATCACCCTGAAAGTAGAAAACTGTATCATTTTTCATTAGACTCATAGGCATGGTCTTTGTTCTCCCACACCAACATTGTTAGTTTCATGGAGCAGTCTCACATATTCCTTGTATTTGCCTTTCATGGAAAGAAATATTATGTATCAGATTAGAAGCAATGGGTGTAACAACCATCTACTTATTGGAGGAAAATGTATAAAATGGTTATATTTCTGGATCAACCAGAAAGCTAAGTTAGCCTCAAAACAATACACAGAAAATAGCACTCCTCCTTCATTTTTCATGTGCCTTGTCCCTCAGTTGCGTTTTCTTTAATGAAAGTTTTGTGAACCAAAGGAAGAATTAAAGAGTAAAGATGAGACAGTTGGAGATAGAGAAACTGATGCAGAAGAATAATGGGATGTTCCAGCTGAACTAGTGAGCAAAAAACCTGTGTGTCCATGTCTTCCTGCATTCAGAAGAATTTAAGTCTTAAATTCATTTTAAATAGGACTCTAACCATGATTCATAAGTCTAATAATTTTCCCACCTCTAGCGCTTTTTCATTGTCTGCAAGAAGCTATCTTGACTTGAACTACATGATCTGGAGAGATGTGAGAAATAGCACACCTCTCTTTGCCAGCAAGAGCTAATTCTGGTGGAAGCATGTTTTGCTGTATTTCTTTTTGTAAAAACTAGGTTGTTTGGCTGTTTTTTTGGTGAGGGAGAACCCTGTTTTAAAAAATGCTGTGCTTCTGGCCTGTTTTCCAAATGACCCATGTGACTAGAAAAGGAATGAGAGATTAGAGTTCTAAGTGTGTGATGCTACTGCAAGTGTCAAAGGATCTGGCCTATATTATGCCTCTTACCACATCATTCAGACTTGCTTTGTTGCACAGTGGGGGCCATTCTTAAATTTATTTGCTACGTTTATAAAAGTACTTACTTTCATCTGTGATTGTGATTAAAAAAAAAAAGAAAAGAATTCTCTCCAAAGCAATGGAGAAGAAACTGAAATTGATTAAGAGTCCATGACCCTAGTGATTTCCCAATCTAAACTGTATGTGCTCTTTTATTCTGACATTGTTTGTTCTACTTGAATAATGTTAAAATTCTATTAAATGTGAGGGAAACAAATTTGGTAAAGGGTCTAGAGCACAAGTCCTGCAAGGACCATCTGAGGGAGCCAAGGGTTTATCCTGGAAAAAAGGAGGCTCGGGGAGACCTCATTGCTTGAAAGAGGAAACTGAGTTGCCTCTGCAACTGCCTGAAAGAATTTGTAGAAAGATGGAGGTTGTTACTGGGTTCTCCCAAGAAAAAAGCAGTAGGAGAAGAGAGAAAGGCCTGCAGTTGCACAGGGAGAGGTATAGATCGAATATTAAGAAAAATTTCTTCACCTAAGGGATTGTCAAGCATTAGAACAGGCTGCCCAGGGAAATAGTTTGTCTAAGTTTAAATACCCCTGGAGGTATTTAAAAGACATGTAGAAGTGGCACTTAGGAACGTGATTTAGTGGGGGACTTGGTAGTGCTGGGTTAGTGGCTGGATTTGATGATCTCAAGGTCTATTCCAACATAAATGATTCAATGATTTGGAAAATCTGGAGATTTTATCATTCAATTGTGTTATGTTTTCAGGGATTTTAATTCTGCTTGTTACAGCTCATTGTCAGAAACAAGAATTTAGGTAAGTACCTTTGTTTCAATAAGCACAATTAGGCAATTATCATTAACACCAACACCAGCAACTCCCTCCTCTAACTGGCAGAAATAACAGAAGTACATTTATAGAAGAATATTTGCTGGGGATATGCTTGAGTAAAGATTGAACAAACTACATTTTGCATAGTAGTTATTGCATGGGCTTCATTGATCCCAGTTTGAACCACCACACATGGCCTATATCCTGTCTTTTTCCTCTTGTCCCCCCTCCTTGTTTCCCTTGCCCTAATATGTAACATTCAAATATATAAGAAATAGTTTAGTATTGTCATCTCTGATTTCCACAGTCATAGTAGGTAGTAATTATTGGAAAATGGCAGCCATAGTAGACCTCCAACAATCCTTGCTCCAACAGCTAGAAAATTACAAGGTGTCAGTGTGGTACTCTCTGTATAATTACATTGATACTGTAACTTTATTTTCATACTTTGAATGAGTTTACAGTTTGGTTTTTTCAAGGGTGCCTAAAAGTCAAACATCAGAGTGCAGGTCTTGAGATACGCTGCTGTTACTACAGCATTTAACATTGTGTGTTGTAGCATTTCAAAATGGTTTTTTAAGCTTTAATTTTTTTTCCCCTCATAGAAGCAAACAGTAATGTGAGAAAGAAAAGGCGCTTGCTGAATAAGTGTTCATTATTTCTGTAGTTATTTCTTGTTCATATGAATACAGAAATACAGACAGGTTTGAGAATTCTTGTCCTTATTCAAATATAGAATGTTCTAGTGTCTGTACAATTTCAAGTTTTGATTGTCCTGAAAGAGATCTGTGGCAGAAATGGGTACAATCAGCGGAGTGCAAAAGTGAACAGAACTAGCTAGAGGAGAACATTTCTGGTTTGAATTCCAAAGATTCATGGTTATGAACAGGAATGCCCAATACAGCCCATTGGATTTCAGGGTAGAATGGCCTCTGGGATTGGCCAGGTTTCAGTCTGATTTCTATTCTAAAATGCAGGAGTTATTTTAATATTAGCATATTTTTTTATTTTGATTCTTGGTTATTGGCTTTTCTGAAATATTTTCAAACAAAAGTCTTTACCACATGTCAGACATTTGGCACCTTTAGTTCATTTAGTATAATTTTATAAACTAGAAAAAGCTTCTTATTGTGGGAAATACTGATCTGTTTTAATAAGCAGTGCTGCACCCCATGATCTGTTAGGCAGATTTTATCACTGAGGTCCACTGCTGGGCAGAATGGAAATGGCATCTTCCCATTTTACTAAAGAGAGTTCCATCTCTTAGGAACTATCAAAACTTAAAAGTTTCTTTTGTCCCCACTGTGATAATATCACAAATTAATTTTGTCATAACCTTGGTGGACTTGATAAGGAGTGCTCTCATTCCTCTCCTCTTGCTGTTAGGCAAGTTTTACTGTAAGACCCAGGAAGATATCAATTTACAAAAGTACAAATGATGCCTGAGGGCAATATTTTTTTGGCATCTTAATTATATTTTTGTCTAATTTACTGATAAGTGGAGGTTACTTTACAAATGTAGTTATTCTGTCTTTCTCCAGCTTTGTGTTGTCTCAGCTCTGAAGATAAACAATACTCGAGATATACCATGATACTTTTTTGCTTACTTCCACTACTCCTTCCACATCTTGTTTTTGCAGACAGTATACATTATTTTCATTTATGCAGCAGAATGCATTAAGTTCCTGATAAAATGGAATAATGCCTTGATAACAAGGATGTAAATCAGTAGGGATTCACTGTGACTTTCAATGTTGTTAATGAAGTGCAACTTTTCAGGACCTCTGGACCCACTTCAGGCTCCTAATACTGTTTCTAGTCTTTCATCTGAGGTCAGACTATTAGCTGAGGCTCATACTGACATCTGAGGTCAGACTGTTATATTTGGTTATTAACACATTCTGCTTACACATATAACACATATTTAAACTTACTTGGTTCCCCTGTGGTATCCAAATCTTTGAAATTCCTGCTAATCTGAGTCTCACCATCACTCCACTCCAAAATTGTGTACTTCACTTTGATGCACCCTTCTGTGATTAAACTGTCTTCTCTAAGAAATAACATTTCTGTATATTATCTAAGCGAATGGTGTAAGCCTGAACCTAATCTCTGTTTTTCCAGGGAAGGTGAAGTTCTATCTCTTGCTGAAGATATAAAAGTTATTTGTCCATAATTAGATACTACAGCAAATTAATTTTGTCATAAAACCCTGTGAGCTCAGGTTTGTGTTCAACAAATCAAAGCCTAGAGCTCCTTAGAGGTTCACGATAGTTTGTTAGATGCTGTAGAATCTAAATAACTGTGGACTTCCAGAAAAATCAGTAGAATTGTTTCAGGGGTTAAACTGGCTCTAAGCTTTCATGACCCATAATGTGAACTTATTATGTCTAGCTCATTTGTAACTTCATTCTAGATTTTCTGATATCTTCAGGTTGTCTGCTTACACCACCTGTTAACAAAATCTCTTCTAGAGAAATGGATTGTGACTATATATTTGAAGAGATCTCTAGATTTTGTACTTATTGAAGCCATTAGGAACTCTGCTTGAGTAAATCCTTTGTTCTTTACCCTATTTTTTTTTCCTAGTGGCACTTGCCTTCAGTTTTGCATGCATAAAGTCTGCAAATTTTTTCCCTGGATCCCTAGAATGCCTAGGAGAACACAAACTGGCATCTCTGTCTTCCCACAGTTCTTGTTGGCATGAGATCCAGAGACAGAGATTTTTTGCTTTAGATTTATCCTCTATACCAAGAGCCAAGTAAACAGAGAGGTATGAATGTTCCTGTTAATGTAGAGCTGAATTTAAAGCATATGTTCTCCTTTCTGGAATCTTTAAAAATTCCTTTTAGGAACTACTTTTGTTTTTGACGTCCCTGAGACGTTTGAGCAAACATGGTGTTCCTCTACCTTGAGCGCCCTGGAGAGTGATGGTCAGATCACTTCAAACTGTAACTCAGACTCAGGCTTGTGTTTGTTTGAAGACTGAATTCAAAGTGATTTGCAATGAGTACAAATGTCCAGTTCTTGCCAAATTTTCTTCAGTTCTCCAATCATTTTTAACACCACCTCCAACATGATTTAGAGTCAAAGTTATATTTGTTCTGCAGTCATACTAAGATTGCAGTGGGTTTGTAAGGCTCTTCTGAATTTGGCCAAGGCTGCTAAGTGGCTGCTGGCACCTGTTTGTCAGGGATTATGGCATGTTTTTTATCATTGTTGTAAAAATGTTGAGTAGCAGTTGGGAAACAAAAAGCTTTTTTAAAATGATACACATCTGAAAAAATATACATTGTGAGAACATGCTGTGTTGAATATTGAGAACTAAGTCTTATGCATTCCCTGCAAGACAGAAAGGTCTACAGCTGGAGTTTTTCATTGATTTCAGATTAAAATGTGAAATTGAGTTCTGTACTAAAAGGTTTGAATATGAAAATGAGTAGTGGGATGTCGTGTCCTTCCTGCTGATAACGTTTTCAAAGGCAAATCATAATATCTAAGAGTTAGAAATAACTGAGGCTTATTCTTCACATTCTCATTCTAAGAAGATTTAGGAGAGAGACTGGTTTGCCTGAAGAGTGTATTTGATTAACCACAAGACAGTTAATGCTGATGCTGAAGTGAAACTAAAGAATTCATAATTCTGAGCTCATATGTCAGGCTTTATGCAAATTTAGGCAAACATGACTTCTACAGCTTAATTGCAGTTTATGATTTTAGGTCTTATTTCCTACCAAAAAGCTACACTAGAATTTTATTTTTTTAATGCTACAGCATCTTGATTTTCTACACAGATAGTGTGGCAAACTACAGCTGCAGAATTAAAAAAAACCAAAAAACAAAACCACCAGGTTTGGTATGGTTTGCTATTTGATTCTGGTAGTTTACTAATTCTACCTATGCTCTTTTATAAAACATTTGGAATATGCCCTTCAGGAAAGCATGCATATTTCTTTTACCATGTTTTGTTAGCTAACAAACTAGTTTTTTTCTGTCTGGTTTTAATACCAGTTTTTTCAGCTGCTCTGTCACTACCTACAGGTGTACCCATGGAAGTCTGGATGCACAGGGTGAATTCTACCTCTCTTTTGTTGTGCCTCCCATAAAGTTTATAACTGTCTTTCATTTAGTCAAATAAATGAAGGCTGCTTACAACATGAGAGATAATTAGGAGTCTGGACACAATTTTAGCATAGCTTTACCTGTGTCAGACCATTCTTATGCCTTTGATTATATGATGTGGCATATATTCAACAGATTAATGCCTGTGAGCAAAGAGGACTGGTAGAAACAGGTGTCTGTTCATCAGAGTGTTTTGTTCCATGACATGGCTCCAGGCACCCTGAACAGAAAGCACCATATGGTTTCCAGTAGGACTTGAAATTTGTGAGAGTATATAGGTGCTGGTGAGTTAGAGTAAATAAAAATATGAATTCAAGTTTGATAAGGGAAACTGCCCTTGAAGACTTGTGAAGTATGCTCAGGTTTAATTGAGACAGTTTCTGCTCCCAAATATTACTGCCAGGTGTGTCTGGCTGGAAAAAGACAGCTAAAATTGAATTGTAAGAATAGGGATTTTTTTTTTCTATTTTGAGTTTTATCTTTAACAACATTGAGAACTTAAAAGTTGAAGAATTATTGCATGAAATTGTCCCTGAAGTAGAGATAGCTCAGGCATTTTGTTTCAGGCTTTGGGCACTCCATGCAACACTATGATGACTAACAGATAGCACTCTTCCTGGAAAATGTTATTTGGCCAAAATGCTTGTGTGATGCATTATTTAGAGGTAGGAGAGTTTGCTGAGCAGAGCATGAGAGTTTGCATCAGCATGAATATTTGACTCTAGTTTGAACCCATTTTTAATTTTTACTGGTGAGATGGGATTAGACATGATTATCCAACTCATCACTGGCCTCTCCCACTTTTCAGAAGATAACTACAGGCCAGTTATCCACTTCTGATGAGCTCATGGAGCAGTTCTCCCTGCACCATAGAACACATTCCAGCACTTCATAATAAACTACATATGCTGCCAGATGGTAAAAATGTGAAGCTTCTTCAAATGTTTAAATAGTTTAAAATATATGCTGTCTGCTTTCTCCCTTATTTTTCTCCTTCCTTAAGGTTCTTGCTCACTTCTTTCCCACACCTTCCCCCATACTTTTATGACTTCCCTCACAAGCACCAATTCTTTTTCCACCCCTTCACCCAGCTGCTTCTATTGCTCCTCCAACTCTTTAATTCCATTCTCTGCTTCTTTGTTTCTTTCTGTCTTTTTGCTGCTCTCCTAATTTTAGAGCTTTAAATTCTTTGCTACATATTTAATCTGATATTGGAATTCTTCTTCCAATTTGTCTTTATAAGGTTCTTCATGAGTTGTCGGTTCAAAGAGAAATTAGAGGAGTGTCCAGGGAATTCCTAAGGTATCCAGTGGTACTTTAATCATAGCAAAAGTTCATCAGTTTTTGCTTTCTGCTTATGAAGATGATGTAACATATTTGTTGCTAAAATCAAAGCAGTTCTGTACCTTAATAGGGACAACAGATGTGTTTTTCAGAAAAAGATTTGAAAGGCTAAAATTGAAATATATATTTCTCCACTCCTTTAAATGTATTTCTCAGGCTCCACTCTTTGGTCTATTTGTACTTCCATACCAAGTAAAAGCAATTCTGATGGTGGGAGATAGAGTGATTTCCAAATTTCAAGAGACCTGAAATACGTTTGCTTTGTTTTGAATGAAATTCTTAAACTTTGGCTTTCCTTGGTTGTTGTTGTGGTGTTTTGTTTTGGTTTTTTTTTTTGGGTTTTTTGTTTGGTTGGTTTTTTTTGCAAAGTACAGCATATCATAGAGATCTGTTTTCTCATCTTCCCTCCATAACTCCTCTGTTTTTATACATTTGATGCAGTGCATGCAAAGCTTTACCAAAACTGCCCATCTTGGTGTCAACCTTGCAAATCTCTTGGCATATTTAGAAATGTGAATTTCTCTTTATGTGAGGAGTACTTGGAAACACAGAACAAAACCCAATAAATTCAATAGGGAGTGTATCACATCTCTTTTTAAAGGTATGATTAGGGTGCAATGAGGAATAAAATGCCTTGAAGATAGTCTCTATCAATGTTCTAGTGTTCTTTCATGCAACCACTGTCTCTTGTGAATATTTGTTTTCAATTTCATATTAATTGATAAAAATGCATTTGTTCAGTGATTTCTTACCAGTTTGGAATGTGACTTGCTTCCTCCATCCCTACACAGTCATCTCAGCCTCACAAATAAAGACCTGAGTGTAGCTCAACTTTTAATCATCAAACACAAATTACGACAGGAAATATTGTCTCATCTCAGCTCATTCAAATGGTTCAAAATTGTTGAGTAATCCAGCCTGCTTTAATTTGACTTAAAACCTTAGCAATGATGTAGGCAAATCCAAAATATTTTAGACTTTTTCCAAACTGCCTTTATATCTCTGCATAACAGAAATGCGAAGATTTTTCCTTTTCATTTTAGGACTGACAATACGTTTGAAATCTTGTCCCTTTCTTCATGGGACAGAAAAAGTCTTGGTCTAGCTTTTACAGCAACTGGTGGGTTTTCTGTTTAATTTTATTGCGTATGTAAGAGTTGGGATTTGTATGTAGACTTGAATGGGAGCTGTGATCTTTTAGTGTGAATGAAAAGGACTTGATTCTCCTTGTCTCTGTCTTCCTGTCTAGTGTCCCATCTCCTTTGCCAAATGAAGGTTGTGTGAAACCCTGATTGAAACAAGATGTTCTTTTGAGCACGTTATACATTCCAGAGTTATAAATTTAGGACTACTGGATTTTTGCCTGAGGAAACCTAGACAGACATGCAGGTGGATGTGTTGGAGAGTACACATGATGTAAAAAAGTTTTACTAGGGATCCAAACACTATATATACTCAGTCAGCCCAGCTGCTGGACTGCACTCAGTGGGCAGAATGATGCTGGAGTTGCTAGAACGCTGCAGGCCACGGCTGGGACTCTGAGTTTACTATAGACGAGCTGTTGATTTAGTGCCTTCAGATTCTCTTTACAGTCAATGAGGATAAACAGATACTTTGTGGGATTCGATTTTTTTTCCAGCCAAATGTAGATGTTCTCTTTAGCAGAGGGAAATCACACCCTGGAGAAGAGTGTTGGGCTAAAAAGAGAGCTCAGAAGGATTGGCTTACAGGCAGATGTCTGCATTGCCTGATGAAATCTATTCAGATGTCAGCAAATCCAACATAAGTGTATTCCCTCATAAGAGATGGCCAAAAGCCTTGTAGTCTTTGTACCTCACTGCATTTTCCAGGTCCAGTGTAAACCCAGTTTTGTCCTGTTGCTTAGCTGAACTAGTTTGAGAGAAGAGACTGTGCAATAAGAACCTGATATGAGCAGCCAGAGAATAAGCCTGTCATCAGAATGAAGTGTTTTTCATATGAGAGATGTGTTTCAAGGCTTTCAGAATCTGTAGCTTCCTGAACAAGCCCTTCACAGAATCTGTTTGCAGAATAAAATAAACCATATGCCTCAGGCTTTAGTTACATGATATCAGAAATACAGGAACATTGGGGGGAAAAAAGGGGTGAACAAAGTCACTTGAGCACTGCAGTGTAGATGGGAGCCTTGCAGGGGACTGAAGGAAGTGCTGTCTTGGTTTTCTAGAGGTCTTTTTAAAGAACTGAAGAAAGAAAATCTTTCATGATGATAGTCCTCAAAGTGTTAATGGGCTGCTAAAATAGCTCAAGGCTGATGATGGGAGGGATGAATTTTTTCCCTTTGACAGCTGAATTTTTTTTTTTTCACAGACCTGTGCAATGATAAATATTAAATGGAATAGTGTGATAAGACTGTAGACAGTAGGATTTTAAGTTGGTCTTGATTTTGGAAAGGAGTGGGTGATTCACCTCTTGATGAAAACCCCATTTTTCAACTGAATTTTAGTGCAGGGGTTGAAGAGTAGATTATATTTAATAAAATGCAAATCAAATGTGGAATGGAGATTTTTATATCCTATCAGAGGATGTAAACTTTTAAAAATCTCATTGCTGTTGTAGACAGCTATATAGTCTGTTGTCAAAGGAGTTGACAAAACCCAAAAGGATGTTACCTTCTCTCCCTTAGAAGAATGTCACACTACCCTGCTTCACTTAAAGATTTTTGGTTAAAATCACAAATGGTTACAATGCGCAGATGGTTAAAATAAACTCTACTGATGATTTCAGGAAGTTAAAAGTAGATGAACAAAAGTTTTCAAAGCTTTGGCAAGGCAGGGATTGGAAAACCTACCTGCAAAATAGAGGAAATATCTGTGAGGTCAGTGAAACTCAGGTAAGATGTGAACCTCAATGTCATGTGTAAAGATGTTTGAGGTAGGATTATACCTGGAAGGCCCCGTGCAGTGTCTGTGTGTGCCACCTCACTGCTTCCTGCACCATTTCACAGGGAAAAAACGTTGCTCTGTGTCTGGCTGTGACAAACATAGCCTAAATAAAATAAGCTGTGACATTGGCTAAGCTCTGAACTAAATGTGAGGCAGTTCTGTTTAATTTGAGAGTAGTAGCATTCTAAAGGCTGTAAGCCATGCTCTGTCAACTTTAAGGAATACAATTTACACCACTTTCCTTTTGAATGGAGTGTATATTTTATGCATTGATCTCTGAATCTTATGCACTTGAGGCTTTTTCTGATGTTAGTACTCATATTTCCCTTAGTATTTCTTCTTATCTCATGTTTTCATTGAGGAAGAGTTTGGCAGAAGGGCCTGTAGTTTAATACTGCTACCCAATAAAAGTTTTAAGGGATCTGTATTTTCTAGTTTCCTTCTGAACCTTTATTACAGATTATTTGTAGCTGGCAAAGGAAATTCGTATAGCTCATTTCCTTCAGTCACTGACTGATTGGACAGAGATGTGTGAGATGGGTTTGTGTCTGGGAGATGATACTAACTGTGGGGTAGTAGTTTGTCCTATCTGTATTTCTTTTTATAAGTAATTGCATCTTGTAAAGAGAAATTTTCTTTGGATTTGTGCATTAATTTTCCTCCTTCAAAGAAGGTACCTTAAGATTAAAGGCATCTTTTCTAGCAAAAGGGTCCTTATTATTATTATTACTGTCTGTTCAAATCCTGTATTAAAGGTGTGTTTTTATGGCAGTAGAAATATGTCTGGAATACTCATTAAGCATTGTAGCATGAAAGCATTTTCCTAACTAAAAGGCATCAGAGCAGCCAGCAGATCCACAGAATTGCTTGCTGACTTGTTTAGGCTGAACTGACACTGACTCTCACCTCAAGCTCTTATCATTTCTTCTGTCTCTTGCTGGCATAGTGCTTAATCACACCGTGCCTCTTTCTTTCTTATATGGGCTGTGTCTCAGGAGAATTCAGAACATGTCCAAATGACTTTTACAGGTTTTAAATTAATTTTTTTTACAAAGTGAAATAAAAAAAATTTAAAAATAAGTGTTTGACAAGTTGGAGGATGCCGAAGGAACTCCTTTTTTTGCTTCTTGTGGCTCCGGAGTGTCAAGGACATTTGTCAGGTGTCATGAACTTATGATTGTTAGCATAAGTTAATGATACTTAGCTGTACAGCTAATCATCGAGCCTCTATAAAAACTGGTGAAATACATCAAGATTAGAATTCTTTTGCCTGTATCTCTGAGAAATGTTTAATATCTTTGGAGGTTTTCCATAATATGAAACAAAATGGAGTCTAAATCTCAAATGGAGTTTGTTTTATAGGTGAAACTTATTTTTCTTTGTGAGATTGCAAAGCCAGATATGAGAATTTCTTGATGAGGTTTTTTTTTTTTAAGGGTTTCTAGATACATGAGTCTTTTTGCTTATGAAATCTAAAATGCTGCTGAGGGGAGGCTCAGTTATACTCAGAAAACTGGAGATAATGGGCAGTCTGCCTGCTCATGTGGCACTCGCTGTGTTTCTAACTCGTTATTGTTGTGTCAGATGACATGGTGTTATTTTCAGAGTGTCACTGTGGGGTTTGGGGAACTTTCTGGTGACTTGAAGATAAAATTATCCCTTTTAAAAAAAGTAAATTCAAAATACACTTCATGTCATAAAGTATCAGGAATAGAGAATAGTCTCTCATAGATTCTGAACTTCTGTAGCTCATTCTTTCTCTGTAATGCTACATACGTTGTGGAAGAAAATCATAAAGGGGGTAGAGGAGAAGCATATCTTATTAACTCACATGCATAACCTGAAAAGAAAACTATCTTTAGCACCTCAAACCACAATCTTATTCTTTTTGCATGTGACAAAAGAATTTTTTTGACTAGATAAAGTAAAATCCTGCCTTTTGATAACTTGTTTTTAATTAACTTTGCTGGGCCATAGTTATCCCTTGAGATTGCCTATGTTCAAGAATTGTACCACTTTGTTTATACTTGTGTTGGTTTTGTAAAGCTAAATAGCAGCATTGTCATGGGAGGAGAGTTGACACTTTTTTTGTGAGACAGTCTTATTTAACTAACATTTCAGTTGGTTATGATACCGCTTTTTTATAACTATCAACTTTAGTCTCAACACCAATATTCTCACTATTGTGACAGTAGAAAGCCTCAAGATCCTTGAACTGCCAGTAAAAGCTGAATATAACTTGTTGTTTACTTGAAACTGTCTGGAGTGCTGTCTTGACAGTAGTCTAGTCTTCTGATGGTATTTATTTACTTGTAGTACTATTTTTTTTTTCTTCAGTGACAATAGTTCTTGACTATCAAATCACTGTTGTAGTGTGAGAAAATCCTTGCAGTTCTTCTATGCGTTAATTTTGTCCTTGTTGTAACTTTTAGGTAGTTACTAGATGGATACAATCTGGAGAAGGACTTGGGCAGAAAGGGTTATTTCCTGGGGTAGGCAGCACTGGTCCCTTGGGAAAACCCACTGTGGAGTCCTTGCAGGAGTGCATGTGGACTGTAGCTGAAACTTGCTTTGATGAGACAAAATACTTCTCTCAGTCAGGGATGATAAAAAGCTTTGAGTGACCAAGTCTCCACACAAGGTAATAGGGGGTAATGAGAGGAGACCTGTGCAATGAAATAACTGGTGTGGTCCCCATCACACACACTTTAGGGACATTATTTCAGCCAACCTCTTGTCTGGCCTCATGGTACAATGGATAATTAGGAGCATATTTTTGTGTTTACCTTCGTGTGAGAAGAATTCAGCTGATGTCCTTTGAAGAGACTGCTTCATATGGGAGGTCTCCACAGTTAGGTGCAGAGCTTGCCTTGGAAGTAGATTTGTCATCTAAACTGGCACACTAATGTAGATGAGTTCACAGGGAAGCTGTCATCTTGCTAGGAAGTGCCAGCAAGAAGCAGCTCACCCTAGATATCTTAGCCTTGGGCATGGCATGTATCACACAATCTCCACAGCTACTGATTCACTGGCAGCTTCTTGATGACAGTACTTGGAATTGCCGAAGTATGAATACCATCCAGATGTCAAGCCTTTTAAAACCATATTTAATAAGAAGCTTTCTGGAAAAAAAGATGGTTTTCCTTTTGGAGAATGTTGAAATTTTAAGGAAGTCTGTTAAGGAAAAATTATTCTTTGAAAGAGAATAAAAAACTCTGAATAACTCTAAATGAATTTAGTAAATTATTAGCAATTGCAAAATGTTTGTTATTCAATGTATTTCTGTAAATTTTTGTGATGGATGCCGCTACTGGACAAGAAGATTCTGTGAGTGTTTGATTTTCTGTTGTCTTTGCATTTTTTGGTATATCTTTTTTAATACTCCACTTTAAGCTATCTTTGGGCAATTGCAAATGTGAATCATCTTTTCAAAGACAATTTTCATCCTGATATAAGAAATAAACTTTTTACAGTAAGAACAAACTTTCGCTGTAATGACCTCCCCGGGAACATGGTGGAGTCCCTGTGACTAGAGATTTTCAAGATGAGACTGGACAGGGTAAAGAATAATTCCACTTTAAGGTTCCCTTTCCTACAAAAGTTTGGCCTGGAGGATTTCTTGAAGCCCCTTCTAACCTGAGCTGTTCTATTTTTCTAAAGTTTACTGTCGATTATTTTGTAATTGCTTTAATGGAGGCTCAGTGTGTTCTATAGTTGCTTGAGTAGCACTGAGCTAGGGTTCAAAATTTTCCATCAGAGTTAAATACTAGGAATTGATGCATATAAAACCTACGTAGGCTTAGACAGTTGTGTAGTTACAAACACTTTTGCTGAGCAATTGGGGTATTTTTCTCAAGTGCAAAGCTTTATTTTCTCGCTCCTTGCACTGAGTAATAGCTGTGTCCTCCTCTTGCTCCCTCGTGTAGCTTAGTCACCCAGGAATGGCTCTCTGAGCTGTGCCTCTCTGCAAGGTAAGCGTTTCAAAGAGCTGTTGGTGGCTATTAAAGTGTGGTCAGGGAGGCCATAATTGGCCATTGGGGTGGTTTTTAACTGTCTGTTTTGAGGTTGTTTATTTTCTGTGAATGCTTCACCTGTCTTTCAAATATATCATATTTGAAGAATGGGAGGAAGGCAGAAAGCCATCTGTTGTGAAGGTGTTTTGGTGAAGAGCAGATGTAATTTTTCTTAACTTCTACACACTGACTTCCAGATACTAATCTTCTTTTATGAGAAGTTTCTCTCAGATGTGTAGAAATGCTTCCACTTCTTTATGCTGTTTTAAATCATGCTGAGGTAATTAGGATATGAGATGGTTGTTCTTCTGTCATCTCGACCTAGGCAGTAAAAAAACATTGTTTACTTGCCATTTGTTCTGTCAGGATAATGCATTTTTCAGGAAAGAGAGGGAGCTGGAGAATAACAAAAAGTTCAAACAAGGCTACCAAAACTGTTTCAGAGCTCTGTCTTCACTACAAAACCAGCATGGCTTATTTTAGGAGAGTTAGGAAGCAACTTAGAGGTGATATTTAAAAAGTATATTTAGTATGTGTCATTTTCCCATACCGTACTCTCATCTTAATGCACAATTGCTCAATTGATTGTAACTGTTTTGGATTTTGTGGTGGCCTTTTGAGGGAAAATGAAAAGACAGTGGCTCCTCTTGCTTCTTTCTTCTGATATGGGAATGATTACCTGATATAATGAAATATTAGAAAACACAGGACAAGATAGTTTCAAAAATGAAATCTTAATGCAAGTGTAAGGTAAAATTAACTGTCATTCTGAGTTTCTGCCTGAAAATGAAATTGGGGAGGTGATGAAATGAACTTTCAAACCAGTAATGAATGCATAGAGCAGACATAAAAGGATAATGTTACAAATACTTGAAATCTGTCTTTAAAATATGAAGTCTAGTATGTGTTTTCTAAAAATTTTGTCTTGCAAGTATTGTTACTGGTTTCTTTGTTACTGCTCCCTTCTTCTGCTATTCATAGTCCAAATCTAGACCTGAATCTAGTCTAAAATCTAGACCTGAGCTCTGTCAATTGCAGTATATTTTTACTACTCAACAAGAGTAGTTCAGTGAGTTTAGGTTACAGACCTCTGGGCCCAATCTGCAGCTAACCAGGGTTGTTAGCTTCTGAGAGTGGAATAATTAATTTTTGTGCCTGTGTGAAAAGGAAAGTTTCTTATCCCTTGATATGTTGATGAGTTCAGATTGTAGGGGTTTTCATGCATAAGAAGGTCTGTGTTTTTCATTATTTTGGATGGGCTTTGGCATTTCATAGCTAATACAATTTTTAATCAATTTCTAGCCAGAGATTCTTCTTTTCTCTTTCCTAGAAACACTGAAATGTAATGTTTCTAAATTTTAGCATTTTCCCTGTGTGCTACAGTTGCTCAGTGACATTATCAAGATAGCAGCCAAGGGTTCCTGAGGTTCTGAGTCACAGTTCTGCCGTAGGGTGCCAAAATCCTTACTAGACTTCCCAAGCATGCCTGATTGCAAGCTGAGGCTCCTGGGACTTCTAGACTGCCAATTCTGTGACAGAAACTCTGGCATAACTTCCTTTCCTGTACCTGGCAAACCACAGGTGCTGGTGTCCTCTGTTAGACACACCTGGCATGATTTTCCACGATCCAGAAATCTCATTTTTGAATATCTCATGGTGTGAGCAGTCTGCTTGGTATATATGCCCTACATCTATGGATTTCTTTATTTCACCTGCAGCCTTTTGTGGCGAGAATTTTGAAGAAAGTCTTGGAGAAGACCTACTTCTATGTCCTCATTGTTCTGCAGGAGATAATAAGTGTTAGAGAGTACTCTTAAATTAATGCGTATTTTGGGATACCAGGTACATTTTGAATTTCACAGTTAAAACATAGAACATTAATCCTGTAATTGTACAAGAACTTGTTCATGAA
>VWYP01023290.1:0-35297 GCA_013400435.1 Pycnonotus jocosus
GTGATAGAAGGTGCTGCTCTAAATTGAAAGTATTTCATGCGTTATTTTCCACGAAAGAAAATGATGAGGCTGAGTGTCAGGTAGTAGAAAGCGTTATTCATTNCAAAATGGATCCAACATGGGTGATAGAAGGTGCTGCTCTAAACTGAAAGTATTTTATGAATTTTTTTTACAAAAAGAAAACTATGAGGCTGAGTGTCAGGTAGTAGAAAGCGTTATTCATTTAGGAAAACAGGAGTAAATTTACCACAAGTGGTTCCTAGAATTGCAGGGAAGTATGACATCTAATTCATGGATAAACAATTTCTGAGCTACAATGCACAGGCTGCTTGGCTCTCATTACACTACTGGAAGCTTCCTCCAAAACCACATTGCTTTTGTGGGTAGGAGTTATTAATGTTATTTTCATTAATCTTGAGACAGAAAATTGGAATTTGCAAATGGAATAATGTGCTTTTTGCTACTGCTGAATCTTTGAACTCATCCCCTCTATGAGTTATTTCTTTAAAGCTATTGCACATAAATAAGGAAAGAGATTTTTTTTTTAAGTGGTAATAGTAATGTATTAATGATCCATAAATCTTTTGACAAAATATTTTTCTAAACATTTTAGAAAGTTACAACTAGTATATTCCATCAGAATTCCTTGGGGAATAGGTTTTGAGGCTGAGATTTCCAGACAACTACACTCTTTACTTGCAGCCTTTACTCTATTACCACTACCTCAGCTTTTCACCTAAACGAGAAAATTATATAAAATTGCCAATCACTGATCAGACACAAGTTGTCTGAAAAGAACAAACATGTCACTTATCATTTTAAACTTGGTCCTAATGCTTATAAGCCTGTCTAGGAATTAATTTACTTCCCAGTGCTGAATCCATTGCTTGCTGAGGAAGCCCTTCTGTCTGGAACCATTTCTCTTGCTGCTGAGTCATGTTGTCAGGTGCCTCATTAACTCCAGTAAGATTATTTCTGTAAGTGCTCACTAGCATGACTAAAAGTTGCACAAGATTTCTACTGTCTTTTTTGGTGCCATTTTATTTTAGCGTCAGAGTTCATCAAAAATGACAGCAATGCATGGCAAATGTGAGAGGTCTTCATGACATTGCCATTGGAAGTCTCCAAGCTGAATCACCACATAAGAAATGCAGCAAACAGGTTGCCAGCAGCTTCATCAAGCATCCAACAGAGGCTCTGTATTAGTGACACCAGGGGTTTGTCTAGAAGAGTCTACCTTTAAAATAACTGATTATACATTTAAAACAGATACAGCTAGGGTCTCTTATGTCTAATGCATGTTAGGTCTATTTTCCCTTTTATTGCTTATTTTTTTAAACAGTTAGAGAGCCCCTTTTTCACACTCTTCTTGTTCCCAAATTAGGTTTGCTGCTTCATAAACCTGGTGTTGACCACCAAGACAGAATTCTGGCGGAGGTTTGCTAAGTACCAAAGCAGTTTCTCTTTCCAATCTTCTGCATTTTGTTGTTTTCCCCAATTGAAAGCAACCTGAAATTTACAATTTTTATCCAAAATTTAAAAAAAAAATTAGAAAATAAGCAGAACCATTGGAAAAGACAAATATGGAGACATCAGAATATCTTTCAGAAGGGTTAATTGTTAGGATAAGGAGCTGTATGGTCAATTTTTCAAATGTAAAAACAATTTGAACTATAACAAGGTCCTATAGCAAGTAAAATATTTATTTCTTTAGCAATTTACCTCATTTACAGTGCATGCAACTTCCATTTTAAATATCACTTTTCTTTCACCAACTCTAAGCATTATGGCAAATGGTCGATATGTAAGGAAACATCAGCTGGCATGAAAATTTTACTGGTCTACCTCTACTACATGTGGAATACATTACCATGCAAACTAGCCAGCAGAACATAGGAATAAAGAATTTTGGCAAATTCATAGTTTTTATGTATTAGTAGTGAATACTCATTTCTTATGTTCTAAATTTCACTGAAGTCCAATTCTCAAGAGGTTCACTTCCTATTATACAAAATAACTATTCTATATAGTCTTTTTCCATTAATGCTTAGAGCTAATGTTCCTTAGTGTAATATTTGGTTTCTTTTTTTTCACCATGATTAACACAGAACAAATTAGGCAAAGGTTCCATAGGCCTTGTTAATTTTTTAAGATATTTTTCTTAATATCATTGAAGAAGGCTTTCTTTGTTCATTTAAATAGTAATGACTCTCTATTTACGTAGTCATCCAGAAACCATTATTAAAGTTAAAATATTTTCTCAAAATTGCCCAATATGTGAGTTGGAAAATAATTCTAAAAAAGGCTTACAGTAGAATAAATTTCTATTCTATAAAGGAGAGAGAATTGAATGAAAATTATTAAGTGCTAGTACTTCAATAAAATTGATGCCCCTGCTAGGCATGAAGGAAAATATTGTGTTTTCAGTTCTGAAGAATTCAAACCCTGCTGGTTTTCCTGAAAACTTAAAAAAAATTTTAAAAATACAAACCAACAAAAACCCCCAAACAAACAATAACCCAAAACCCAGAAAAACCCAAAAAAAAAAAAAAAACAAACCTAAAACCAAAAAAATCCCATAATGTGAATGTATTCCTCCTGCATTATACACACCTGGCATTCCTTTGCCTCTTTTATTGTTTTCAAAAATATGGGAATGGAAATGATCTTTGCCTGATTTCCATGCAGTTTAGCCTGTGGACTAATTAATAACTACTTAGGAAAATGGCAATGAAAACCCCGTATAAACAGTGTTATTGTGTTCCTAATTATTATTTTGCAACATACTCTGGCTCTTATCTTTGACTCAGTTTTAAGGTAGGGCAGTAATAGCATCCTGCTTACCCCCTCCTTCAGAATAAGATTAGAGGCTGTGATTTTATCCTTCTGTCTTTGAAGAATAAGATTCTGATATGATCTCACAGTTGAAAAGAATAAAATTTGAGGAGTCTGATGAAAAATACTGTCTAGATTACAGATCCCAAGGATACATAGAATTCAGCATAAATTCTAAATACTCTTATCCTTAATGTTGACGTATACAATCCAATATATAGACATTAACAGCCTCGGTGCTTGCGTGGGAAGTTTATTCATAAACTGGTGGTTTGTACAACACAAAAGATCACACTGTCTGTGCTAGAACTAACAGATGGTTTAGAATTATTCTAGCTAGAAGCCATTCTATGAAGGTAATTCCATAAAATCCTTGCCAACCATTAGCTATCCCTTGCATGTTCCTAGCTCTCTGCTCAACTCTGTGGCATGGCAGCCTGTTGTGACATATCTTGCCATTCAGGTGAGAAATCCAGAACAGCAGCTCTCTGCCTGCTATGTTTTGCTGTAATTTTCCATAAATTATTTTAATATTTACTACAAGCTTTCTGTCAAAAGGGAATGTTTCCTAATCAGACAGCATATGATTAAAACTCATTTTATCTTGACATCTCGTGCAAAAGATTTCACCTGTAATATGGCACTCAGTACACACAATACCCATTTCTTTTTCCACACCTTAAAAATTAGTATATGTTTTTGCAAACACAGGTCTAATGACACTGTAGTTATTCAGGAGAATAAGAATGTTCCTGGGTGGTGGATTGCCTTCTACTTTGACTACATTTCTGACTGTATGATTGTTTCACACAGCCTGCCCTTCAGTTTTAAGAGATTTTTTTTTTTTTTTTTCTCACTAGAGCCCCCTGAACAAGGCCCAAAGATNAATCTTACAGAAGCTCTTGCTTCTAAGCCCTGTTTCTAAAACATGTATCCAAACTTTTGGCTGCTGCTTCTATTACCCTGGACCCTACTACTTTCTTATTTGTTTTAGAAAAGATTTTGAATGTTCCTTGCTCTCAGTAGAATGCCCAGCAATGCAGTATTGACACCTGCAAGGATTTTGGCAAAATCCATTGTTACTTCTGCTTCAAATTTTTCTAATTTCTCCTGAAGTATTTCTATATATTTTCTGTTCAACTTGGCTACTGCATCCTGTCACTGAGTCATTCATAATTTTATTAACTTTCAAGGTCTGAACCAGGTTGTAATGAAAATGAATTTATATAAAATAAAATAAACCCCTCACTTGTGGCATTAGTACTGCAAGAACTTATCACTTCTTCTCAGAAACAAAACCAAACCAAACCAAACCAAAAAATTAATTTATTTGCTTATTTCATAATTTTTGAGGGAAATATGCAAATTGTTCAGTAATTTAGAAATTCCCAATACACATGTGAAAAGGCACTAGAATAAAAGGAAAGAAAAGAGTCTTATTTGAGAAAAGCAGAGTGCAACTTCTCCTGATTTACATTCACACAATACGAAGGAGTATAATCCTTTTCATGCATCAGACGCAATTTCTGCATTAAGATGACAATTTTGCCAGCATATTTTGTCAGACACCTACTCATGCCAATTCCAGACACACTTTATGTCCTTTCTTCATCTGCTGTGTTTTCTCTCTAACACTGAAGAGAAAGTCATCGCATCGTCCTCATCTGTGCTTTTCCTAACCTAACTTTCAATAAGTTGTCTAGAGTATCCTCCTCAAAATCTTTTAAGACAGTTTCTTTCATAGTTAATTTAAGCTTTTCTTTCCAGTATTCTGAGACTATGAATAATTCCCTTATTTTTTTTAAGCTTTCATGCTGCAGAAAATTTATAGACTTATTTCTGAACTTAGTGAGTCTTTTATTTTGAAGAATTTGAAAATATGGCTTTTGGCCTTCTTCTGTCATATTATCCAATAACTGCATCAGAGCTCAGCTGATATAAGCCAAATTTAAGCTGATGTATTGCTAGCAGTATTTCCAAGCCAATTCTCTTTTTCCTGTCATTTTGACAACATGCCACAAGCCTTTTTTTATACCAGACCAGATCACGTATGCAAGAACCCCCCCAAAAACAGTGATTAAATTAAGTAAAAGGAATGGAAATTTGTGGCAATGTTTAATTCACCAGAACTTACTTACCAGTGTCATTGGGAGAAAGAAAAACAAAGATATATTTTGGGAACAAGAAGAACTACTGATATTTAAATGAAATGCCAGAAATCATGCTATTAATTGTCACACAGACAGAACTGAACCCTCGGTCACTGGAGGAATAACAAGCTTTTTACTTTTTCTACTATGTGAAAAATACTGGCCAACTATATATTTTTTGTAGTTTTACACAAGTAAAACCAGAGCAAGCTATTGGGTTAGCTAAACTAATACCTTGTATCTCAGTTTCTTAAACTTGATCCAGTTCCATCTGTCTTCAGCCTAGAAATTTCTGGTTAACTGAAGAGAAGCTTTGAAAAATAAGATATCCAAATATAAGATATCTGAAAGCAGCAATTGGCAGAAAGCCATAATTTCTCATAAAAGGCTGTGGCTTATTCTACTCCTAAGGTACCTGCTGAAGTTTCCAAATTCTGGTTATATCTTTCTGTGCTAGAATAAAGGACTCCTTAGGTCTTGAGTAATTTCTGCCTCTTGTAGTACTTGTTTGAGGTAATCTAACCAGCTTTTCAGTATTTCATCCGGAAGTCAAATGGATAGAACACTTTAACACTTCTGTTAATGGCATTTGAGAACTGGAGAAGTTTACAAGATATTTTTATGACACTTTTAATCTGCCTTCTCTTAATTTTTTGGCATCTTTTTAGGAAATACATGCTCTCAAAATCTGTGTAATATATCAGCAATGATCTAATTTTCAGGTGTAAATAAAATGGTCACCCCTCATCTAGGCTATATTTCACTGTTTGTGTAACCAAATATCATACCAATTAACTTTTCTTGCTGAGATGTCCCCTCTGACTGCTGGAGTTGTTCATCCACTTTAGTACTGAGATTCCTTCCAGAACTGCTGCTTTCTACACCATGGTTCCCAAACTCTACCTTGCACCCTTTTTCATCTGTATTATATCTTTATATTTTTTGCAATGTCTAACTTTGCTAATTGATCCAGGCATTTCATTATTTTTACTCTGCTAGTGCCATCTCAAGAACTGCTAAGCAGCAAATTTATGTTTCCTTCTCAGTCTTGGATGGAACTTCTGAATGCTGTAAAGACACACTGTCAGTCTGAGCTGCTCCTTTAGTGAGGGCTGCTTTTTGTGATCAGGCAGTCTAGTTAACTACATTAATATTGCAGAAATGCTACTAAATGTCACTAAATCAAACATCTTTAAAAATTTCAGTCCTATCATATCTATACAAGTATCAGCCAAAGCTGCAGTCTTGTCACAAGAATTAGGTCAAACATGATATTTTCATGCAACCATGTTACCCAGTGTCAATAGCTCTGTAACATAAAACTGGAAAGGTCTACCTACATATTTTTTATTTCTTCCTTTAGATATTGGCAACTGAGCATCTGGAATTTTCCATGTTTCCCACAACACTGTTTGACTGCTATTCGAGAACATATTAAATGTTCTTATCATTCTGACAGGCTTCTTTGCAGATAAAAATTCACACAGTTTTCAGTGTAAATTAACTGAGCCATAATTAAAATGTTCATCCCAAGCTAAACTTTCAGGTTTTGTGTTCAGCAGTAGACAGGAGGTATTGCCTCCTTGTCCTTGAGTGTACTAACATATCATCCCACTTTTTCTTCAGCTGAGGGAAATAAATTACTGGAAATTACTACCCTCTTATGCTTTGTCACTGACAATGGTTCTACCTCTAAGAATTCATGCGAAAACAATGCAAAGAAAACTGAGACAAAATACAAATTAAAACCAGTAATTTCTATCTTCAAAAAATTCTTGATTCTTTTGTGCTATGTTGTATAAAATATTTAGTCAGGACTTCTAAGTTACACTGGTTCAATGTTCATTTTGGCAGTTCTTTTTATTTTTAGTCTTTTTTCCTAGTTCAATGTTTCAATAATATCTTCCTGTTTTGTCTTTTAGATTCCTGTTGCTGTGACACAGATAAGTTCAACCAACCACCCAGTGAAAGTGGGACTTTCAGATGCATTTGTGGTGGTGCACAGGATCCAGCAAATTCCCAGTATGTAGAATTGTAGTGGTGCTAATGGTTGGGAGGCTGAGAAATCAGTATAAGCTGATTTCATCAAGGATGATTAGCCACACAACAAATCACTTAGCAAATTTCAGCTTGTTAATTCAAGTGTAATTTTATTTGCTTGATAATTCCCAATATGCCTTTTCCTGTCATTGTTTCTTTTGAGCTGATAAATTAAGTAAATAAAGTTAGATGGCCAGTCAAATAATGTCAAATTAAGCTCTCAACTGGCTCAATTTAGTTTTCCATAAGATTTTTTA
The DNA here is from genome assembly GCA_013400435.1 of Pycnonotus jocosus. Taxonomy (NCBI): domain Eukaryota; kingdom Metazoa; phylum Chordata; class Aves; order Passeriformes; family Pycnonotidae; genus Pycnonotus; species Pycnonotus jocosus. The sequence goes on from VWYP01023290.1 coordinate 7,283, forward strand.
TCTGGAACATGCTTTCATATTCATGGTAAAGAAGAAGCAATCTCTGTCCAAAAATACCCAGGCTGAAAGCTCTTGATACTTTATTCTGTACTTCAAATTGATGTACACATTTTAGTGAGAGGAAAGAAGAGGGGATATAGTTATTAAATAACATCTTGAGCTCACATAATCATGGCAGCAATATTGCAGGTGGCATTTAGTTTTGTCTGGCTTTAGTTGTCCCTTGTATGACTTCACTACAAACAAATAGTAGGAACTCAAGTGTGACTTTCTCGATGTTTTAATGTGCTGTGTACAGAACCCTTTGAGGCTGTGTAGCCATTAGAGAATATGTTCGCTTTTCAGGTCTGCTGGGTGTACTTACATATTTGGAGAAAATTTACTCAGATCAGTTTCGAATGAAGCCCTAATAGCACGATGTAGATGGAAGGAGCTGTCCTTGACCCAGGCTCCTAGGGCTGAATCCAGGCATATTCTCCCAAAGTGAGCTCTGGCAGACCTGTGGTGCTCACAAGGACTGACCTGATCCAGCCCAGCTTTCAGACAGGCAGCAGATGGGGCTGACACTGAAAGAGCAGGTGCTATTGGCCTCAGCTCATCCTACCTCCTCATCACATAGAAAACAGTCATGAGGGAGCATAAACCCTATCCTACATGTCCTGTCAGGGGGAATGTGGAAATATGGGAATATGGAAAATTTCAGTACTCTTTGTTACTTGTGAGCTCAGTGTGTAGGATGTTAGCATGCCAAGATTTCACTTAAGAGACAAGAAATTTCTGAAGTATAACAGGTAGTTGTGATGGGCCTATATTTGCATGGATTGGTTTTAAGAACAAATGAAACTAGGCAACAAATTCCAGTAATGTGAGTGATATTTGCAAGCAAATTATCTGAATATTTTTGAATCTTCAGCTTGTAGGAACTCCAAATATGGATTCAGGTGGAAATAAAGTTGATTGATTTATGCAAATAGTTTATGAGAATAGTCACAGAAAAATTCTATTCAAGAGATGCAACCGGATGATATTTTTGACATCAGGCCTCCATAATCAAACAAAACTAAAGGGCTTGTATTAGATTTACATATTTTGTATGGAAAATATAGGGTAGATGTGAGTTTTTATTCAAGTCCAAATGTTTCTTTTTGTAGAAATATTTCAAACAAGCACCTTGTTTTACTACCACTAAATAATATTGGATTTGATGAATGCAGACTTACTAGTCTGCTGGTTTTAGAATTTTTTTTTTCACATGACACTTTCTGCTAACAGAAGTGAAACTATAATGTGGGTAAGGAGTATAAAATGTGCCACTGCTACAGCAGTTTTGAGAGCATTATTAATGTATTGCTGTTTACAATGCATTGCTTTTGCCCCTAACTACCAGTTCTGTGGATGGTGGTAATTCATGATTATTTTTGCTAGATTGCAGCTAACACTAGAGCTAATATTAATCAGGGGAACCATCATTTCACAGTAGATTTTCCTGAAGCTGAATTGTGTGCTCAGTGAAATAGGTTTACATTGATGTGTACAGGCACCTTGACAGAACTGGTAAATAATGTCAGTCCACAGAAAGCCAGTATCAGATGCTCTTAAAATATGCATGTTCTTGCATTTTTGTTCTTCAGAGGTATTAAATCAGCTATGGCTCTAGTCAATTACTGAAAAAGTGATATGATAGAATTGTTGTTTTACTTTATTTGTTGGCTTCTTAAGACAATGGAAGAATATAAATTGTTGTTTGTCCCAAAAGAAAGCAAAGAAGTATAACTACTAGTTCTAGCTGACCACTTTATCAAAAATTTTTCCATCAAAAGAACCCAGTCTCCCATTACGTTCAAGGTTAGTTATTAAAAAAGAAAAAAAGCCCAAAAACATCCAGCTGAAATAATACAAAAAAACCCACTCCAAACTCTACTGCTTCATGTTTGAGTGTCAGTGTCAGCTCTTTTTTGTATATATTGTGCATTTGAAAAGTAGAAAGACACTAAAAGCAACACAAGCCTGCTTGAAAAAATATATCCCCTCAATTTTCAAAAATGCAGAATATCTTTGGTGCCTTTTGTATGCTCAGTATTCTAAAATTTCTACATACCAGACCTAGTTTATTAAAGCAATTTCAGAAGATTTAGAGCTAACTGTTTATCAGATTTTTTCCAGATGTACTGTCCAAAAGATTGGTAATAACTTTTTTAATACTTCCGAAAGGTGAGTTCAAAAGCCAGACAAACCTATTTCATTCTGAGGAGACAAACATGCTTTTTGATCAGCCATTTCATTTCAAAAATGCATTTTAATAAGTGCTGAAAAAATTCTCTTGAAGAGCCAAGAGCTAAAGGAATGGTTTTCTGAACTTTTTTAAATGGAGGAACTTGAGAATGTCATACCTATTTTTATTCATATACTTCTTTGTATAAAAGCCTTGCAGTAATACCCCTTTTATCTGCCCCTAAAAGCATATAGGTGCATACCCTTGTTCACCTTATCTTTTAAGAGTTAGAGCATGGAGATGGGATATTTTTGGCAGGTGGCTTTCTGACTGTTTTGTGTTTGATATATTTCCTTGATCTGCTACTACTTCTTGCTTATAGACCATGCCTTTATTTTCCACTTATAATTGGAAATATATTTGGAAATTACAATAATTTTGCAGATTAGCCACCATTTTATATTTTATATCTAGATATAGATATGCCTGTATATCCTCTAGTAGTGTTTTGGAATGAATGGTGATGTGTTAAGGGAAGTAAATTTCTGATCAACACCAAAGTTAACTTGATAATTTTGGGATTTATATGACAGCAAAATGGCAAACTAAATCCTTTGATTAATTTCAGAGGAAGAGTTTCAGCTCTTTCCAGGTAACTCAAATGAAGTTCCAGGCTTTGGAACTCTGCTTCTGGTGTGTAAGTTAAAGTAACAACCTGATTTCTTCTTCTTCAGACAGGTTGAACACTTGCACACTAAGTATTTTTCCTTTTGCAACAAACACAGTGAGAAATTTTCATGGATGTCTTCCAGCTAGAAACACGATTGGTGATGACAAACCTGGGAGCTTTACATATTCCTCCAGCAAGTCTTTTTTAAACACCTTCAGTGCTTCAGGACCCTTGTTCCTTGCTCACCTTCTCTAACCAGTTCCCTTCCATTTCTTGTTTATTTCTCTGCCATCCTTGTTATTCTTTTCTTGGTCCTTCTTTCATTTGCCTTTGCTCTCCCTTCTGCAGACTCCAAAGATCTCTCTTTAACTTCATGACCATCTTTCTTCCTCTCCCTTTTTCCTTTCATTCAGGGTTACTGTATTTCTCTCCTTTGTTTCAGTGCTCTTCCCTATTGTCTTTCAATCAGCTTTTTGTTGTGTAAGAAATGCAAAAGCTTTTCCTGCAACTCACTTTGGTATTTTAGCAATAAAAACTCCACCAGAGAGCCTTCCCATATGGTGTTTGTTGTCCACAAAGCCATGAAATACACTGGCGAAATGAGAGAATGCCAGATTCTACACAGTGAATCACCAGTCTTGCACTCTGAGATCATGGGTAACAGGTTTGTCTCCACAATGAGACATACTTCTCTATGATTTTGGCCTCTACTGTATTAGATGCAGCTCTTTTAGAAAATCTGTGCCTTGACAACTCTAACATTTAATCACAGTGAAATTATTCAACAGCACTGTGTACAGAAAGGAAATTGTAGCTATGTGTTAGTAATATTCCAGTTTCAGTGCAATTAGTGTCACTCAATATGTAGTGTAACTCAAGCATATAATTAAGTGACAACTCTGCATGTTGTAAATGTTTGCTCAAGATGTCTCACCACTTTGTTTACAGCAGTGAAGCCCCTGAAAGAACCTTACAATTACCTTCCTGAAGGGTAAAACACCACTGGCCATTTAGGCTCTGATATCTATGGTATAAAGTTGCAGCACCACTTGGGAAATCATGAAGTCTGATTTCCTGCTGCCTTACTGGCAGTGTTATCATTTACCTCTGTGCAAAATGGGCCCCAAAGTTATCACTCTAAAATCATAGTATTTATTCTTCTTTACACTAGTGTAACTAATCCCACAGAGCCAGCTGCTCCAGCCCTGCATGTTTGCCTGCTGGTCCAAAAGGGTTTATCCAGGCAGCTGGGTTCCTTGCACTAGATGTCTGATTCAGGTGCATGCTGTTGATCTTTGATAGCATGACAATACTCCCAGGACTGGTACAAGTTGATCAAAGTTTAACATATTCTCATAACTGGCCACAGACAGATCTCAGAGTGAGGCAGTTTGGTTCATGGTGGGATTAGGGAATAAATCTAGATCCTGTACTAGGAGCTCCTTAGCTGGCAACAGGTGTTGGGGCAAATCTGGAAGGACATGAAGAGTTTCCAAGTAAATAATGTGCAGTAGGCACAGAGCATTGGGGCAGAACAGCTCTTAGCTTTAGTTCATAAATATATTTTCAGAGCCTTCTTTACTGATTTGCTTGCTCACAGATTATACATCTTTGAGGTGCAGCTCCCAGGTTTAAAAGGATTTTTAAAATAATTTTTCAGAGGATGATAAAATTAATACAATTAGGGAATCTGAATTTAGATGTGTGTTATATTCAGTGGAGCAATTGTGGAGGTGTTTGCATTATAGGCATTGGTGTTTGGTCCCAGTGTCAGTGCCTCAACAATTAGTTAATATTGATAAGTTTAGCAATATAAAGCTGTTAAAGAATAGATTATTTGACATGCTGATTCCTTTACCTTTTGTGGTGACAGCAATCACACATACCAGGTTGGCAGGTTTTGTTCAGCCAGTGATGTTAAACAAGGTCCCTGTCAAGCAAAGTCAGTGGCTGCAAAACACAGCAGCTGTGCCTCTCCCTTCTTTATGCCTTATATTTTCCACAAATTGCTTTTAGCTTGTTGGATATGTTTCATAAATTGTTTACTTCAAATTAACTTCTGCATAATCAAATGAACCCTTTCACCATTTGTGTTTTCTCTATCAGCAGAACTTAAAAGTGAAAGTATGGCTGTGTGAATACATATGGCCTTATTTAGAAGTTATTTCTGGGTATATGGCCAATCCAAATTCCCTAGAAATCTTTCACTGGAAAAGGTCTTTATTTGTGTGAGTATATAGTTTAAAAACTCAGAATGACTTCACCAGTATTTTCACATTTCACTGTGTTGCAGGTTTTAGCTGAGGAATGGTGTATGAGGAAAAGTGATTATGTAATGGAGAAGATACAGAGAGATTATGCATCTGTCAGACACATATTTAGAATGGTTTGTTATGAACTACTGACCCTTCAGACGTGTTAAGAAATCATTAGTGCCCTCTTGGCACTGCAGCCTCTCCAGAGTACTCTCCCCATTGAGTACCTTCAGTCAATGCTTGCTGTTTCATAGAATACTTATTTTCCATGATTTAATTTAATACTACTGTGATAAAACTACAGAATTATTTTGTCACAGCAGACTCTTGCACATCTATAATTTACCAATCCATTGCTTAATCCCTTGAAAGAATTCTTTCAAATGGCCTTCTGACCCCCATATAATCTCTCTCAATCAATGAGGAACGTGTTCTTACCTCAAGTAGCCAGTGTTTTCTTCAGGTTTTTCTGCTGGGACCGTACCTTTGGCCTGTGTTCAAAGATAGCACAAGTACATGCCATGAAAACAAACCAAAAAACAATCTGAACCACACTGTAAATTAAACCAAGCATAAAAAATATAGTCCGTTATTAAAAAAATATATTGAAAGTTATACCATCTAATTTAAAAGTGTATTTGGGAAACCCAGACATGTAGAAATGTAAAATATTTTCATGACTAAGAGAAGACTATACACATGTTTTCTGAAATTCAGAACCAGGAATGGTTCTTCAAAAGCACACAAAAATCCTTTTCCATTCCTCCCTTCCCTGCCAGACCTGATGTAATATTTCTTTATTGCAAAATATCTGCACATGGTGCTTAAACATTTATCTGTTACTACATCAAATTATTTCACTAGTTCTTGCCATGTTAAGGTCTGTACTGAGGTATACATGGGCTCATAAGCTCTTAGGTATTCTCCGGTAGTACTTTTTTGTTACAGTGCTAAATAGACAGCATAAGACAAAAAACAAGTTCCAACTGAGTGAAATATAACATCTCTCCTGGGTTGAAGCAGGTGTGTGAAGAGGTTAGGGAGAAAGCAGGAGGGAAGAGTATTCATTTTCCTGTTTATCCTGTTTTTTAACCAATTTTGTTAAGGGAAACTGGCTCACAGTTCAAAATAGGGAGAGAAAAGTGCATTTTAAAGATCTAAACATGTTTAAGTCATACTTTCAAAAGAATCTAGGCATGTTTTTCTAGCCTGGTCAGGCAGATAAATTTGAATGCTCACGTTTCCAACCACCTGTCTGCAAGTACATACAAAGATATAGAAGGTGACTGTGCAAATACCTCTCTGTGCTTAGGATAGATGCCTCGTATGCAAACTCACCACCTGAGGCTGACATAGTCATCTTTCTGAAGAAAAAGATCAAATTAGAGTCTGTCAGGCAGTAGGATTTAATGGAATCAACAGTCATGCTGAAATATGCATGATTAGAATTTTTTTTAATATATATAAAACACACTTAATTCTCTTAAAAGTAGTGTTTTTCAGAAATTTCATGCACTGGGTGATGTAAAAGTGCCTATGCCCTGAATCTCTGATTCTTACTGAGTCTTTGGAAAGCCAGAAGCTCCTTATTTCTTGTAAGCCCTGTAAGGAGGCTGTTAAGAAAGGTTCAGCATTAACAGGATTATGGCATACTAGTCTGTACCAGTACTCGTGAGGTGCAGTTCAAATAAAGTGTGGACACGCAGTATTTTACTTTATGTATTCATTAACTGCCTTTTTTTTTCTTTTTTTTTTTTTTTCTTTTTTACAGAATCTTAAAGGTTTCTGTGGAAACAAATTACAGCCTTCAACACTGGCAGGAGCTTGTCTCACAGGCATTTTACAATCACTCTGATTGGGCTTTTAGGAGACTGACCATCCTCTGAGCATAAACTCCTTGCAGCTGGCAAGAGATTTTCCCCACCCAGCACACAATTAGCTCGGTCTTGAAAACTCTTCCTGTCCAGTGGGTCTGAAGGACACGGCTAAAGCATTTATTGGGATAAAGTTTGGCACCTGCCCATATCCATCTTTTAATTAGTCAGAATGACTTTGTAGGTAACACATAAAACTAGTTCAATTACAAGTTCATTTCATACTGGAAGAGAATTCTGCTATCAGGAGGGGTGAAGTCATAGCAAAGCTTCAAATGAATTGCAAGAAGTGGTTGGCAATTGTGGTGATTTGGAGCTAAATAGAAATATTATTGTCTGAAAGCAAGATACTGCCTACTTGTCCTGAGAGCTAATGAGGTAGGAGAGGGCAGAAAAGCTGCTTCCTCAAGCAATAAATTGTGCCCTAATCCATATGGGACTGGCAACACAGAAGACCTCCAAAGACTGAGTTTGTGACTGTCTGCAAGTCCCTTTTCTTCTGTTACATGTAGGCTCAGACTGGTCATTGGCATGGATAACCTGTTAGCCCTTTGTAGGTAACCCTTAATTCCTCTCTGGAATGATTGCAGAGGGGCAGTGATTGTATTTAGCTCTGATTTCAGTTAGTTTAGCAGACCATCAAAATGAGCATAAATATGAAACCAGCACACCAGAAAGCTGTCATTTTTGTGTCAGTTGGTGTTATAGCTTATACTTTTGATTTTCAAATATATAAGGTCACCAGTCCGTATTGCAACTGTATATATAAAATCTGGGATTTTCAGAACATGTTATAGGATATTGTTCTGGGAAGTAGTGTGTGATTTTTTCACTTTTATTTTGTGCTTGGTCTTACAGTTGCTTGCGAGTCCAAGGCCCTTAAGATCAGTACATTGACTATATTGAATTTCTACTTTGAGGAAACTCAGGTGCAGTCAGGCTGTGTAAAGATTATGCATAGCAGCTGTTTGGGAAGATTGTTTTTTTTTAATATAATGTTATAATATGAAAATATATTCTAGTACACTTAGATGTGAGCCATCTTGTAGCTAACAAATTCGATTAAGCAATGAAATCAGTTTTGTTTGCCCATCTGACGAAGTGAGCAAATAAAGCATTTGTCTCAAGTCTGTAAGCTGAGAAAAATGTCTTAGGAAAGCAAGCATTTGAAATACACCCTAAAATGTCTGACAGTATACTCTCTAGAATTTCTGCCTAAATCAGTGACTAAGATGCTTGAGAGCACATTCAGCATTTTCATAATTCTTTGCCAGGAGAACTACCTTTTCTGTCAGCTCTGAGGGCTTCTCTACTGAAAAATTCTCTGTCTATCTTTACGTGGTATTTTGTGATATTCAAAGTTAAAAATATATTCTGGAGAAAAATTGTTGCCATATGTGTACCTAAGGAACAGTGTGCATTCACTACATCCACTATTTTCCACAATCTAAAGAATGCAAAATAAGGAAATATGATTTCTTTTTTTCTTTCCTGTTAGATGTCCGCAGAAGAACAATTTATGAATACCACAGGGTGGAGCTACAGATGTCAAAGATTACCAATCTCTCAGCTGTCGAAATGATACCTCTTCCAAGTAAGTAAAACATTACATAAGCAGGAGACAGATCTAGAAAACATCTATCTCCCTCTCCCTCCCAGCAACACATACACAATTTCAAATATTTTGTTTCATCTGTGGGCTTGGAATCATAAACAGATTCATTTATCCTCTCCTAGATTCCCATATGGATGATGCATTATCCAGTTCATCCTCATGTATCTCAAGTTAGTTTATAGATATACAGCTCCCAGTAGGTTTTGAATGAAATTTGTGCCAAATAATTTTTTCAGAAGAATGATTATATTGCCTTTAAATGTATTTCCTTAAGAAAAAAAAAAAAGTTTGCAATGCAAACATCAATTCTTCTGTGTACTGTGCATCACATCACAAAGGCATATCCCCAAACAAATGGCTCCAAATATTTTGCTGTTCATCTGGGTCTTTTCTTCCCAGGTAAAACTACACTGCTTAGAAATCTTGGGGTTTAAAATGCCAGCTGTACTACTGTAAAAAGAGTAGAAATATCTATTTTTCTTTTTAAAAAATCCAGTTATAGTTCTTGCACTTTTTTTCTGTCTTATTATCTACTTATGTCTGAATGTTAGCAACACCAAAGAACAGTGGAGCCAGGGAAAAAAGAATTTTAATGAAATACTTAATTTTGAGCAAAAAGATAAAAATTTAGGAATGAAGCTGAATGAACAGGTGTGGAAGTAGGAATACATTTACAAATTAAATAGCACAGATGAAATGTGCTTTTGTGTAGGCAATTGTGCAAAGCATTGAAATAGGCTGGGTTCAGGGTCTTACTTTAATGTGTGTGAACCTGTTGACTTCCTAAATATATATTATCAGAAGATGTATTCTTTTGTGCTTTTTATGTGAAATAGATATGAGACTGATGTAATAATCCATGTTTATCTACATCCCAGCTTGTCTCCAGTTTACCAGCTGTGGTCCCTGTGTCACTGCCCAAATTGGTTTCAACTGCAGCTGGTGCAGTAAACTCCAAAGGTACAGAAAATCATTTATTTTCTTTTTTGTGTGTGTAGGTATAGAACTATGTTCAAAAGCTATCCAAAACCGTTGCCTATAGATTATTCAGCATTAAAAGTTGTTATATTTGGGGTTATATATATGCATTCACATGAACATAAATCTCAAGTGTGATCACCAGCAACACATCATTGTCACGTTTCACTTCAGCAATTAGATAAGAATAGTCAAAACAGTTGACTTGGGAGTTAATCTTTTGTTCTTATTTCTTCAGTCACACTTTAAAATCCTTTTGAAGTAGAAAAAGAAGAAGTGTCATAATAAAAATCATATTTTCTCCCTACATCTTTGCCTTCATCAAAAATAATTGCAAGGTGTTAATGTAACTGTAAAAACTTCCTTGTTAACAGCAGGGAGCCCAACACATCCAAACAGTCAGAGTACTTTCCTTTTTAACCTGGCGTTACTCTTAGGTCTCCTCAGCCTTGGGGTCTCCTCAGCCTCTCAGGGGCACATGGACAGTCAAGTCCATGGCAGGAGTAATTTAGACTGTGGAACAACTGAAGCATAGACTACAAAATGGAAACTCTGCAACTGCAGCTTTTCAAAAAGTTTTCTCACGTTCACTGACCTTCATGAGAAATTTAATCCCAGTTCTCTGAAACAAAATGCAGTATCATAATGGATATTTATTGTTGTTGTGCTCTTCAGCTCTAGAGATTAGGTTTAGAAATACTTTGTATGAAATATATGTATACTGAAACAAGAAAAGGTAATTAACATTCTAAAATAGTGCAATATGTTGACATCATGTTGAAGAACTGGTAAATAGCTGAAGAACACAGCACAGAATTAGGAAATTGAGGTCATTTTTTGTTTTCTTAAGCTGCAACTCCTGTAGTAAGTCACTTAAAAAGTAACTGTTCTGCATTTGTCTTGCAAAAACCTTTTTAGTGGAATAAGAGCTAAGACAAATCAAGAAATAGAAAACACACCAAATATATTCAAGAGTAATAATACTTCTAGAAAACTGTTCCAAGCAAGCATGAACAGTTCTCAGTTACCTTAGCTGATTCCTTGCCTTCAGCATTGCTTCATCCTCCTTCCATCACTAGATGCTGTAGCACAGAGTTTCTGTTGTCTTTGGTTTGAGCAAGGCCTGTTGCTTTGTGGCCAGTGTTCTCATTTTTTGTTTGGATAAACCCAATTATATTGTAAAATCCAGACCTCTTGTGAAGAACAGGCAAATCTTCAGATCCTTTTTGTTTCTCTGTAGTTGCCAAACACCTGAGTTTCCTGAGTTCTGAAATTGCTGAAAAATCTGTTTTGCTCACAAGGCAAAACATTCACTGTGGAGGCACAAATTCACTGTGGAGAATTAATTTTTTCCTTCACCTTTAGCAGGAGCAGAACCAGGCATGTAGCCACATTGTGTTTCCTTCTGCTCATTTAGGAGCATTTGTCCCCTCACAACTTGCAAGGTGTAATTTACTGCTGAAAAAGACACAGACTGAATACATCTATTTCTATTCAATTAAAGTTTGAATGAAGAAAGCCTTGCTTTTTGTTTTGCATGTGGAGATCAAAGATGAGCCTACTGCAAGGCAGTGCTGCACTGTTCTCCAAAACCAGCTGTCTCCACTCTGCAGCATGTTTGTGCTTTTGACAAGATGCAGCAGGTAGACTGAGTGGTTTTGTTGCTATTAATTAGGCCATTACTGACAGTAGTGAGACTGTCACTTCATGCAGGCTGTCTTTGGACATGGCTTGACTACCAGAAAAAGCAGGAACGGGAAAGGATTCCTTAGAAAAAGAATGGATAGTGGAAGGGAAACTAAGAATATGCTTCTACATGGGAATTTCAGTAGTTTAAAAAAAGTTATACCATACAATTTTTATCTATCAAGATGAACAATATTCATTCAGGTTTTAGCAAATGGAGAGCAAATGGAGCATATAGAGTCATAGAACAGCTCAGAATGGAAAAGGTCATCTTGACTAACCTCCCACTGAAGGCAGGGCCAGCTGTGAGATCAGACCAGTTTCTTCATGACTTTGTTCATCTAGGACTTGAGCACAGAGGCTGTGGTCCAGTCCCCAGAACACCTTATGCAGGCTTTGGCACCTGATCTGGTAGCTTGCTGTTTCCTCCAGAAACATGGCTCTGGTAGATGTCTGCTTCAGGCCTTGTTTTCTTTCTTGGCCACTCTTCTCCAATTTCTGAAATGAGTAATTTCAACTATTTCATCTCTATGGAGAAAGAGATCTGAAATAATAAATGCTAAAATATTTGTGAAGAGGGGCAACTCGCTTTTCAAAATGTGGAAACTGAAGATGCATGTAGTTACACTGCAGGATTATTGTGATGAGGAATCATTTTGTCTCAGCTTTGAAAATTTTCTACCAGTTCTGCAGACTCTCTCTGGACTTCTAGTCTAGTACTTCTCTTCTTTTACCTAGCTCTTTCTCAGCATGTATATTCATTTTCAAGAGACAAAAAATAAAAAAATCTTATTCCCTTCTCAGTGGCAATGTCTGGTCCAAAGGAGAGTGCTCAGAATCATTTGCTTCAGTTCCACATTGTGGTTTTGTTCCCCTCAAAAAGAAGTTTGCTATGTTATAACGTTCTTCTGCATATGACAAAGAAGCCTTTTCTCAACATGAAAACCTACTAATGTGGAAAGTTGTTAATTCCTACCTCACAGTCCTTCAACTTTTTCTGTATGTCACTGCTCTTCACTCACCAACCTTGTAAATCAGTGGAGACTTTTATCTCCTGGTATGATATACATTGCTCTGCTGCAGTAGGATAAAATCAAGGACAAAGCATTCCATGAAGTATTAACTTAGACATTTCAGAAGTGCCTAGAGGAAAAAGAAATTAATATTTACAGTCCACTTTCAAATTTGTGCTTATGGGGCTTTTTGAAGTAGGAGGAATGCTTAGGAACAATGCCTGAGTGATGCTTCTCAGTTGCAAATCTGATTGGACACTGTGGTCCAAGAGATGAGGAGCCAGAACTGCCTCTCTTGTCTGTAGGCAAATCCCAGAGTGGGGAAGCCGATTAGCCTTTGTTGCAAAAGCCTGAAGAAGGTTTTGTGCTGGCAGTGACAGGTTTTCAATGTGTCCATAATCTCCTCACCAACCCAGCACTCAGATTGCTGCAGAGGGAGAGTGCCTGTTTGCTTCTGAGGGCACTGATGGGTAGTGAGGGTCAGATATGCCTGGAACACACAGAGATGTTCTTTCTGTGGTGCCATGGTAGTACTTTGGTGCTCTAAAGTGAGATATTCTCAAGCAGACAGACTTTCCATGTGGGTAACAAGCCTACACATGTCCACTGGGAAACACAAACTTCTTTTCTCAGGAACTTATTACCCCATTTAGCCAGAGAAACATTGCTACCAGGAACACGGTCTCGCATATAAATTTTTTCCTTGCATTAGATTTAATTCACATATTGAATCATTCACACAGCCAAGTACAGTTTTGGGGGAAAAAGGCCCCAAAACTTTATGCAAAACCTTCACATAAACCTTCCAACACAAGGAAACTGATGAGTGGGACCATTGCAGAAAAACTTTACTCCCTCATGTGGGCAATCTGTGTTGGAATGAAAACAGCTTTATCCTACAGCAGTGGGTCATTTCCTACCTGTAATTTCAGCCCAGCTGCTGTGCAAGCTCTGCAGTGCTTGGAGAGGCAGGTTCATTTTGGATATGACTGAGGGCTGAATTCTCTATTTCTTGCACCCTCTACAACCTTAAATCACCATTAGTTCTTTCATAAGGGGTCATCAAACTATCCACTCTGAAATCCAATATGATGTGTGTCACAGGACTTTATCATGACTGAAGCAAAGGCACATAATTTTCCTTCTGCTTCAGCAGAAGGAGGATTCCCCTAGGAGTTAATTTCTTTTGGAACTACATATATTTCATAACTTTTTCACAAGGAAAACTCTTCAAAAGGAGATTAACTATAAATATGTAAGCTGAGATAGTATTCTAACTTTCTCCAACACAAGTATCCATGTCTATAAAATGCCTGAAACACTTTAGCATCTCTCCTATGATGGTCTCCAGTGGCTGAAATGAGAATCATTTGCCCTTCATTATCTCTGACTTCCTGACATGTAAAAATTGGGAGAATTCATTAATGTTAGATTTGTTTATATCATCCTCTTATGCACCTGAAACTGTTTATATGCACTCTAGGCATTTGGCATAGCCTGCATGTCATTTTCTAGGAAGGTTTCTGGAAATTTTAAGGCCACCTTGCTGTTACTTTATAGCTTCAGTTTGTAAAACTTGCTTGCATATACTGAAATAGTGAGTTCCCTTGAAAATATGTGAAGTTCATTGTCCAATAAATAAAGATTCCCTGGATAATAGTGTTTTTATTTTGATAAACTTCAGGAAAGTCTCAGATTTGGGCAGTGAAATGAAACTGATATTTCAGTGTATTCAAAAATAAGCAGACAAAGAGCACATTCTTGCAGTCTGTGCATGCTGGAGACTCAGGCTATGAATGTCTCACACTTCACTTTGTCAATACAGGATAAAAGCATCTCCCAGTAACCTGCAACATCAGTCAGGTTTGGTGTGGTACCATCACCCCAACACTGAAGACAGGGAACTGGAGTGCTGTAGTACTAAGGGCAGGAGCTGTAAACAGGTTAGATGATAGCTTTACTCAGCTGCCACTGTTGGTACATATATTCAAATTTTTAATACTCAAAACTGTCTGCCATATGCCAAGGGCACCCAAAATGCTAACATCTGGATCCACAAGGATGCTTTGCTGGCAGACTCACTTAGGTTTTCAAGGGCAGTTTCACAGAGTAAGAGAGCAGTACTAAAAGCAGCTTTTTACCAAATTTTGGGCTTAAGTATCTAGGACCAAAAAATCTCACAGGGTCCAACACTATGAGAAAGAATCTTCAGATGAGTCTAAACAGGGCTCAGCACTGAAATCCCCCATGAGAGCCCCATGAATCTTACCTACTCAGTAAGGATGACTCTGCCTTGACACAACAGTCTGTCAGTGATCAGAAAACCCCCAGAGGCACAGGAGATAAGTGAACATCGATCCTCTGAAAACAAGGCACCCCTGGAGAATGGCCCATTAGATGTGGACATGTGTAATAAGCCTGAGCACTGAAACCTCCTTGCATGTCCCCAGCTCAGATCAGCTCCACTCCCCTCAGTCACTGGCTGCATGGAGACTCAGGATTAGCTTCTGGCACTGCTCTCCAGGCAGCCCTGCTGGGGATTTTCCAGGGTCTGAAAAGAGGTGAGATTTTGCACTCTTATCCTTAAGACTCTTTGTTTTCCAGACTATGCATTGAATAACGTGGTTTGAAATCACACCAGTTGATGGTATTGACCCAGAGAGTGCAAACCCCTGATTTGAAAAGTGCCCTGAAAGAGATCGTAAGAATTCCAGGACTTTTGAGTGTGGTGATGAGCCAGGACACTCCACGCACTTTAGGGAGTCACACTGCCCCTGTGTGTATGCACAGCTCCCAAAGCTTCTTATACTCTTAAAGCAATCCTGAACTAAAAACATGAAAGAATCCCGTTTGTGGTGCATTTTACTTCAATGCTTAATCCTGTGTGCCAACAATAGCGCAGTTGTGTAAATGAACAGGTTATAGCTGGGGTTTATGGAATGTGGTCTGAGCTGAGCAAAGGGAAAAATCAGAAATGTGTCTGGGAATAGTAGCAATACTGTGATTTAAGGCTTGACACTTCTAATCTTTTATTGTGATAATCACTATTCCCATCTAAGTAGGTAATACAGAAACAAGCTGTTTTACATTCCACGCTGATTAGCTGGAAAGCAGGGAAGGACATTTTTTCAGAAAACATGTTACAGTTGAAATATGAAGTGACAGTTTTCCATAGTGCCCTGATGGTAATTGAGATTCAAAAAATTCCTGTTACTTGTCTTCTGAACTTCTGGATGAGTTTGAAATGTCTTCTTTGCTCTTCTTCCTTTAGAAGGACATTGGAAACATGTTTTGTTAACTTTCAAATGTGAGTTTATTTATGGAAATTTTTAGTATCAGGTAGAAGAAAAGGGTTATGTTTTTTGTTTGTTGGTCTGTGTATCCCGATTGACAAGAATTGGTTTTGGTTTAAAAAGTATTGACTCAAATATTGTAGTATTTATAACAGTCTTATATAACCTAAAATATTTATTAGCTGAGCAAAGCACCTTCCCTACAGAATTTATAAAACCATAAAAATAATTACTATTCCATCTGAGTAGAGAAGTTTCTGGATTTACAAAAGAAAGCAATTAAATCCAAATAAGAAACACATAGCTTCTTTTTTGATATCTACATTTTCCTCAGTTTTTATTGGATAGCTGACACCACAATGAGGATTGTAGATTCCACTGGAGACCTGGGAAAGGCAGACCACATCACTCAGCTTGATGCCATCTGCAAACCTGCTGAGGGTACACTGGATCCCACTGTCTGTGTCATTGATGAAGATATTAAATAACACTGATCCCACTACAGACCCCTGACAGATCTCTTGTCACCAATCTCCATTGGGACGTTGATCCTTTGACCAACATTTTTGGATGCAAACATCTCACCTCATCCACTACACCATCCAACCATCAAATCTATATCTCTCCAGTTTAGGAGGGATGTTGTGGGGAACTGTGCCAGAGGTCTTACAGAATTCCAAATAGGCAATATCCACTGACCTTCCCTTCTCCACTGGTGTTATCACTCCATCATAAAGCCTCAACGTTTGTTCAAAATGCTGACTTTTAAATACTTACTCATTTTAACTACTTGAAGTTTTAAGGTTGTGGTTTGTTTTGGGGTTTTTTTTAATTGCTTTAGGAATATTTCATACTTCAGTTGCAAATTAAAAGGTGGGAGGAAGATTGGCTGGTTTATATTCAGTCTGTTTTTACCCAAACACTATTTAACTGACAGTAGTGTGCTGTTATTATAAATTGTCCACAGTACCTTAGGCACTGAAATACAAACCAAACCAAACAAAACAAAAAAAAAAAAAAGGATTTCTATGGATTAAGCAAACCACCAGAGGGAGCATATATAATCCAATCAATGTAATAGTTCCATATATAAATTACAAGCAAAATCTCATTTTAGATGCTTTTGAAGGGCTAGAGGTTTAAAATATAGTGTATTCTGTTAAATATATTCCATTCTATCAATATGTCTGACTTCATGAATTTGCTGATCATACTCCTGCTTCAGACAAAGCAAAAGAAATGTGTCCAGATTCTGGATGTTTTTATGCCACTACAGCTGGAGGGGTTTTCTATGAAAATGTAGCTTAGTCCTAACACACAGGTCTTAATAATCAGATTGTTGAATTAAGTCACATTTATCCTGTGATAAATGAAAAGTGATGTCAGTACTTTTTTTCTAACCTGTATATAGTTTCTTTTTCAATTATGCAGCAATCATATTGGAGACCTGAGAATCAGAAAGTATGGCCCTTTGTCAGAGTTTGCTCTAAAATGCAACATATTTTTTCTTTTACTTTAAAAGTTGTATTGAGACAGCAACTGACCTTTTTAATCAAGTGCAACAAATGTATCAAGAATTAATGTGTAAATTTGTCAGCCCTGATACATTGCTGATAGGAACAATACAATAAGTAGATCTCTAATTTATTGAGCAGAAAATTGCTCCACACTCAACTTCTTCAAATACTTTCCAAGGTTCTTGCTCTTAATTTGACAAGCTAATTTGCCCTCATGCACTGCAAGAAACTGTTAGGAAATTAGCATTCAATAATTAAGACTTTTGTATGCATGGCAAGCCTGATGGGACTAAAGCAAGAAAAGACAGTGGCACAAAAGTGTTTGATGAACAAAGCATTTTCTCAAATCAGAATTAGCTCAATGATGGTATTGTTTGATGGAAAAAAGCCTCACAAGATTATAGTAATAGATATTCTCAAGTGGGATGGCAGTTCTGTTTAGAAGAGAGCATTAACTTCAGTAACCCTTTAGGCACACTTAAAAATAGTGGTAAAGATGTACATATCAGTAAAATATACATAGCAGTACGTTGGAAAGTATTGTTAAGGAACATAGATGATCCTGAGCTCACAACGTGTTTTTATTGAAAGTTAGCCTGCAGCCAGAGGAATTTGCAATTCACTGAGAATCTCACATGGATAAATAGCAGATTATTAGCCTTTCTACTTTTTTTAAGTTGGTGGAATTTGATGGTAGCTGGAGTCAGTCGAATTATTGTTGAAATTCTGCAATTCCCTCAAGCTCAAATTGTCTGGAATAATTCCTATGATTAATACTAATAAACCTAAAAGGCTCAGTCTCTGAGCAGAAACCCAGTGAACATGCACGAGCTCTCAGGGGCTTAGTGCAGGTTAGCGCAAGACCAGATCATTCATTCCCCAAGTTTCTTTTCTCCCCACATTCTTCTGCAGTGTACTCACTGATGTTCTCAGCAGCTCCATAAAAGCACTCTGATCCTGACATTAATAGATTTAATATCTAACCAAGTGAATTTGAATCCTGTTTTCATCCAGGAAATAGCCGATTTTCTTGCAGCTGCAGCATTAGTCACACATATGCATACCTTGCTTTGTTTTCCTGAATAACTCAAAACAGCATGAAGACAACAGTTATGCTTGTAACTGATACAGATTTTTAAGAAGTTCAAGGCTGGGTTATATAACTTTAAATTATTTCTAGAAGAGGAGCGGAAGATTGCTACAATTCTCTTTTAGTCTGAAATCCTAGTATTTCTGTTAAAATATTTTTTATTAAATCCTGGATCTGAAGATGAGGAAGCATTTTGAAGATTCTTAATCTAGATGTAAACACAATGATTAATTTAAGACACCTCACTCACACTATTAATATTCTATATACCTGTTTCTTGCAGTATCATTTGCCTTTCAAACTCTGAGGTTGTTTTCACTAACTAGAGGTTCACGGTAAAAGCTTTTGCCAGAGTTGTTGCTGTATTTCTGGAGCTTAGAGACTCTCTTCATTATCCACTGTGGAGGTTTCTGTGATATCCAATTTTGCAGCACGGACAAGACATAGATATCTCAGTTAATATGGAAAGGATCAGTGCCTGGACTGTTCTAAGACCTTGATGTGAAGTCTGTCTCATGTACTGTCTATTACCAAATATATGACATTACTAAGGGGTTTTTTTATAAATGCAGGAAATAGTTATCAAATATAGAGATGACAGTTAAGCACTTAAATCTCATTGAGAGGAGGGATAGAAGACATCTACCTGTTATGTATCCCTTGAATAATACTTAATTTTGCTGGTTTATTTGGGAAGAAGATGACAACATCTGTATTTCATTTCCTTTTTTAAATTCACAGATGTACCTAAGACACCATAATGACAAGACACTAGAAAGATATGTAATAGTGTAATTATTTTCTGTAGAAGCTTCTGCTACAATTTGTTTAAATACTAGTAATGTTTTATTATTCATTTATTGCATTAGAACAATAAGACGAAGCCCACCTCAGTCTTTGATGAGCCATTTATATCTAGAACTGCAATTTCTGTGCCAGTCATAAATCTTTCAAATCCCCAGAGTGCTTAGTACAGACTGAATTCTTCATTGTTTGTTTATCCTGAGTGTGATGGTCATTCCAGTGCATACTGCCATGCCCTATTAGAGAGGCATTTACTCTGGGATTAAAATTTGGGGTTTTTTTCTGGCAGAACTATGCCACATTCAGTCACATTGCAGCCCAAAATTTTTATCAGTTTGATTTCATTTTCATCCATTCATTTCTTACATTAATAGCTAAGTTTGCATTCAAACAAATTCCTATTTGATTGCAGTAAGGTTACACTCATCCATGAAAGGGTTCCACAGATACTTTATGATGCAATTTATACATATCCTAGATATTTTAAGAAACTTGACTCACATTTCTAGTCATCATTTTGTGTGTGATAGGCTGTCTCTCTCTCATGGGTTCCTACCAAATAAATGCCTCAAATGGTCATCTGCCGTAACTATTGGGCTTTAATTGTATAATAGAAAGAATGCAAGGGACATTGAAATTCAAATTTCAAATAAAACAGACTTTTCTGATAACAAATTAAAAGACTTACACTTAGCAACACTGCATTAAATAAATTTTAATACAAAGTGGTTAGTATAATAATTTTCATAATATGTGGAATGTGAAATACAGGTAGATGATGAACAGATGAACACAGAACACAAATGAGAAAAAATAGAAAAACTAGGTTTGTTACTTAGACACAAGACTGCTTAAAAATTCTGAGAGAGATGTTACAACATAAGGCAAAAACTGCACCTGCTTTACCTGCTTTCGGAGAAAGAGCTTCAAGAAGGTTTTGACATCTTCAGATAGGAACCACTGCTGTGTGAACACATGTTCAAAGACAGAGGAAGGCAATCAGGGTCACAAACTTCTCATTGGTTGTCTCACTATAATGTATTGTACCAAAAAACAGTGAGATAATTTAGCATCATGTCTACAGCATTGTTTCTGCTCAGGTTATCTTCTTGATACTCAGGCTTTCTTCCATTTCTTGTTGTGGGTAAAGTCCCAAATTACATCTTTTTCACACCTCTGAAATTTGCTACATCTTCCTTAACCTAACCAACATTAATTTGCAAGTGTTATCTTTATTTGCAAAACTACTGATATTTTTATCCAGTTCTCTCTCTGTTGACTATCATGTATAGCTCTTTATACTATTTTGTGCTAACTATTATTCCTGTGCTACTGAAAGAGTCATAAGTGAGCTGACTGTCTTCCACTAATGAAAACAGTGGATTGTAAAACAGTTCATGGTCACTACTCTAACCAAATATGGCAGGATATATGTTTTGACTTTGAACATATTAGAACTTCAAAGTTCTACTATGAAAGTTAAAGAGAAAAAAAAAAAAAACTATATAGAGCTGTCAGGCCCCACAACAGCAGTTCCTAAGCCAAATATATATTATACCCTCTCCTAATGAAACTAATTAGTTTTTCTAGTCCTAAATTAATTTGTAATCAAAAAAGGATAGGATAGTACTATAACAGGATATTTCCATTATCCATCATTGCTCATTTTGCAATGCTTTTATGCACTGCTGTACATAAAGCAGTGTTACTGCTATTTTGTACTTTATCTTATCTTCTCTTCCAATGGCCTGAAATAAATCAACTGTACTGCTTACAATAGATGAAAAAATTGGACATTTTTTTCTGTCCCAAAAATGATGTATTAGAAAATGCACAAATTTGGCCAACCCAAGTTTCATGAATTCAGGATGATTTTTCACATAAGTTCAGTTACAGAAAAGGTTTATAAATGGATAAGTAAAAATAATGATTGTGCAATAGGTTTGTTCTGTCTCATAGACCCTCTCAGTAGAATAATTTAGTGGGCAACAAACTACTAGATTTTTTTCCTTTCATGTCTGAGATGAACTTAATTTGTAGTTCCAAACTCCTTCCTTGATTACTAGAGAACGGTATGCTCCAATAAATTACTTGCTGGGTAGCTTTTTTCAAATATTTGAATGTTCATTAGACTATATTTCAGAATCCAGACACCACCTACCCATTGTAGCCTAAATTGTTGGCCTAGATAATAGTTTTCTCAACTGGTCCCCTTCTTTCCTTATTCCAAGTGTTAAAAAAAAACAAAAAACAAAACAAAAACAAAAACAAAAACAAAACAAAAACAAAAACAAAAACAGAAAACCCACCAGAAACTGAGAACAAAGCATTTCAGGAATGTCAAAACTCAGGGCACATCTGTGGAAACAGGCAGGCCAGATTATCACACCTGACTCTGGGATAATTTTTACAATGAATGTTGATCTCCTTTTTTGGAAGAATTAGATTTTTTTTTTTCCTCTCATATAAGCATCCAACCCACTGCATTACTATGGAAAAATCAATTTTCCACCAATTTTTTATGATCAGTCTTAATTTCCCATGTTCTCATTACAAGGGAAATAAACAAAACAAGGATAAATAAATAAATAAAATAAGTCAAGCGATTTTTAATGGCATATACCAAGATTTTTTAATGGAAAGGTTTTACACTTTATCAAATTTTCTTTTTCTCATGTTTTATTAAAATATAATGCAGAATGGTAGCCCAAGTCACTTGTTACAAGCATAGTTCATTTTCTCATACAGATTATCTTTTTACATAGTATTGCAAATTAAACAGAGCCTGGGAAGCTGCCTAGGCATTGTAAAACAATTGTATGTGCCACTTAAACAGTTGTGATGTTTCCTGGTGTGCTTTCAGTCCATGCCCAGGAGCACTGTCCAGAACAGTTCCCAGGCATAGTGCAGGAATTGGGCTGTTCCAAAGGTTATTCCCAGATTGCTATTAATGTGCAGCCTCCTCCTTTTCAAGGTTGAGGCAGTTTGCTTGTTCAGGCATAGACCATTGTGTGCCAGCAGTCTTCAGTGCCAGAGAACATTTCTGGGCATGTTTATTGTACTACTATAGACAGAATGATCACAATTGTCCTAATTGCTTTGCAGAAGTGCTAACCTCTTATGGTTGTACTCCTCAATACAAACTGAGCATCATTGAGACCATATTTGCCTTATAGCCTCCTAGATATCATTCTATAATGAAGTACCATGAATGAAAAGTCTCTTATTTTAGCATATTTTAAATTTTACATATTACTAAACACATATCTCTATGTAAGGTGGTCAAAAAATTTTACTTAAACAAATCTGAAATTCATATGTCTCTTCATAAATTTTGGATTATCTGAGATTAGGACCTACTAAAGCAAACTGCTCCATTTCCCAACATAGTCTTCAGATTTTTTATAGCATATATATTTCTCAGTCTTTCCAATCACATAAACTAGGGGACTCTCTAACCTGTCCTTGTAGAAGATATTCCCAGCTTCATGGAAATGAATGAAATTTTATCAGTATTCTTCCTTAAATGTCATCTTTAGTTCCCCCTCTATTCATGTCTCTTAACTCCTCCAATATCTACATTATCATAATGCATTAATGAAATCAGTGGATATCACAATGGCTATCAATAGCTACCATTAATTAAGAAACTGAGGAGCCCCTACTGTTCTGTAATTGTCTTGTAATCTCTTTTGATGACTGTTCCTGCTCAATGTTGACTTCAGATTTGGACTCACTTTTAAGATAAAAAAATGAGACACAATTAAGATACTAATTTGGGAAACAACTTTCTGAACTTTTAAGTTGCTTTGAACAGAACCAGTTACAGGATGATTGATGTCCTTCCTTGTTCTGCTCTTTATCTGAAAAGTTCACTGAGTTTTAACAGAAGGTGTTTTTCTTAGCCCTAATGCACATACAATTATAAGCCGTAAACATTGGGTTATGCAGAGTGAGTTTAGCAGTCTGTGCCTCCTTTGCCTGTCACAGCTCCTACTTCCTTTGAGTTCGTACTCTTCTTAGAGTTTTGAATGAGATACAGCAGGAGCAGTAACCCAGCACTAACCAAACCATTGCTGCAATTCTCTTTTAGCAGCTCAGATGCTGATGCCCTCTAGTAGTGAATCAGCCATGGTGTACACTGTATGATCACTGGGGGTTCATGTGTGATGACAGACATGTGAACAGCCCTATTTCATACCATCCCTAGGCACCAGGTCATTTTTATCCTGTCACGAGGACTCTACTAGTTGTTAAAGTTATCAGTGGGAGTTTTTTTAAAGGAGTAAAATCTCAGTTAATATCCCTGAATAAAAAAGAGAGCATGGGCAATGTGTGAATGAGATCTGTGCCTTGATACACACCACCTGAGATTTGATGTTTTTCAGTTTAATTCCCAGTTCTACCCTTCATATGTCTGTGAGTACTGTGAGAAACACAGAAGCTGTGAATTATTGGATTCTCATCTTGTTTTCAGAAAATCTGGACTTAATTCTGGGTTCTGTTACAAATTCTGTGATATCTCAGCTGATCATTTCATGTCTTCTATGTTCTGTTTCCTTATCTTTAAAGTGGAAAATGAAATATTTTCTCCAAAGGCAACTTTCATATTTTTATTTTAAAAATTAGACTGAATCAATGAGTGTGCAACATTTAATTGTACTTCTGAGATATTGTCAGCGTCAGCTGAATATTCAAAGATAAAAAATAGTTCAGACAATCACACTGGAAAGAAGGTCTAAACTGTGCTTGTTAGGATCACTAACCAGAATGTAAAATACATCCAGTAGTGCTTCAGAGCTCTTTGCCTCAAACCTTGAGAAATTACTTGTGTGCCAAATGTAGCAATGCCAACAGATCAGATTTCTCTGCTAACTTCTGTTGCTATTAGCTCTTTATACCCACTTTGTGCAGGTACAAATGCAGAAAGTCAAAGCACTGGGGGCTGTAATCTAGTATGAGGGACTAATCTCAGTGTGGCTCCTTCCCAGACAACACATTTGATATAAATTTCTGCTGATTCTGTTGGAAATTCTGATACCATAATCTCATAAATTTGGCTCTAGGGCCCTCCACTCACACTATCTTTTTCCTTCTAACTGTTCAAAGTAGAGCCTTTAGCAAAAGCATATTTTTTTATTCTTTATCTGCTTTTCAGCATGTTTCCTTTATTGTTGTAACTGACATTAAGTTTATAGAAAATATCCTCCTATTCTTCTTTAATCAGAACTCTGCCAAGTCTCGCTTTCACCACAATTTGATCTTTTTCTTTCTAGTGGAATTGAAAATAAAACTTACTTCTTTTATCCCATTTTTATTCTTAACCTCTTTCAACAGAAAGAATTCCCTATGGGAGTTTTTATTTCCTACTGCCTATTCAAATGTTGTGTCAGAGTAACAAATATTGAGGCTTATGCATGTTCAGTTGTTTTCTGTAAAATAACAGCTTGGGTTTTAACATCATTTACTTCTATGTTTACTTGGTATTTCAGGAGTATTTTACAGAACATGTAACTATAGTTTACCAAACTTTCCATGCTATAAAATTATGGAACCATTACCAGGCTTAAGATGGACTGCTGAACTTGGTTCCATCTTAACTTGGATCATCCTTATCATTACCTGAATGTTTTAAATTTTGAGCAGCCCACAATGTAAAGACAGTGGTGGAATTCTGTGTTGCATCAACTATGAACAATGCCTTTGTAACATTCAAATTTTTCATGAAATAGTACAGGCTGATTTTAGTTTAAAATCCTTGTGTTCAGCTAGTCAGCTATTTTTACAAGAGCAAGATGGGAGCAAATCCTCTTCTGACTAATCAAATTGTCATCCTATTCTGAAGTACAGTTTAATTAAGCAATGTTTAAGTAAAAGATAAATACAGAGAACATATTAATGCTAGAATTCAGATATATGAGTAGGAGTATTGACCTAAGTGATAAGTACAAATGCTATTCAAATACCTTACAAATGCATACCATAGTCATTCACAGCGACACTTCACATGAACTTCATAAGCATCTTGAGCTGTGATTAATTTCTGCGTTTGAAAGTGGAAAATAACAAAGGAAGGAAAATTCAGTCTTTTCCCAGACAGCATGGCGTGGCAAGAAAGTGACATTTGAAGGTTGAAGGGACCAAATAGGAGCCTGCTCTGTGGTAAAGGGAGGCAAAACCAGACCAAGCACGAAGATATTTTCCTCTAAAATTTACTCTATGATAGAGTTATTTTTCAGTTGTACAGACACAAAGATCCAGTATTTTTTAAAATATTATATATCTATTTATATTAATTTTTAATTCCTATCTCACGTTGGAAAGAAATTCCACTTTAAAATATTCTAATTCTTCTTTTAGTAATTCAAACATCCTAGCAACTGTCTTAATCTTTTCATAATGTGATGGTCCTTTCTTAATGGTTGAAGTCAGAAAAGAGTTCTGCCTCTTCAATTTTCTATTTAATTTTCCAGATTAACCTTTTATTTAGCTGAGTTAATAAACCTTTTAACTGAACTAAATCATTACATGGTATTTACAAAATTGTTTCAGATTTCTGGAATGCCTTTCATTTCCAAAAAATCTGTTCTTTACATGCTCTTAAAGAGGCAAAAATACTAGGAAACTATTGCTTTAAATGACATGTGCTGAGTATTTCAATGCTCTGTATTGTCATGCTCCAGCTCAACCTGAAGAAAAGGTTATTCCATACAGACTTTGCCCCTTTTCTTCCCAATAATTTTCCATTATGTTTCTAGCTTTTACAGACTAAACCTTGATGGATTTTCTGTGTTCATGTTATCGCATTTATCATCATCATCATCATCAATCCTCATTGAACTCTCTTTAAGAACCGGAGCAAAGCATTTCAAGTCCTGCACTGACATTCAAATTGACATTCTTGTCATTCAAATATCCTCTGTCAAATATAGGTAAACAGCATTTGGTAAATAGGATGGCATCTCCAACTCTGTTCTGGCTACATACAGTTCACTGGAAGGATTCTGACAGCTTTCTTATTTCTCAGACTCAGCTGCATTAGTTGTGCCAAGTCATCGTTGCTATATGTGTAGAGGCATTCATTCTCCCTGTCCTCACTGAACCAGTACTCCAGAGTTTCACTCAAACCCTGAAATTCCTTGCATTTCATAGATGTCCCTATTTTCATTTTCTAAAACATCTTTATTATTGCTTTCCTAGGAGCTGAGTTCAGTCACCACTTTAAAATGAAGTTGTTATAAAATAGCCGTGTTGACAGATGGCATAAACAGCATAGCAAATCAAATCTGCTCCAATGTTTTAATGGCAACAGGGAATTATCACCATGCTACTAAATTAAGGTCTTAAAAATGCAGTCAATAAAGTGAGTGCTGCACTGAAATGACAGTTTCCAGAACTCTAAGTCAACAAAGCAGCAACAATAGTAGCTTCTATGGCTGACATCAAGTGATATATGCCTCAAAGGAAGTTCACAAGCAGGTCTGCCAGGAGACTATCTCATTGCTGATAAAGCTGCTTTCTGATAGTATTGTTTGGACTCACTATGCATCAGTGAAAATATTAAATAAGCAGTGCCCAGGGTTTAATGTAGTTTTTTAAGGCAGAGTTTTCTCAAAACTGCCTCACATTCAAAAGAGCCATTCCAAGTTCTTGCATGTTGCATTCAGTTTTTGGTGGTTGGCTAATTCCTGGTGAAAAAAAAAAAAAATTAACCCCAGAAATGTTACTCACCCCTGTAATTCATTAGTTTGTAAGACTTAAGAACTGTAAATATTCTTAAGGGACACCAGAGATACATTTTTATTCATTTAATCTTTGGACCCTTATTTAACACCATTTAGATATAAGATAATATCTAGGTTTGTTAGTCCCTACCAACTCTAAGTACATTGGGTTGAATTAGCATAGATATGTAACTGCAGTAACTGCCTCAGGTGGAGGAATTTATGGAGTGGCTTGATTTCATGTCTAAATATTTGGCTTGGTTTTCTGATGTACTGAATATCCTCAAAACCATTTGATTTGAGCCAGACCAGTATGAATAAAATGTAATGGATTTATGAATATTCAGTACATCTGGAAAATCAGTCCAGTCCTGCTTAGAGATGGGCACAGACGTTGCTAATGAAGCTCTTCAAATTTTAGAGAAACGTAGGGGAAACTGAAAAAAAAAAAGTTCAATTCATACCTGGAATACCATTTCATCATTTCTTTCTGCTTAGTAAAGTTTTCCTTGTTCTTTCAAACATTCACAGAGACAGAACACCACAGAGATGGAGAAGCAGCACTGAGCTCCCAGCATAGCACTGATTCATTCACACTTCAGCAAGAAAACACTTCTCCAGTGGTCTTTATTCATAGAATGGTTTGGGTTGAAAGGGACCTTTAAAGATCACTCTGTGCAGCCCCACTGACATGGGCAGAAACATCTTGCACTAGATGCAAGGTTGCACAAAGCCCCATCCAACCAAACCTTGAACACTTCCAGTGATGGGACATTCACAGTTTCTTTTGACAGTGTATTCTAGTGACTCACCAGCATAACTGTAAAAAAAAATCTTCCTTATATCCAATATTAATCTATTTTCTTTTAATTTAAAACCGTTCCCCCACGTCTTGTCACTACAGACTTTGATAAAACATCTCTCTCCATCTTTCTTATATGCTCCCTTTATGTGTGGAAGGTCTGTATAGGGTTTTCCTGGAGCCTTCTCTCCAGGTTGAACAACCTCATTTCTCTCAGCTTGTCTTCATAAGAGAGGTGCCCCAGCCCTGTGATCAGCTTTGTGCCTCTCCTCTGGACTCGCTCCAGTCAATGTCAATTGACTTCCTATGTGAGAGGCCTCATGCACTAGGAAGGAGATATGTATATTTCTCAGAAATATAGTTCTTGTTTGAACACTTTACTCTTAATGGCAATGGGATTTTGGAGAATCCAGTTGCTATAGAGTGTGTGAAAATTGACACCTGTTAGTGTTGGGGTATTTCCTGAAAGGTGGCTGTAGTCA
>VWYP01023299.1:0-11491 GCA_013400435.1 Pycnonotus jocosus
TCACAGGTGACCGTGCTGTGTCTCTTGCCCGCAGTGCTCCGCAGAGTGCGGGGATGGGATCCGCACGCGCTCCGTGGTGTGCATGACCAACCATGTCAGCAGTTTGCCTCTGGAGGGCTGTGGCAACAACAGACCCTCGGAAACAACTCCCTGCAATAATGGGCCCTGCGCTGGCAAAGTGGAGTGGTTTGCTGGGGGCTGGACACAGGTAAGCCAAGCACCAAATCTAACATGTCTATTGCTTTTCTACTGGTAGTTTACTTTTAAACTTGTATTTTGATGCAATAGAGATGTGTGCCATAAGGTATTTCTTCATCTCTCTAGAGTATTTTGGTATTTTTTTACTGAGTTGTGTTCAATACTTTTCAGCATCTGCCAGGTTTTTTTTACTTTGGTGAAAAAAAAAAAGATTTTGTTCTTCTTCTCCTCTTCTCTACATTTTTTACATTTCACCTACTGACCCAGTGTATTTATGAAATGAATGGTGACAGAATGCTGCTCAGCATGTTCATGTAAACACTAAAGCAATGGATTTGCAATTCTTAAAGTAGAGCCTTTGTGATCATGCATAAATGCAGGGAGATACATACCTAAATCCAAGTTAGCTTTGGTGTTGTTGTACTGAAAGTCATTACGGTAGGCAAAAGAACAAATTTTGGTTAGTGGCCTCTATACTGATGCTCTTTCCTCNTACATATGTATGTATATGAAATTTCCAAAAGGTAAAGAAGGCAAAATCCAATGGTTAAATCCAAAAGTTAGCTTTGGTAGTGTGGTACTGAAAGTCATTACAGTAGGCAAAAGAGTAAATTTTCGTTAGTGACCTCTATACTGATGCTCTTTCCTCAAAGTAAATTCTTCCCTTCATCCGCATCTAGCAGCCCTTCTTGTTCCAAGTGAACATTTCTGCTGTCAGGAACAAAGGCATTTCAGAAGCTGTTAACATGCCCAGGCATTTTTGTCCCTTTGTGTAGGCTCTTGCATAGCCTGCAGAGCCTTTGGGACTGCTGGTGCCAGCACTTGGTGGAGCTGTGCTGTTAACTCCCTGCACTGCAGATCCCATAGTCCTTCCAGACATAAGGAGCTGGAAATTAAACTCAATTACAGTTGAGGGGGAGATTACAGGGCTACTACTATGTTAATGCTTTCAAGTGTAAGTAATAATTATTGTGTTTAAGGATATGTATAACAATAATAACAAATTCAGATTTTAAAAAAAATTATCTGCAGTTCTAATAACAGATGAAATCCAGGCCTTGCTCCTCAGACTGCTCCAGATGGTGAATAGGAACTCTGTACCCATTTTTGCTGTGTTGGAGAGATGTTCAGTCAGAGCATCCTGACTGTTCTTTTCATTCACCTTCTTCCTTTGCATGGAATTGAATTGTTTGATGCACACAAGGGTACAAAGTCTTTACTCATCTGAAGGCTGGGTCTGACAACATCAATTCTGCCAGCCAAGTCCTGGCTGGTCTGTCTAGTGTTTAACAGCAAAATTGAGAGTAGTGGGTAGGGCAGAGCAGGAGGGAGCACTGAGGGCTCTGCCAGAGCTGAGGTGGGCTGGTCAGATGGTGCCTGTAGGAGGAACCATTAAAAGAGATGTTTTGTGTTAAAGAATGTGCAGTTACTGTACTTCCTTTAGAATTTATTTGGGTGTATTTATCTTAAAGCTCTTCATTCAGCTCAAGAGTTTTGTGGGAATCTGGTAAAGGGATTGTGGATTCTACCAAAAATATAAAGAAAATCCTCAGTGTTAGGAACATTTCATTGGTTTACACTGGAAAAAGCCTTCTGAAAATCATGGTCCTTTATGCAGCACAGAAACCAATATGTTGCTGTAATCGTCTTCTAAAAACCTTTTTACAAGTGCCAGAAACAGTATTGTGTGTGTACTTAACCTTTAAATGGGCAGTAGGAATCCAAGTGAGTCAAATTCGCTTTTCAGAACTGGAACCAACACTACATCACATAGATACTTGCAAACATGAAAATAACACCTTGGCAGATCAAGGCATTTTCTAAAAACAGCACAGAATGTGAGGCTTTGTAAAGCTGCAGAACTGTGCTCTAACCTTATAACCCTCCAAAGTTCAGTGCAGCACAAAGGATCCTGCTTCAGCAAGAAACAGTACCACTGTTTATGGAGAAAGTGAGGTATGCTTCTCTTTTGATTAGAAAAATAAATACCAGTTTCTTTCTGTAGCTACAGGTAAAACTACACTTTGAGATCTTTCCAGAAGTACACTTAGAGTCATATGTCTTCTTCATGAAGATAATTAGAAATATGTTTTAAGTCCGTGGTACCATGTGATGTGGAGAAATGTTACTTTGTAAACAAGTTGAAGGGCATGAGAAGAAAAACAGATTTTCCCACTGTTTTTTTGTTCTCTGATACAGTGCTCTACTGAATGTGGTAGTGGGACTCAGCAGAGAGAAGTAATTTGTGTTAGGAAAACTGAAGGTAATTTTGATGTTTTGAACCCCTACGAATGTTCATATTTGGAAAAACCTCCCAGCCAGCAATCCTGCTACCTCAAACCATGTGGATCTAAGTGGTTTCATACAGAATGGAGCACAGTAAGCCTATCATGTTTTCCTGTATCTGTACTTTGTTTGATACAATTTTTCTGTTTGCATTGAAGGAGAACACGGTTTGCGTACAACAACCCATCGTGAAAGTGATTTAACTTTGCACAGGAATGATAATAAAAAGAAAGCATACTCTTTGCCTGGTGGAACATAGAAAATTCAGGAAGTGTCTTGACCAGAAAGAGACACTGCATGGTCGTCTTTTTATCATTGATGTCTTCTTCGTAGAATCTTCCTGTTTTATAAAGTTAGTTTGGCCTTTACAGTGAGACAGTGTGGTGCACTTAGAAGTTCCTTTCAGATCTCTAGTTTCATTAAAATTAAGGAGCATTTAATAAAGAATGAGGGATGTATTCATTTTTTACAGTCAGTTTTACCATAATATTTTACTGTAAATTCTTGACTGCAATACTTAGAACTTCACTGAGAGAAAATGTATTGTACAACTTCATGTGTCTTCAGTTTCTCCTGGAAGTGGACCAGTTACATTCACCACTGTGCCACAAAATGCTTCAGTTTCATCTATCTTTCTATAATTTCGTATATCTGACATAGTTTATTTTTTTTACCAAAAAAAACCCCAAACAAACAAACAAAAAAAAAAACAACCCAAAAAAACAACCCCTCAACACTTCAGTACTAAATGAAAAAATGAGGAAGTCCATTGTCATCTTAGAAGGAGATGACATCCTATCGAATACAGCAACTTGGACCCTTTGTTGAGCCCTAGGTCAGATTGCCAGTGGCAGCTCAGCAATGTGGGTGCAGCTCTGCAATGTGGGTGCAGCTCAGAATGGTTTGTGTGAGTTTTGGTGCCATTCTAAGGGCTTAAGATCTCTGCAGAGCCGAGCTCCTTATGGCTGGATGTGGAATAATTACAGTATTCTATACAGGCATGTAACAGGAGTAACTCTAGAAAAACCCATGTTCTATTACTGTTGCACATGGCTGCCCTTTCAAATATGGGTAAAAGGTTGTACTTAAAGATAAAAAAACAGTTTAAAATATAATATTGAGACTACTTCAGTTCGTTTTTTACAATATAGGATTTTATGATCATGATAAGTTGTTTATGCAGTGTTAGGAAAAGAAATAATTATGCCAAAAAAGTCAGAAAGAAAGTGTTCTTACTACTTTGGGGCTATTAAAGTTTAATCATAAATGATCAAGGTTTAATTAAGTTTTTGAGCATTAGGTCAAACTGGACAGTGAGCCAAATCTCAAAGACCTCACTCGGTCAAAATCCTTGGCCAGTGGGGATTTGCTTCAGTATGGGCAGAAATGTGTAATAATTGGCTTTAAAAGTACCATAACAAGCAAGTAGAAAAGTCTCTGGCTTCATAACAGACCCTGAAGGAGCACAAAAATATTTCCTTTAGAAATTCAAAGAAACTTCTAATGCTTAGTAAAATCACTGTGCTGCAAGAAGTGAAAAATAATTGAGTGCTAGAAAAAAGAGGGTAATTAAAATTATTCTTATATATAAATGACAAAAGGGACAGTGGAGGGCAGGGCAGTTGAGTGCTAAAGTTCAGTGCAGTTAAATTCTTAAAGCAGGAAATGTGAACACTGTGGAAAGAGTAGATTTGGGAGATAGATCTAAATGAGCTGAGAACAACCAGACTAATTAAAGAAGCAGGTGCTAAGTAATAAATACAGAAAGGGAACTGTAATAGCTTGATTTCAGTTGCACAGCATCCACTGTTTATTTGTCCAGGTGTTGCTCCTTTGGTCAGAAATATTTGGGAATCTTTAACAAAGTTTCATCTGTATATTAAAGGCTTCATAGATAGAAAATAGAAATGAGTAGGGTAACTCTGATAAAAGACTGCAGTGATACTTGGGTCTGGCATCAAGGTTCCCTTGTTTACTTTCTGTAATTACACATCTACTATGGTCTTCATGAACTTCAGCTTAATTGTTTCAGTGTTCCAAGTCGTGTGAAGGAGGATTTCGGGTTCGGGAGGTGCGATGTCTGTCGGATGACATGGCAGCCAGTACTCAGTGTGACCCACAGCTCAAACCTGAAGAGAAAGAACCCTGTAATACACAGGATTGTGTCCCTGAAATAGGTAAGGCAGAGGAAACTTCTGTTTCAACCATGGAACTCCATCTAGTGGAGAAGTTATTCTATAGTATTGCAGAGGCTTTAATAGTATATTTTCTTTATCGAGTTTAGAGTTTTATTTTTACACAAAATACAGCTCTTTTCTCTGCTTTAAATGGGGGTTTCCAATAAAAATGTTTTCCTTGTAATGTGTAAGAAACTGGCTTTTTCTTGAAGTGCTGAGAACGTGAGAGATCTGCTTCTGTGAAAATGGTACATACAGGGTGTTTTTCTGCAGTCTTCTTGCATTCTCCAAGGTTTCTCTTGGAAGAGTATTTAAAACAAAAAAAGGATCATTATATACTGTATTTGGAAACAGGTTCTATAAGAACCAACAAAATTAAACCAAGATATTAAGTGCAGTGAAGCAATTTCCTTTTGTATATAGTAAATACAGGGATGCACTGAATTTGCATTGGAATTAGTCATTCATCTCATACAGATTTAATTTTTATAGTAATGAGAATGTCTAGGAAGAGAAAGATGCAAGAATTGAGAGACAGTTTTAACTCTGAATAGCCTCCAACAACTGTACTTTCAGAATTATTCAACATACTTTAAAGTAAGAGCATTAAAAACCTGGGAAAATGGGGGTAGCTACATTTCTTTCATGCTTTGTATCTTTATATGAAATCCTAAATAATCTAATGTATTTGCTTAGATACACTGTTTTGACCTGACAATGAATGGGTCCAAGGGGTTTTATATGGTAAAAGGAAGGGAATTGGTTATTCGTTGCTCTAGTACTGTTTTCTTTAGTCTCCTCTCTCTTCCTTTCTCTCCACAGATGAGAACTGCAAGGATAAATACTACAACTGCAACGTGGTGGTCCAGGCACGGCTCTGTGTGTACACCTATTACAAAACAGCCTGCTGTGCCTCCTGTAGCCGTGTGGCAAACAGACAGCCAGGCTTCCTGGGGCGCAGATAACACAGCCTGCCCTGCTCACAGCACCCAGGGCACTCTTCACACGGAGCTCCAGCCGTGCTGCTGGGACTGCAGCAGCTGCAGCTTCTCAGAGATGGGGTTTATATTGCTGAGTGCATCAACACTATGGTTAAATCTCACACCCTTTCAGTTATTGTGCAGTTATCTCTTGTAGGATGTTTGTTGTACAACCATGATTTTTTTAAAGCATTCGTTTTTAATGATACTATTACTTGCACCTGCTCATCAGATAATTATTTAAGGAACGTACTGGGTTTAAGATTGTGAAATTCATGAAAACTAAAATCAATTGCAGGCAATTACTGGAGATAATTGACCAGTATGGATGCAACTGTTCCATTATTTTCTGAGTGCTTACTTTTACCTGGTATTTTGGACTGCCTTAAGTTAGAGGACTAAATCAATGAAACATGCATGAGAAAAAATGACTTCCCAAAGAACCAGACCCTTGAAAAACATTTATCATCAGTTTCCTAGCACTCTAACATATATTTTTAACCACTTCAGTCCATTCATAATAAATCAGAGTCACTGTTAAGCTCTCTCGGTTTTCCTTTTAACTGATGTCCTGTCCTTAGGCAGCAAGTATATACACACTTGACTGCCAGAAGGTGCCTTTATATTTAATTCATAAACTTGTGAAGATACACTTTTATAATTTCATATGGATTTTAAAATATGTTCCCTACTAGAGTGACACTAGTGTCTGGCTCTTTAAGTCTTGAACAGCTGCAGCTGTCAGTGAGACAGGTTAACTAGAAAGATGAAGAGCCTTTGCTGGTATAAAAAGTGATTGTTTCCAGTGGTGAGGTCTCTTTCCTGTAGGGGACTTATTTCAGAACTGGGATCTTGCCTAATTCTTGTCTCTGCACTATTGTTCAACAACTGCCAAACCAAAGTACTTTGTTCAGACCTAGTCTGGGTATGTCACCAGTTTCTGAAACAACCACCAAAGGGCAGAAGCCTGGGTGCCTTAGAGCAGTCTGTTACTCTTGGTATCAGGCAGCAGTATGAGTCCAGTAGCTGAGTATCTGTAAAAAGGGGATCTTAGCTATTGACATTCTTCAGGTTTTGATCAATTATTACAACATACTTGTCTTTTTTTGCTCAATGTTTCATTGCACAGATCTATTCATACCACTCCTTTTCTATTACTCAAGAATGGCTGCAGACTTAGAGCTGAATTTAAGTGGTGATTTTTCATTTCTGCAATTACTGTACTCAGCCTTGAGACTTGCTAAAAGCATATGGTGTACTATGCAGTGCAGATGAGGTTTTGCATTATCTACATGTTCTCTAGCCTTTATTTGAGAGGTCTTTCAAAGGTGTAAATAAGGCTGAGGGAATAAAATAAACACCTCTGCTTATTCGGCTGTTTATTACAGCATATTGCTTGTCAATTAGTGATGCCCATCTATGCATCTTTTCCGAAGGTGCCTGATGTCTGAGTTGTAGAACAGCTGTAATAATCTGTGTTCAGTCACTCCCAGAGGTGTGGTTCAGGTGTCCTGCCACTGATGCAGAACCATGTTTGAGCCTCATTGTGTCTCCTTTTCTTCTTACTGCTTTGGTGGAGAGGAACGCTGGGAGGTGAAGGTTGCTGGGTGTGGAGCCAGCCAGATAAGTTTGTGTGCTGGGAGCCACAGGAGGGTGCAGTTCCTGTAGTCTGAAAGCTGCCTTGCATTGAGATTAACTTTTGAATGTTTTGATTCGGTCACTCTTGAAAAACATGTTTTAGACATGTTTTAGACACGTTTTAGACACGAACTACTACTGTTTGGCTACATGAAATGAAGAAGTGTTTCCCCTAAAATTTAGAGGTGCTCTTTGTGACTATAAATTGATGTATGTCAGCCAAAAATGTCATTGGCTGTTTCTGCACACTTTGACTTGGGCTTTTTCACTGTAAATAATAGACATAAAGTTGTTAGAAACAGAAATTCTAATTAGGAAACTTCTATTCAAGTTCATGGATCTTTCCCAGTCCTCCTGTTCCCTTGTATTACAAAGATTTATCCACAAAGATAACTTACAGATTTGTTATCACAGTATTCCTTAGATTCTTGACCAAAGAATGATATGGATAAAGTGCAGTATAAATAGCTCTGGAATCCAGTACATCTGAATACAGATTTTCATCTGTGTATCTCATTGCAGCTCATCTTGACATACATTATATAATTTTTGCTGTTGTCTCTTTCATCCCAAGGAAGTGTTTCCTGTCAGCTAGAGGGAAATACCTGTTCCATAAAAAGGCTTCCTGAAAACCCCAAGGCAAATGAGATGCAGAGGGAATCTAGTTTGCAGTCAGAACAAATTCTTCTTACACATGCCTTGGCTGTGAGACCATCAGTGACTCAGCACATAGACAGATCCTCCTGTTTTATAAAATCTGTTATTTTGCTCTGGAATATATGGCCATTAGCTTATTTTACAAAGATTATCATCTTTTAGGCTCTGTTAAGCTCCCACTAACATGAACAGTGTTTGTGACAGCTATCAAAGAACATATACATACACATAGCAGTAAAACCCTGTATTACATCTAATGTATGCAGCTTTGTGAATTAAATGTAGTGAGCTATGGTTATACAAATTGTACTTTTGTTTTAAGTAAAGAGACATTTTTCAGATGTACCAGATAAAACAAAAAAAATCTGTTTAACCTAATTAAATATCTAATGGTAAGGAAAGTGCCAGAATGCTGCTGAACCTAATCATTTATCATCTCTTCTCATGTGTCAGCATTATTAAAATAGTTGTTCCTGCAAAATGAACTAATGAGCCCTTTTCATCAGCACTTTGATGTACTAATACTGTCTGCACAAATGCTGTGCTGATTTCCCCATCTCACAAAGCATGATTTTGAAATTGTGCCTGTAGCGAGTGTTTGTTCTAATGGAGCAATGCTGCAACTTAGGATGATGCCTGCAGAGGATCTGACTTATTTTCTGTAAGTTAAAGGTGGCCTTAATGAATGTAGTAGACTTAGAGAAGATATGAAACCAGTATAAGTAAGAAATTATGCATATTATCAATTGCAAATATCAATTATGCAGACTTTTGATTTTTAATGTTTTAATTTCTTTTTCTGATATTTTAATACCAGTCACAAACATGCAGAATAGTGGAAAAAATGCTTCCTTGCCTTGAAGGTGCCTTATGCAATTCGGGAGACCAGAGTAAGCTAGATACTTTGTTGAAGGAGTCCAGCTGCTTATGGGGTAAAATCTGCATACAACTTCCATGTCTTACAGACATGCAGCTAGCCAAAATCAGCTTCATCCAGAGCAGGCTCTGTGTCTCAAAGTACTTTCTGTTTGGAATGGAGGATTCCTGGTGCAGTTGTTTATCAACTTACCAAGGGCCTGTCAGGGTTTGCTAGCTCCTGTGCAATGTCGTCTTCAAGCATATGTAGGTAGAACTACTTGCATACATCAAATGCATGCCAAATTTGGGAGACAGAATTGATGGAGTCCTCCCTTCCTCTCCCAGAGGATGTGTGGAATCATGAGGGTTGCTCCTGTGGGAATGTCTTGGCCAGCAATGAGACAGTGTTTGCTGTGGTGTCTGTGACCCTCAGCCCGCAGGGCTCTGAGTAGGGAAGGGTTTGTCAGGAGGCAGGGCAGTGCTGGCAGTGCAGCACAGGACACCTGGCTGTGCTGCAGCCCTGCCAGCCTTGAAACCCACCTGTACTGGATGGGCATGGGCTCAGTGCAGGACCACCTCAGAACCCCTGCCCTGGGTACTGCTCTCTTCCTCATTACACACAGAAACTTCTCCTGCTTTCTCCCAGTACTTGAGCAAATGAAGAACTTTGTGTATGAATAAAGCAGTGTTTAATGTTATTGCTTAGATCCCAGGTTTATGGCAGTGTGGTGCAGTCTTGTATCAGTCATGGAGTCTATAGTCCTAGAAAGTGCCAGTGGTCACCACTGAGGGAGGAAGGAGGGAGGTGCTCAAACAGCCTATGGCTCATGTAGGGCTCATATGGGATGCTTTGCCTCCTCTCTTTATAACCTGTACCACTGTAAGTAGTAAAATGTGCCTTTTAGGGCTTTGCTTTTCCCTGTCCTCATCATGACCTATCTTTCCTTTTACCAACACCAAGGCTTCTTCTTCTTAACTCACTTCCATCCCTTTGTCCTTTGGATGACAATATTAAATTTTGCCAGAATGACTGAAAATCCTGAACTGCCTTTGATTTATAAGAATCTGTGTTAGAAATAAGCCCAGCTGTTAAGCTGTGGTTTTGCCAGCCTTAATTGTTGTGTCTGTCCATGTTGGCTAGTTTTAAATGCATAGTAGTAAAGGACATACTGAATTAATTCCTGTGCAGTGACCCTGTGGTTGCACAGCTATTGAAGTCTGCAGTGGCCCTTTATTCTCATATGTAACATCTATTGCACAGAGTGTTGTGGTCTCACAAAGGAAAAACTGTGTGTTTACCTGGTTTTCTTGAGACTTGGTGTGTCTGACTTTGTAGGAGCTGTTCTGTGTATTGGGCAGATAATTCATGCATGTGCCTATAATTAGAACAAAACCCATGAGATTTTCAATACAGAAGTAAACTTCATTTATTTGTAAACTTACAGAATGTGTGTGGGAGATGAAATTAGGCATTGTTTAGAAAACAGAGCAAAATAATTATTTCTACATCAGAAATGAAAAATCATCCACTAAATATTTTCAATATATTTTAAAGCAAACTTGTAATCATTATAATGTTTCACTGCAGGCAAAATTTAGACTGGGGGAAAGGGAGAAAATTCCATGTAAGAGAATTCATAGCAGACCTGAATTTGGTTCTTTGCTTCTCAGCTTTTAATAACCAGAAGTTCAGAGGAGTGAGAGTCCCCAGTTTTCTACATCCCCATGTACTGTGATTGGATACAGATAAATACCATCGTACCTGGAGAGGAGGGGAGCTCAATTCTGATCAATCCTTGACCTGCATTTCCATGCTGTGTTTGGGTCTCTTGAGACCAGTGGCCTTGGCAGGGGTTGTGCAGTCCCATCGTTGTCACTCAGGATCTACAGAGGATCAGGAAGGACGGGAGACAAAGGAAGCCCTAACTTTTTTTTAAATATGTATAAAATTGTCTACTTGACCCTCATAATTGATTTTGGCAGAAGGATATACTTTATTATAACTTATTTTGTTGTTATCTGTAAATACAAGATGTCTATGGGAAATATGTAATTCTGAGCTGTATCTATGGAAAAAGCCACTGCACCAAAATATTTCAAATATTTAGGCAGATTTTTTTATTAAAAGGGACCTAATATGTATTTATTTACATAATACCATTCAAATTTTGTCCAGATTTTTCATTATACTAACCCATCTTTTCTAGGGAATTTTATAGCACAGGTATTACATATATATATTTGTATATATGTCATACTGTAAATCCATAATACAATTTTCTAAACTTTCTGATTAGCCAGTTCCTTCAGTGAATTAAAGGGGGAGAATATAGGCAAATTGCTTTCTGACTCGTTCAGGAGTATATATCCATGGCAATGTACCTGAACCAGAACTGTACAGCATCATTTTCATATTGTATACATTTTCTCTTTGATGAAAAAATGTTAACTATTTTTGTTTATGACTAATTTATTTTTTATTATTGTGAAAAATAAAGTAACTCAAGATGAATTTATGTAACGGGTTTGGAATTTGGTTGGTTTGGTTTTTTTTTTTGGTCGATCTGCACTTGGGTTCCGTGAGAATTACCTGACCCTTCATCCTTGCAGCTACAGCGAGCGCCGGGGCCCTTCCTGCGGGGCGGCACTAACGGGGGGCGCCGCCAGGGGGCGATGCCGGGGGAGCCGCCAGGGGGA
>VWYP01023301.1:0-25000 GCA_013400435.1 Pycnonotus jocosus
TAATCACACAGATGTATAGAAAAGTACATAAAAGCATCCTTGACACAAAAAAAATGTAAATCACAGCATTTACAACTTATTTCATTTTCTTTCTCCTCCCCTTCTTTTTCTGAGGCATAAAAAGAATAATAATAATAATAAATAAAACAAACAACAACAAAAAAAAGGAAGTCTGGCATAGTTATCATTCATGTTGATGTCAACAGCCCTGCATAGACAGGTTACAGGAAAATACCACCCCAGGGATCCTATTCATGGTACACAGCAGGGCCCTGTCTGTAATTATTGTGGCCTAGTTATTTCTCAGGGAAAGAAGTCCACCACCAGATCTTTTTTTTTTTTCCTTAATAGGTGAAGTTGAACCTAAAGCACTGTAATTTTAATCAAATCTTTCCCATCTGTGTGTAGTGTCTCTAAGAAGTTGAAGATTTAAGTGTATGTTGTAGGGTTTGCTGAATAGTCCCAAGGGGGGAGAAAGGGCAGAGAGATTGCAATTATGTTACACTTAAAGGTATTTCTGTTGCCAAGAAAGGAATGGGAGGGGGGGTGAGTCATGTGAGGGTTTTTTCCCTTTCTCTGTCTCTCTCTCTTTTCCACTTTCCCTTAGTGAGAGTTAAGATGATGTCATGGACGGAAAGGAAATACTGCAATGGAATAAAAGACAAAGCCAGAGTGAGAAGAGGGAATAATAAAGCAGTAGTTTATAATATGTCCATGAATTGTTTTAAGAATAAAAGGTTTCAAGAAGGATGATTAAATAGCTTGACATAGCATTTTCTCCATTGCTTCTTTTCCCCAGGGAAGTCTCATACTCAGAAACCATAAGTAAGACCTTATATTGAATGTTGCCTTTAATATTTTGATTTCTAATCTCTCATCCTTCTTTATGAGACTCCATAGTTTACATGAAAAATCTGCTGGTTTTGTCTTTTGAATTGGAAAACACAGTTTCACGATTATGGCAAAATTTATACTGGGGAAGAATCAGTTTCCTGTATCAGGCGTTTCAGTTGAGCAACATCTTGGCCATAAAAGATTATTAAGGATGCATATCCATTAGTACTTTTTGGAAATGAACAGAAGTCACAGAACTGACAGGTAATACAAAAATCTTGTCCAGAGAAGAGCTCATTTATCTATAGTTATAGTTATAGTTTTAAACCAGAAACACACTGAAAAATCAAGCTGCTATGTGCTTGCATTCTTAAAACAAGAGCTATCAAAATAACATGTTGTTTCTCCAAGTTACGGTTCTCTGTTTTGATCGGTTGCCACTCTGCTTTCTAGACAATACCAGCATAAGAAGGGTGATGCTTAATGTGAAACTGTTGCTTACAAATGAATTGTTTCTTCCCACTAGTGAAGTTATGTGTATTTTTGGGCAGCCAGCCTGCAGGTCTAGAGCCAGTCAAATGCCATTTGCTGTTCCTAAGGCACATCCTGTGAGCAGGAGGGTAGATGCATTCATGTAGGTGTTAATAATAATGCAAATAGCTGGATATCTCAAAAGTGCAGTCTAGACAACAGAGAGTGCAGCTGTGTCACCTGCCTTAACAAACTCACTACCAAGGAAAGTTTGATAAGATTCTTTATTTACTGAATGAGAATTAACTCCCAAATTATTGACTGATTTACTCCAATAGTACAGATTCACTCATGTGGGTTTACGTCCTATCTCTCTGAGGCTGTGATGTGAAATACTGGTACCAGTTTGTGTCCATAGCTTTTGACCTGCCTGAGCATGTTTTCCTTAATGTTAGACCAAAATAAATTGTTGGACAGAAACAGCAACATGAACAAGTTATACATTCTGAAGCAATTGTTTCTTCCAGTCTACAATTTTCCAGATATTCAGGAATGTCTCCTAGATTCTACCTTGCTCATGTGTCACTGAATTGAGAGAAAGTGTTAAAGTTCAGAAGCAAAGACCAAATATGGGATCAATACTTCTCAACTCCAGAAAGGATGGGAGAAATAAAAGAAATCATTTATTTTTTAAAAAAACCATAAATCTATGAAGTGTAGGAACATTTAGAGACCTTTTGAACAAAAAACCAGTCTTCCTTTTACTGAAGTCATATTAATTGGGCCTCATTATATTCTCAAAATAAAATCAAGTATCATTTACAACTTAGCTATTAGAAAAAATAAGGAAAGAAGGAACACAAAAAAAAGCTTTTATTTTTCAGTGAAAATTTCAGATCATTTAAATAGTTTTCTGTTGTGACTCACAATTACCTCATGATACATTTCACTTCAAACTAACATCTCTGTTCTTTGTATAGGTATGCTCTTAGCTGTTAATTTAAATATTTTTTAACTCAAACACTTTTAACAACACAGCAAAGTTACACAACATATATGTGCATTTGTATATAAAAAGCATACAAGCATAATGTTTTCAACATGTATTCTTCATGATAAATTCTTCTAAAACAGTTACTTATTGTCCAAGACAACTTCAGATAGAAAACATACATAATAGTACAATATTAAGATTGTCAATATCAGAGTGAAAGAATGAAGGTAACAGTTGAAAGTAGTGAATGTTCAATGTCAATATTTTCTCATTTTATGTTATCCACAAATAGTAATTATGATAAGTAACATGTCCCATAAGAATAGTTAAGAGAAAAAATTTGCAGAAAATAAAACTAGCATAATTATGTTGGAAGGATTTTAGTTTAAGCTCAGGTTAGATTTGGGTTTGGCTTAGTTCACTTGGTTGCTCTTAATATCAAAATCTCTGTTGGTCTAGACTACTACCATTTAAGAGCCAGAAGAAAGAAAGAAAAATTCATTTGCTGCTGGCATTGGTAACAAAACATGGATTTTCTGTATTTATCTTGGTGATAATAAGTTGTTCCCTTTCTAGAAATACAGGGATGATAAGGGCTGGAATGGTTCATATAATGCTGTGTAAGCAAAAAGTAGCCTTTTCTTTTGGTATGCTACTTAAAGAATTATTTTATTTTCCCAAAGACCCTCATAATTTTATTAGAACTCCCATCCTGCTGAATTAATTTACAATTAATACAGTGGCAACCTGTTGCTTAGTTTGATGTGTATCTCACTCTTCTGAACAAATATGAGTGAACATATCACAGTGTCTGAAGGAACAAAATTTCCAGACTGCATTTTAATGCAATGGGTTTCTTTATGGTAAACTTGCTGACAGCCTGGAAGAAAGTTCTAGAATGAAAGCAAATATGCATCAAATATAATATTCACTATTCCCTAAGTTGTATTTCCTGCCCTGTGAGAACCAGGAGTCATATCTCCCACCCTCTGAGTTTCTGTCAGCAATCAACACCATTTACAACACATGCTGCATAAAGCAAAATTGCATTACAATGATAGTTGATCTCTGTTATGACATGTATCTTCATGGCTACAGACAGGAGAGATAACTCATCACTGAAATAGCCAGGAATGACATATCTGCCTCTCCTGGTAAGAAGTGTCATAAT
This sequence comes from Pycnonotus jocosus, assembly GCA_013400435.1. NCBI lineage: Eukaryota > Metazoa > Chordata > Aves > Passeriformes > Pycnonotidae > Pycnonotus > Pycnonotus jocosus. The sequence goes on from VWYP01023301.1 coordinate 3,471, forward strand.
AGATATTGGCCCTCATGTGTTACCTATTTACAAAATCATTGTTCTTCAGGAAAGAAAGTTATTTATAAAGACTAAGAAAGTTAAAGCTCAGAAATATATGTAGAAAAGGAGTTTTTCAATCCTATATGGCTTAAAGAAGTCTGAATGTTGTCATTACGTGACATACCTAAACCCAACCTACATATAAACATTAATGTCTGGCAGGATATGGTTACATTCATATTTAGAAGTAAGTGCACATGCTATGTGTAATATACACCAATATGATATACGAAAATGTTGTCCTTGAAGAAATTTAATTGTAGTTAACCTGTTAATGGGTGAGACAAAAATATGTTGTCTGCAAAGATTGCACATGAGCTCCAATTAAGCCTTTATAACTTCGTGATCTTGTACTACAAAATTACTGTCTTCAAAATGGCTGGATAGGATTGCTCCTGACTGCATCCTTATGGAATAAGAGAAATTCCTCCCACACACCTGTCAGCCTCTCTGCACCTTTCCAAACCACTGGCCAACTGCAGTTACATTTGAAAGAGTAAAACTTTTAAAGATCATTATACTCCTAGATGTTTTGTGAAATTCAGTAGCTGAAGAAAGACTGTTTCTCATGTCTTTCTGTCTAGGAATAGCGGGAGGAGCTTGGCTGCTACACATGCACAGAGGTGACCTGAAGTCTGCAGCAGCGTTACAAGAGAGAACTTGGGGCATCACTAGGGCCTGGTAACATCCAACAGGTGCCTCAGGAAATCTGGCCTTACACGTTCTACTGCTCACAGACTTTTAGAAAATGAAAACATCTTTCCTGTCACTCCAGTTGCACAGTCAGGGCTTCTCTAAAACCTGCCTTTGTCTTAGGCAAATTTCTTTTTAAAAACTTCAGTTCATGGGTTGTATGGTCAGAAGGGAATCTCTAAAAACCTTGAGCTCCTAGCTTGACCTGCACAACACAAGCCACATAATTTTATCTCTGAGTTCCTCTAGGATTATTCTCCTTTCCCATGTAAGTGAACTGTATTGAATTTAATAAATCTACAGAGCAAACAGATTTAAAGATGAAAGATTATTTTTTTTCTCCTGGCTAAGGCTCTTTCCAGAAAAGAGCTCAGGAACTGGAAAAGTCATATGCAGTGGGTAATGGTATGTGTCAAATTAAACATGTATTTATGTTTTTCAATGGATCTGAACTAAGCTTATGGATTCCTGTGAGATTAGGCATCTGAATTCCTTTCTGATCTATAAAGCTGCAGCCTTCTAAAATGCAATGTCTTTAGTAATCAGTCTGAAAAACTCAACTCATGACATGGCTGTAAAAGTGCCATTTTTAAAACTTTCCAGAAAGTTATTGATAGACCAGGTAACTGCTACGTGAGATTAGGAAACACTGTCTAAAGAGATGGATGAGATTCTAATTCTCAAAATATTCTTGTTATATATGCTTGGTTTCATTTTGATGAAGAATACTGGCATATTGTCCTATTTTATTTCACATCTACCCTGAAATATTGTTTTCATCATAAGATATAAATCACAATAAACTGAAACACACACTTTCCAAGCTGTAAACCTATAGAAACTACTACAAAGTAAATTAAAAACAAATTCATATATTTAGATTTTATTACCTAGTAACTCTGTTTGTTAAGTAAAGCATTGTTCCCTGATAAAATATCCATAAAGCTTAGGTGTGATCTACTTCATTTTCCCTTGAATACACATAAGATTTATAATTCAATATAATATATAAAGGTGGAAGTATTTAAAACTTACCTCATAGTTTAATATATAAGTAACTAGCCCCTTTTGAGTGCAGGTACATGCTTGATTTTTCCTAGACAAAAGATATACTAAAGAGAACACAACAAAAAGGTAACTTTTACCAATGCATGAATGCTTCACTTTGCACAAGAAAAAAAAAAAAAAATGAAGTTCTAACCACACATATAGTAAAAATAATAAGTCCTAATTTGTCCTCTACAAAACCCAACCCAAGTCATGGACTTTTTCAGAATTTTTGAGAATTTTGCTCCTCACCTCAGCAGGAATTTAAGAAACCCACAAGAGACACTTTTTTTTCCTAATCTCTTGAAGCTTTTTTGGAATGTTGATTGCACCTTGTCTTGTCTGTGCATTTTGGTATATGCCTTTTTATTAACATGCCATACAAAGCCACAGTGTATGGAGATAATGAAATGTTTGGGTTAGGAGGTGTGCAGAATACACCTGTGATATTACATTATGTCAGTATGATTCTTAGGCTCTGATGTGTATCATGGGTTAATTAAGATATGGGAAACAATGTATATGAAAAGATATATCTTCTTTACTTCCAATGAAATAAAAATTTCAAATCAAAAACATCTGTCTTTTTTCATTTATATGTCAAAATGTAATTGGCTACGGTTGGGTTTTGTTGCCTTTATTACTTTTAATAGCTGTACAGCCACTGATTGCCCAAGCTGATGGTTAATTTAATTTCTGTCAATACAATATTGGGGCTGTCTGCATATTCAGGCCATGATTAACTGCAGCAGAGTCCATAACAGTAGTGTTATTATTACTGCATTTAACTACCTCTCAGGAGAAGACAAATTAAATTATGTTGAAAATGCTGTTGATTATCATTACGGACTTATTTGTAGAGCACAATTACTGATCTGTTGTAAAATAAATCAAATTTTTTATCATCGTGGTATAAATTAAATGTAATGTAGGCGAAAGGAGAGTGGTTACTGAAAGAGTTCAGGCAGCTTTGTATAAGTCAACTGAGCACTGAATTAAAATAATAATCACAGATGAACATGATATTATATTTTAATAACAAGCTACTTCATGACCAAGTGTTCATAGATTATGGGACTTCAACAATAAAAAAACAAACTTAAAATGCTTTATGTGCTGTTGACTTAAACAAAAGACTGAGGCCTTCATTTATAAATTATTTTCTACTGCTGCCTCTATACAAACTGGAAACTCACTTCAAGTAACCAATTTAAGGCACCACTTTAAAAATATAATTACACTAATAGCTTGCATATGATAATACTTTAGCTCTCCTCCTCCCTCTATGATATACTAATCTCTGCCATACTGTATTTGTACCTTATGAAATGTGGGCCTTTACTGATAACTCTGGTGAAAACAAAGTATGTGCAACATACTAGCAGATATTTTATTACACTGAATGCTCACTATTAAAATGCCCCTTAACCCTACATCTTCAGAAAGGCCAGGCACTGATTGATGGAGACAAATGAGAGCAGGTATAAATGGTTCTTATTCTGCCTTCTCCATAGATAAGTGATCCAGCTTCAGTCACGTTTCTTTTGACCATCAACACTGTCAGGAAACCAAGACATAATGCAGAGGAGACATAAGTAACACTGTCCCCATTTTCATTCCACCCCCTTTAACAGAGTTCAGGCTGAACCTTTTTCATGGGAGTAACTCCTCAGCTGGCACATACATTGTATCTCAATCAGATTCACCAAAATTCTGACAATTCATATCAACAAGGGATCTGCTTAAGAGGGACTTGTACCACTTATGGGTGTCCTTAGAAATTGTGCTTGCCCATCAAAACCATTCCTCAACAATTCCTGGTGCAGAAGAATTCTTATTCACTACAATGCATTCCGGTGTTCTTTACAAAGAAAAAAAATCCTATTGACATTCGTGGACATTTTGCCTACAAAGAAATCACATAAAATGCCTCAGAATAAGTTGTTTCGGTAGATGTCTGCCAACCCATGGAACTCAGGATTTCTATTTTTAATTTTGCCAGACATTAATACTTTGGTCTACAATCCTCCTATAACTGTCTCAGAGTAACCTCTTCTCTATCCTTACCACATTTTCAGCAGGAGTCAGTCATTCCCATGAATGAACTAAATCTGCACAAAGAGTACTTGAGCCCCACAGCTCCTGGCACGCCAACTGAGTTTTTGTTCCTGGCACACTGAGCTCCTAACTGCATTAGGCATGCCTGGAGCTCCATGGCACTCCTTATATGTTAATCACATCCATTACACTCCTTGCCTTGCAAAAATTTATATAGAGATCCAGAGTATACAAGCAAATTACGTCTGTAAAGCACCCTTTGGCCTAGCAAAAATATGATGGGCAGTGAGCCACGAGTTCTCATTGCAGCTCTTCATCTGACGTTAATAATTCTGTGCACTACATAACCCTTATTATGCAGCAAGGCCTCATTAAGAAAGAGACAAGTATCATTTGCCATATTTTGCAGAAGGATTAATTCAGGAGTTGTCATTTGTTGTGCAGCAGGACTCAAAGCCCAGGTTTTTAAGAGAGTAGACCCAAGTTGTACACACATAGCCAAGATGGATTTCAAATCTATGTGTTTGTCTGGGCTTTCCAGAGTTACCAAGCCACATTTCCATATGTAGCTGGAAGACCAACCAAGAATTTTTACACTGTTGATAAATGTGTGAACACTAGCATTATTTTACATGACAGCAATTTTATTTATTTTCTCTTGTTTAAAGACATGAAAAAAATGTACAAATTTCTGTCTTTCAGTAAAAGAGCAACTGAAATAATTTGCAGAAATATCTTAAAAGATCAGAGGATTCAAAGAGTGAAACCCTTGTACAATCAGAAGAGCAGATAATGAGGCACAAAGAATTAAAGTTTTTATCTTAGTTGAAAACTAGAGAAGTTGAGATGCCTATTGAGTAATCTGTTCCTCAATAGTTGAGGAATCCTATTCCTCACTCTGCTATAAACTTGCTTTGATCATGGTGTGTTCCTGCCTCCCAGCTTAAGCCATAAGCACCAGTGGGTGTTTTGATAGCTGCATCCATCTTCCCCTGGGCATGGTAGGCAGGGGCTGTCTGGGATGGTGACCCAGCTGTCTTGCTGGAATGCAAATGTGACCATAAATCACTCATCTTTCTCTATAAATAGCCCAGCCCAGGGCCCGTGGAGCTCTCCTGTATGGCAGCGGCTGCACGCCAGGATCTCTCCTTGGGCAGGGACAGCTCTCAAGGTTACTCCTCCAGGCTGAGAGATCCCTCCCCACAACAGATCCTCACTAAGTGGTTAATAGCATGGTAAACTTTGACGTTTTAGCTAAGCAGTCTAAAGGAATCATTGTGCACATCAACTCCTTTAGCCATAAACTGTTGACCAAATCTGAGTCTGGAAGTGGGTTCAGAGGCACCTAGACTCTTCTCTGAGGGAAGGAAGAGCATCTGTTCTGACACTCATGACTCAACAGGAGATAAAACTGTCTCCCTGACAGTATTCTCTGACCCTACTCTGTATGCAGTAAAAAATCAAGTGTACCTTGCCAACAAATCTTGCTAAACCTCTATCACGTTTACTATCAAAATTTGTTAAATTGCTTGTTTATATCAATAAACACATTGCTGCTTCTTTCTTATGAGTGGAGCACATCACTCCATCAGCAAGGTAACATTATCATAATTCAAACTTGACTTGCTCTTATTTATATTAAAAGTCTATAATTCCATTCCCACTTTCTTTTGGCTTGTTATATTGGCCTGAAAATCCTCACTTTCAGGATTATTTAAAATGTGAATGTGTCACACAGCCTGTTCATTTAAACCATGTGTTTCAGCATCAAAGCCATCCACTGAATTGCATAGAACCAAAAGATTTTTTTAAAAAGTCTTTAACCATTTATCACCTCTACGCAACATGAAATTCTTCTTGGCACTTTAGACTACCATAAGAAGGAATAGGCCCTGCCACATGGAATTTATAATACGATTTCAAGTTTGAGACAAAATAAGGGTTAGCAAAACCAGAAGGGCAAAGATTTAGCTGTATTTTGAGAAAGAAAAGATGCACCACAGAAGGAAATAGAAAATGTGCAGATATAATCTCTTCTTAAAATATTCTGAGAATCCATTATGAAAAAGGGTGATAGACTCAGAATGAAAGGAAGTTGATAGCAAGCTTTCCATACTATGTGGGGAACATTTTTGTTCACTTTATGTTACCAGCCAAATGATTTTCAGTTTTCAATGTAGGACTCACTACTTAGTGTTTCTGCTTTAAAAAATAAGGACTTGTAGAAAACTGGTTCTGGAAAATCTTAACAGATCATGTGGCTAGAAACAGCATATATAATCCTAGGTTTCCTATGTGCACAGTTATGCAGAAGAGAAAAATTACTCAGAAAAAGTGTTTAACCATTGTTTCTATTCACACACTACTTCCCTCATCCTAAAATGGTGTTCTATGTTACAAACAAGGTCAACTAAGCTACACCGAAGTCAAGGGTTTTAAAAAAAAGCAGTAAAGGTTTCAGTGTGTGTAGATATGTTCCCACCAGCTCCCACTGTGTAAACTTCCTAAAGTTCACTTCTGATACAGCAAATTAACACAAATTTGACCCAAATCTACTCATGTGACATTGAGAGAAAAATGTGTGAAATCATACATGCAAAAGAAAATTAACTCAATACAGTCTTTTCTATTTTTTGAAAAGGTAAACAGTGTATGCTTTGCAAACACAGGACTATAAAAGAGTGCAATTTTATTAATATTCCACTTGATTAAGAATTACAAACACCTGTAGAAAGCACACCAGCCTGCAGTAAATGGTACCAATATGTTCTCCTAACAATGAATATTTTGACTGAAACAGCACAACTACTTCAATATTCACTCAATACAGGTGACATGCACTCCACAAAGGCAGAACTCTGAAAGGATCCCAGCACAGTAGTGGAGGGCACTGAGCTTATTTGATGTGACACATTCCATTCATCTTCATGAAAGTTTCAAACTCATGAGATAGATACAAACTGAAGTCTATTGGCATTTACTGGGAAACTATGAGGTGTAAACACTTCACACAACTCCCTCACAAACACAAAGCAGGATGATAGCTTTGATGGCACTGATGGATGGTGTCCTTATGGCCAGGGGAAAGAGACTCACATCAGCACTGACACTGTGGGATCTATCAGCTGTCTTTAAAACAAAGTGGATCACAGGAGAGTACCAGAGCACAAATACATAACAAATACATAAAGTGCTAGGACTTTGATTACATCTCAGGAACAAAGCACATATAATTTGATGACTCTTCACAAGATGCCAGCTGTAAGGCTCAGAGATAAACTGTTCTTCATTATATGATTATGCCTTACAGTTATGTCTTCCCTGTATGATTAATATAATCCATACAAGATAAATCCTACTATGGAATGATTAGGAAGCGACCATATATGACCATGATACAATAGGCAGACCAGTCTCTGTCCACACATGGGGAAAATACTACTGTCCCTGAAAAAATGGTTGCACACAGCTTGCTACATACTTCCATAGAAAACATACCTGATACACACGTCTTTAGGCATCAGAAATATTATGGATGAGAAATAGGAGGCTTCAGCTTAACTTGGGCAAGAGAGATAATGCAGCTGGGTAGGATAAAACTACTTCAGTAACCAGCCAAGTTATTACTCTCATTAATTGTCAAAGCCATCTCTCTGCTCTTGTCAAAGGAAAGCCATCTAGGAATCTTCCCTGAGCTTGTTCAGCCTCAGGGCAGAATTTCAGCTTGAAATCTAGAAACCTTTAGACAATACTTTTAGTTATCTTCATAAGTCTTCACTTGGACCTCTGCATATTCAGGCACCACTTCCTTAATTATAGCCTAATAACTTGCTTAATAATTCCAAGTTCTAACAAATAGCATCACGAAATAGAAGTGATGATAATATAATAGGTGGCACACTGACAGAACTCAAAGCAACTGTTCAGGAAGGGTGTAATTATCCATATTTCACAGATCTTTAAAGTGAGGTTCAGAGGGGTAAAATCTTTCCCCGGACACAGGGAAACTGGTAGAGACAGAAGCAGTCATGTAGCCTTTATTCCTATACTATCCTACTGTGTTTTGAAATGTGGAGTAAATGAGACATTATCATAAAATATGCTGTAATCATGACTTTGATTAAACCCCAGATCATGTTAAAATACTGGATTAAGCTCAGTATTGAAAAAAAAAATTACATCCAGTACAGTAATAGAGGGACACGTTGAGCAGTTTGTTTTATTGACTCTTAATTAGAAATATATGCTTCGTTTATCACAGTACTCTCTGTAGGAGATCAAGGTGCAAGTGGTTTCAGTCTGATGTCACCATATGAGTAGGCTGGGAACAAGTACTATTCTATAAATTAAAATTAGTGCTTTAATAGGGCCTAAAAGAATTTTAAACATTGTCTATGGGGATGAGTGAATAATTGTTGTGTCAATACACTTCCTTCTTAGTCTGTGAATTTTTAGAATTTTACCTTACTTTGGAAGAAATATTTACACTTGGCTCTTAGACAATATTTTCATCTTCTTTCAGATAGTTACAGGCCCCATGGTAGAATAAAAATTCTGCTTTTCCAGGAAAATCCTATATAAGTCACTCAAATATCTTCATTTGTTAAGTCAATAACAAGACTGCTGTAATTCTCTGTCACACCAATAGCTCTAGATTCAGTCTTATGTGACAGATAAGTTACTAATGCCTGTAAAACTTCTTCTTCAAACAGTACTCTATGCTACTTTTAGAAACCAAACATTTTATCACTTAGGCAGAGAAAATGTATCTGATTTTTCCTGTAAAATAATGATATATATTTATAGCATATTTTGTGCACTATGCAGCTAATTAAGAAGACTGTCTTTCTGTAAAACAAATTATTGGACCTGAAGGGTACTCTTGCATCTGCAATATTTCAGGCAAACAAAACAAACCACCAACAAATCAAGGAATAGCCTTTTCTCATTTCATTCTGACAAATGAAAAAAAATTCCTACATTATTTTTAAACCTATAGATTCATCATGATTCTCATGAAACTACAGCATCAAGAACAAAAACATTTAGAATGCCCATCAGATTATTGCCCAGAAAGAAATTTTTGTTGCTGAGGAAAAACCAAAACCAACCAAACAAAAAAAACCCTAAATTGTGTGCAGAAGTTACAATTTATTGCAATGTTCTATGATCATTCCAGGCTCAATGTGAAATAAAAATACAGAGCAGGAACACTGTTCGCAGCCACTACATACAAAATAACTCGTATTACCTCTTTTCAGCTTTTAAAAGGTATAATTAGACCATGTTAGTCTAGTGCTTCGTCTGAAACCTGGGCCAGTTCTGCCTGAAATTTTTACTAGTCTGCAACAACAGGTTTTTGACTCACATTACACTCATTCTATAAACATGACTGAAATTTCCCTCAGAAACCTCTCCCATTCTCTCTTACAAAGAAAGCATACATGGTGCACGTGTTCAAAAAGCACTAAATAGCATCACAAAAATATTGCTACCAGATTTATTTGATAGCTTGTCTATCTATTAGCATTTAAAAAAAAAAAAAAAAAAAGAAAAAAACCTGGAGACATAAGAAAAAATAATTGTGAAATCTAGATTAAGAGAACAGTTTAAGATGTTCATGTTTCTGTACATGTGTTTTACTATTCTTGTTGATGATATTACTGGTTTTAGTCTTTACTTGTCCACTGATATTTTGAATTAAATTGTGATCCAGTCCATGAGTATATATAGTGTATATGAAAATATATCCACAGAATGGCTTTAGTCTTTTAATGCTATGCTGAAAAAATATATATTCAACAAAACATATACCAAAGTTTAGTTCCCTTGTACTTAATACATAAGCAACAGACCTGGGAGCAAAGTGTTCACATCTCTGATCCAGAGCATCAGGCCCTGTGTCTGGTTTTCTCCATCAATTATTTCAGAGAATCAGTACTCAAAATATTTCTACATTTTGTTTGTTCTTGTTTCCAATTACAACTATTTGGAGTGTTTTCTCCCATATTACTCAGAGTAGCAAAACCCAAGGGAATATATCTCTTTCTCTAACACAGAAAAATAATTGTATTTTCTCACTAAAACTGAATGGTGATTTTTCTGGGCAGTTCCACTGCAAGAGGCATCTCTATTGCTTTCAGTTTTTCTAAAAGAGATTTATCTGAAAGAGATACAAACCCACAAAAATCTGAGCAGGGCAAAAAGGCTTTACAAGGGGCAAACAAAGAGGAAAGTATTACAGAGGCAGAATGCAAGAGCAGCTTGTTTCATGTGTAGGTAAAGAAGTTGACTTTCTTGGCAGCAAGAGTATGGGCTTGACTCGTGATACCATCTGAGGGTCCCCTTGACGTGAACTTCAGAAGTATTCACCACACCCCGTGCTACAGGGATTTTATTAGTTTGAAACCCATTTTCTTAGTACACTTTTGAACATGAAACCCCAAAGGATAGAGTACACTGAAATCAGTTGATGAAAAATGCTAAAGATAGAAATTTTATTATCAAGGGCACTCAAAATGAGGTTGAGCTGTTTTAAATGCAGGTATGTGTTCCCAGCTAGTCTAATCGATCCCATATAATACATGTAATTGCAACTTTATATCTTATTATTGTCTCCACAGGGGTTTTGTGGAAACAAGATGCTACAGATTACACATTTCCTATGATAACACACAAATATTAAACTACATTTTTAAAGAATACAAACATGGAAGCCTTAGTGAAAAGTGGGCAGCATTCCTTTTTATGGGAAATCTTATTTGTAGAGATGCAGTCCAAGGACTCTTTTCCTCCAAAATAGCACAGAAAATTGTCCAACTGCCTTTGATTAAAAAAAAAAAAAAATCCACCTTGTAGTCATCCCTGTTAAGGAGAAAATATGGAAGTTAGTGAATGGACTAAATTAGAAGGACTAATTAGAAGGACTAAATTAGAGAACCAAGCTGAGAAAGGATTCAAACCCAAGAATGTCTTTTGGCAAAATTAATCCTTAGTTTAAAATGACACATCAGAAAAGAAAACCTTCCAAAATCTGTTAGGCTTTTTTAAGCATCTTGCACTAATTCCTCAAGGAACTCAAGGAATGAATAATTGTAAGACATTCAGGAAATTCAGCAAGGTTCAGGAAAAGAATTTGAAGATGTTTAGGTGCTGCAACCTCTAACTGTGGAAGCTAGGTGTAAATGGTTTCAAGAAACAGCTGGTTCTTAGTTAAAATCCAGGAACCTTGTCCCAGATACAAAACAAATCCAAGAATTTTTTTGCCCATCATATCTGTGCCCTTTAAATAATTAAAATTATTATTCACTATACATTTTCACTCATTTGTTTATCCAGATTTTCTGACATCAATATAACAAAAATTAAACACAGAAGGTGAGCATAAACTTTACTGGTTTGGTAAATCAGTGGAAGGCCTACAATAACAGAAACTACACTGTGTAGATCAGGTCAGTGGTACAAACAGCAGATATTTCTTCTAGTCAATTAATTTTCCTCCTCCCATCACAAAGCACACACTGTAATCAAGCATTAAAAGGTGACTGCCAGCCTTATTGGTCCTAAAGGACATCACTGTCTTCTCAGACCTCCTGATGTCACATCACCACTGACTGCAATGGCTGCCATATGAACAGCAATGGCTATCACGTGCTGAAATCTAATTGTGGAGGGTCTGACACTTTTTTTTCTTTTTTTTCTTTTTTTTTTTTTTTTTTAACATATTTAGTGCATCACTCTGAGGCTTCTGGCAAAGGAAAGGTCTGAAAAGATTTGCTCTGAAAGCATTTCCAAAAACTTACTTATTATCGGTTGTTTCATGAAGAGAAAACTGTGCTTCTCTAAGGCTGGACAGGTAGAAACAGAGATGGTAGCCTGGTATATAATGTAAAGAATAATGCATAGGTGGCAAAATGCATCTCATTGCTGAAGTTATTAAAAAATTTTACATCAGTCTAGTTATTGTCACTGAGTAACTGGTAAGGATGTAATTTTTAGTAGTGTTATCCATTTAGCAACCAACCAGAGCTTAAAATAAACTCTTGACTATCTATATTTCCATCACAAAATGTGAAATGTGTGCTATGATATAATGCATTTTCGTCATTTTAAAAGTGGTCAGAAAAACAAGAAAGAAGGCTAAAATCTATTCCTTAATGTTTAAATGGGGATCACTTCTTTTGATTTGCAATTAGAAAGAAAAAAAAATCATGAAGTTTTAAATTTTAAGAAGCCAAAAGTAAACCACTGAGGAAATATAGTTAAAGCTGCAGGATCATCTCACACTTCAGAACACAGTAGTTACCTAAATTCAGTGAGTAATAGCCACAAGAAACAATTTATTGTGTATTATGCAATGTATATCGGAAAATTGTAAATGTTAAACAAGGATTAGCTGTGAAACAGAAACAGACAAGTAAGAAACTTATCTATAGAGCATAAAGAACAAAAATTCTTCAGGAAGGACTCTTTCCAACATGACAGCTCATGGAAGATTAAAGGTGCTCTCAAAAGGCAGCTACAGGTCATAGCTATAACATGTACCCCAAGATTTTCCTTTTGTATTTATCAAGCGAAGGAAAACAAAGCAAGTATAGAGCAGCACACAAGAGATCATTAAGCAGATGATGAAGACAGACTTTAACTTACCACAGTAGATCTTTTCTTGGACAAAATTAATTTGGTTGACTCTGTTGCCAGGAGATGTTTGGGAGAGAGCCAAGAGACTTATGGCAATAAATCAATGAGAAATAAAATAAACACGAATTAGAGATATTGTCAGAAAGTTAATGTCTTGCTATCTTGCTTTTCATAATACAAGCTAATTCCTTATAAATGTTCCAGCTTTTTTTGCAAAAGAATATTAAAAAAATAAAAAAAGGCACTGATCCTGAGGACATTTGAGAGGACTTCAGTCAGAAGAAGCAAAAAAGGCAACTAAATCTTCTTTCTGCTCAAGTGAGTTTTTTAAGAAAAATCAAATCAAATCAGACAAAATCAATCAATCAATCAAACAAACAAACAAACAAAATACAAGCAGTGAACTACCAAAAACCTGAACTGAGTGATAATTGGAAGGCTGCAATGTATAGTTCTCTCCGTGGCCAACTGATGCTTATATAGTATGGAACACTACCAGAAAATTACCTGGGCTGACATGGGTCAGTTATCAGAAGAAAGAACTTCAGAAAAACACAAGTACTACAAGGTGTAATCATTAATGTTATCAGTATAATTTGCATCCTCCTTGAAAAATCATGACATTGGGAGGCAGAAAGACCATTAAATTCTGATTTTAGATAAAATTTGGAAAAGTACTCCAGTACATGCAGACATCAACAAGTCATGACATTTCACTGTATAATAGGCATGTATTCAGGAATGCAATTACATTCTGTGTTCTCTAAAACAGGGTCCTTTTTGTTTCATGCTGAGAAATCATTCTTTCTTAGAATACACTCCACTGGAGAAGTACAGAAAATTTGCATTGTGTTATACCACAGGAAAAGGGGGTATTTTAAAAGGAAAGGGGTGACTCCTATATATGTCCATCTTTTGAAAGATATTAACATCATATGATAAAATTGCAATATAATATATAAATTAGCATTATTAGAATCAGCAAATATTTCTTTATTTGAGAATATTTTCTTTCTCTGAAACAAACAGAAATATCAAGGAACCAAACTGCCCATTATTCCCTGTCAAGGAAGGTGCATATAAGCAAATGAAATGGATAGTTTAAAGTAAAAGCAATACAGGAATCTCACTTTCCCCTTCCCCTCCTTCCTCTACTCATATATATACCACACAAGAGAGGTGAGATGTTTAACAGCATGATAAAATGATAGTCTGATGGCAAACACTTTAAGGAACTGACTTTCAGCATCCTGTCTGTCTTTAGGTTGGTCTTATTGCTTAGGTTGTAGAGTCAGAAAGTTATTTAGCTGTACACATTATGTTCTGAGTGAGCTGAGTGCATGTAATTTATGACTGTTGCACTTTAATGCATATTTAATAAAGCTGCAGACATTTATACACCAAATCAACTGTGTCAATTTTGTTTGCTTTGGGAAGATGGAGATGTCCCATGGCAATGCTGACACTCCTAGTGAGATTTAAATTGTAAGACATTTCATTTGAGAAGAGAGCACTTTTAATGTACTATAGCTTGATACAGCAAAAATAATCAGCAAGGGCTGACTAAAAGATACAGGGAATAAGAACTAGGATAAGTCTTGTAAAAGACTCTCACCTTTTGCTTGCAGACAAAAAGGAAATTAGATACTGGCTGGCTCAGAAAACCCCCAGCAAACAACCAAAGCTGACAGCTAAATTTCACCTCAGGTTTTAAGGGGAGAAGGGGAGACCATGTAAGACAGGGAAAGAAGGATAATCTTTCTAAATTAGCATTGTCTACAGAAGTTCAAAGTGTTGTTTCTTTTTTTCCACACTAGGACCACTACGTAAACAGAAGCGACTTTTCTTCTCTGCCATAAAGTTCCACAGAACTCCTCCCTGTTGCCTTGCAAAATTAACTACAGTTTTAATCTGAGATATTTGTGCCCATTACAAGGAAGATAAATTCATCTTTCATCTCTTCATATGCTTTTCAATCAAATCAATCAAAATGTTAGGGCAAGAGCATCAACCAATTCAACAGTTTCTAAGTTTATAAGCCCTTTAAATAACTGTTCATGGAAGATATCTCTGATCCAGTAAAAAGCCTGGACCAAAGCTAGCTGCTATTTGCAGCACAGATCTGGACTGCAGTCCTTGTTCTGACAGTCTTTGAGATGGATCTGGTTTACCTAGCCAAACCCCAGCGCTGCTAATAGCCTGGAGGTCTGCAAGGCAGATTTGAGGAGAGCATGCCAAGCTGCACACTGCTGCAGCAATACAGCCAGCAGCAGCCAAAGCAGCCAGCTTCAAGCTGAGAGGATATGTCAGAGCACGGCATTCAGGGTAGGCATGTCCACAAATGTCCAGCTTTTGCCATGTTTGATGGTATGAATATTGTTGCTGAGTCAGGTTTTGAATCTGAACTTGAGGATTTGCTTAAACAATCACTTCTTTTTTTATGGTAAATATGAAGTTCCCAGATGGGTAACAAGGCAGGTAGTGACATATATGAATATACATACATGGTATTTGACTGAGGAGCCTAAAATCTGAACTAACCAACACAACAAAAAAATCCTACTTGGAAAAGAGTGCACTGAGTCATATATTCTGAAACAAGTGATGACAAAAATATGTAGTCCTAATTGAAGCAATGAACTGCAAACCTCAACAAAAATATGTCAGGAAATCTGTACTTTGTTTTGCAAAAATCTAAAAAACTCAACCATTG
Source organism: Pycnonotus jocosus (assembly GCA_013400435.1). Lineage (NCBI taxonomy): Eukaryota > Metazoa > Chordata > Aves > Passeriformes > Pycnonotidae > Pycnonotus > Pycnonotus jocosus. The sequence goes on from VWYP01023301.1 coordinate 18,664, forward strand.
AAATCAGAATACTTTATTCTTTAGACACTAAGAATAAGAACTAAGGCCACAAAAGAGACTGACTCCAGAAAACTCGGTGGGACCTTCACTGTTGTCAGCTGGCCAGGATTCCACCTGGTAAACTTATTTTGCCCCTACATATCTGATTTTTATTATCCTTTGTATGTATACTAGTGGTGAGATTTCTCAGTGTTCGTGTATGCACAGCATGTATTTATTGTTCTCGAAACTTCGGACAGTGGTAGGAAACTTTTATTCCTTAGGCTCAATTTACAGAAAGAGAGACCATTGTCTATCAGTCAAGGAACCAGGCCCCTCTGGAGCCCCATAGTTCACAAAACTCCAAAGCAGATATGTGTGATAATGAATATATCTGTACATAGAGTAAAATATCCAGATTTTCTAGAATTTCATGTTATATCTCTATTCCATTTTTTTTTTCTTTTTCAGCCAATTTTCAGACTTCTTTCTTGTCTGCTTTATAAATATTTCTTTTAAAAATCCAGTGCTTTCGATTGGACTTTTTGAACTTGCTCTTTTAATCTAATTTCTACCCTTCCCTTGCTAGTGCTAAGGTTTTCCACCATTACACAGAAAGAAAACAAAATAATACAAATTATATAACCACTAAAAAAAATTACCCTGCCTATATGGAGTATTTTCCAGCCTGAGAAGCAAAACAATGTGACCAAAAAGCCATATCTGGAATAAAGGTTTTTGGGAGACAGGTTATTTTTGCTATAACACCAGAGTACAACGCAGCAGGCTATGGGCTGCTGTTCTGATAGCATGATTTATTCCTGCTCATCTTGTGTCACCTACTCTACCCTCACTGCAGATGATTGCAGTACAAAATCATTTAAGGTTAAAAAACCCTGCTCAGTCAACACTATTCAGTCCAGCAGCTCAAGGGTGTAAGAAAATACACTGTATCTCTCTTCTACTGTATATATTTAAATTGGACCTTGGGATGACCATTTATTACAGTGCATGTTATGGTCTCCCAAAAATAAATGACTTTTTGACACAAACTTTCAGGCTTTCTAAATCCAGCTTCCATGCTGCTTGAGGCTAGAAATTTCATCTAAATATTATTGAATTCCAGCACAACATTAGCATGAAGAGATATTTACAATAACACAGCCATTACAACTCAATCAAAAGCTGATTTCAGCCAGAATTATGCAGAATTAAATCTTGCAGGATTCAAATTATTAAAAATCTGAAACTCAATAAAGTGTGGTCTAGAAGTCCCATTTATCAAGGGAGCAGAAGTACTTCTACAGTTATAGTGACTTTTTCATATATATTCTGCAAGAATTTGCATGCACTTTAAAACATTTGAGTTTAATTCTTATAGAAATCAAGTAACTATACCTTATTTATATGGCAGTAGGAGCCAACTGAGAATCATTTCATGTTTTCCTTTCTACATATCACATTTTAAATACATTAGAATTTTTTTTTTCTCGTTCTCGCTAGGTAGAAAAACGTTAATCCAAAATTCAGGAAATGTATGTATGCTTGGTTCCAATGAAAAGTGAACCAACAGACCATTAAAAGTAGCTAGAATGAATTCAAAGCAACAATTAAAAGAACATTGCTAGACAGATAATTTACTGAAAATAATCTCTCACTTATTATAGTTGACCAGAGCAATTGTTTTTGAAATTCAGTATATTCATTTTGGCCTTTTTCCAGCTCATCAACTACAAGCAGGGTCAGAGTCCAGTTCTCAATAGTAAGGCACATCTCACTCCATATGCTCTACTTAGCCCCCTCTTCTTACCACTTCCCACCCAAATCCTTCAGACAAAACATCCCATGATTAATTTCAGTATTTTTCATTGACTTGTTTAATGTGTGATGGATAAAGTCCTGGCACCTGTCTCACTGTGAATCATTTTCATCACTTGCTTCTTTCCAAACCACAGCACTGAGATCCTAATCCCTGTGTCCTATATTCACAGGAAAACCCAAAGCCTGTCTTGGCCCTTTAGGGATAAAAAGTAAAGGAACAGATCTTCAGTCAGGGACTTCAACACTCATATTGCACCAGCTCAATACTTAGTTACAGAGCAGCAATACTGATCTAAAAACAGAAGGTTTCAATTCCCCTGGTTTTACCTCTCCTCTAGAAATGATGTTGAGTGTATTTCTGAGTAAATTCCAATTGGTTTTGTATTAAACAGATACAGAAGTAATGTCATATGCAGAAGTTAACTAATCAGTCTGAACACTTCTCTAACTTGAGAGACTACTAAGGATTACCACTGGCTGTGTTGAAATATCAGCTTTCATTCCTTTGTCATGGCCCATTTTATGGTACCAAAATAGTCTAAATAACCAAAAACTACATTATATACACTGATGCCAAAAGAAAATGCCCCATGCATCTTCACAAAACTAATTACTCTTGATCATAGAGAAATTTCCTAGGAAATTAGAGAACTGAGTTGCCTTCTTCATAACTCAATCTGGCCATGAGACCAGGTCATACTGAAAGGTACTAAAATAAAACCTGTAAGCAGCATCCATAGCTCTCTATGAAGGACAAGATCAATCCCGGACCCCCTTCCCAAACCCTCTCACCCAGTGCCTGTCCCTTCCCCCGCAGCAGACACTGCTAACACAGCATCTCCGAGCAGTGTCTTTGCACACCCAGCTCTCAGCAGCTGGGCTGCACTCATGGAACCGGTTTCTCCACTTCTGTCCTCATACAATAGCTTCTTCACATGCAGTGCCACTGCCCTGCAATTTACACTTCATGAAGATCTGATCTCAGAATTTCTACTCTCACGACTGGAGAGGGAGGATTTGGATCCAATTTGCCGTATTCTAGCTTTGATTTCATTCTTATTTAAAATTAATTTCAAATTGACCAATAATTCTTTAAGTAAACTGCTCAAAATTAAAAGGAAATGAGCTCAGTCAGCAGTAAGAACAATCCAACAGCTAAACCACCACTAAGAAGAGGTGTTAAAACACCATCTGTAGATATATTTAAACAGGGATTATAGGGCACACTGAAGATTAGATGATCTAACATCCCTTCTACTCGTAATCTCTGATTCCATTGCTCAGTTGGCTTAACAAAGCATACCCATATTAAAGGCAGTCCTATAACATCCAGTAGTGAAGTATTTTTCAGGCAAAATTGTCATTAACTGAACAAAAACCAGTCCTATACCACTCACCAGGCATTTGAGCTTTTGCTATTGAGCCACCAGCCTGAAATTATGTATACTTCACTCAGGTGAAATGAAACTACTTTTATTTTTAAATTAAAATTGCATTTTGGTGAACACATAGGAGGAAAAATGTTACATAGTATCAACCAAAATTTGACTTTGATTTGAGACACATAACACCATTCAAGTTAATGGAAGCTACAGGGGCACGTCTAAAGGCAGAATTTTCCCCTACATGATAATATAAAATTATACAGGAGAAGAAGGTGAAAAACTAAAATAAAGAATTAAGTAATTTAAAAGTAGAGGTTGTAATTTCTATCAGAATTTGAATGTCTATGACTGCAAATACGTTATGTTCTTTGACATGTCCAAAGAAAAGTGATTATTTTCAACTCAGGGAATGTATTTTAATGTCACTTAAAATTTTTGCTATAACAAGATTTACAAATGAGCCTTTCCTCAAAGAAGAGATTGTTTCTTTATACTGATTTTTTTTTTTTTATTTCCCAGGAGATCTCTTAAATAAAACGGTAACATTACTACATGTGTGCATGTAGGTACATGTGTGTATGTGTCAGGGAGAGGAAATTCTTTTCTTGAGTAAAAAAAAAAGTCTAAATTCTTTAAATCCCATTTATGAAAGCTAATACTTTTAATAGCCTTTACTATGGATGGAAAGCAAATTTCTTTCACAAATGGACAGATGAATTAAGACATACTTAAAAATAATTAACGTTAATTGCAAGTATACAAAGAGATGTGATTCAGATATTCCTTATGCAAGTGCCAAGTTAAAAACAATGCATCAATGCATCTCTATTATTTTTGATCCATTATATATTACAATTTTTAAATTAATTCTTGAAATAAAAAAAAAATATGTACACTTTATTGCTATATCTTTCTCATTCAGTGTCCCCCAAAGAGTTTTATAAACCAGTATTTTAGGCATATGTGGACACTGGAAATTATTATCACCAGAATTTTGCTTTGAAAATAATAGCTTGGTTTATCATAAGGGGAAAACACCACCAAGAGGAAAGAAGCTTCAAATTTCCCTCTCAACACTAAAGAAAAAGGAGGATTTTTTTTCTTTATTTGAGGCAGTCAGCACTGATGGACTGAATGGGGCATATCTTAATGTCTGGAAGGCATTATTAACCTTTTTATTCTGGTAATGCAGCTTGCAACACCCCATACTTCAAATGGTGAAAGACTGAAAACTGTAGTAAACTTGAGTGAGCCCAGTCTCTTTTGATGATGGATGTGACAACCCTTCCATCCTGGTATGAATATGCTGAATCCAGTGAAAACAGGATGAGAATATGACATTTTCATATTTGCACAGTACCTACCACAGAAGCTTTTGAAGACGACTAGTGCAAACAAGGTAAAAATCTCATATAGATCAATGGGGAAGAGCTATGTAGGATCAACCATAAGAATTATATCATTATCAAAGTTTATGCTGGTCCATTTCAACTGAGCTGTTTTCTGATAGATATTTTTTTTAAAAAATTGTTCCATAGAATTTTTATCTGTTAAGAAAAAGCTAAATGTGTTTTAGTTATATTTTTACTTAAATTAATTTTAAAAAAATCAAGATTCTGTTAATTAAATGCATTAGCACCATTTTAATAAAATAAGAATATTCTCTGCTAAATACAGAACTGTTAGAAAAATTATTTTCTTAATTTTCAGTTTTCCAATATTCTCTTACAAAAAAGCAAATTTGCTTTATTCTTCAGAAGAGCAAATTATTTCCTTTTCTTTCAGATAGAAAGAGAGCTAGACACCTTTAGAATCCATTGTCAATACCCATCCTGACTTCGACTACTTCTAAGGACTGTCAATTCACCGAGCTTCATTTACATCTAGGTCATTTTCCTGGACTTTAACCCAGGCCACTCCTAAATGTTACAAAAATTACTCTGTATGATATATTACTTATTTTAATCAAACACAATTTTTTTCTAATTGTCATTGCTATGGCAAACTCACAGGGGATGGTCTGACTTGTGTACATTTCTGACAGTGAAATCGGTAACAACAGCTGCTTTGTGCCAGCCAGCGCATGTACCGTACCTCTCAAGCCTTGTCATTCACATCTCCCCTAATTACCAAACATCTGCTTTCCATTTCCATTAACACTGCACTACCAGCTTGTCTAGTTTAATACCAATGACTCTTGACCTCCCCCAAGGAAGACACTTTCTGTCAAAATTCCCCCAAAAGAAACCAGCTCGGCACACTAAATTTGTGCTTAAAAAAAAAAATAAAAATCCACAAAACACTTCCCCAAGGAAAAGCCTCCTGCAATCAGATAAATAAGATTAAAAGTAATCTTGAACAAAGCAAACATCCCTTGCAAATTGTGCTTTATGTCCCCAAGAAGCTTAAAATCTTTAAGGGCAGAAACATGAATATTCAAGTGCAATATCCAAAGCAATGGGTTACATGACAGGTTAGAGTAGCAGCCTATAGGTTAGGGTGCCTGCATTTCTGGCAAATATAAAACTATTATCTGTAATGATATCTGTCTGCTTAAATAGAGACCATAATGGAAGGTCCCAACTGCCTCTATTATTTTTTTAATTATAGGTTATTATAATGGTGTTAATGTTCACTGGTTAATCCAGGATCCTAAAATTCAAAAGAATTATGACTCTATAACTTAGAGCAATTCTTTTTCTTTATTCCAGGTTGTGATCTCATAAAAATTTATTCCTATTTGGAAATCAGATGGTACTTAAAATATTTAATAGCTTCATTTTGTTTTCATGTTACAGTACACTATAAAAGTACAAGAATTTTTAAAAAAAATTTAAATGGGAAAATATTTTTAAATTACTGTAGAATATTATCATTGCCCTCAAAATCATAGAGAAGTCCACATTTCTCTTAGCTTTCATGACATTTTTACTCTGGACAAGGACAATTTAAGACAATGTGTTTCTCAAATTTGAGGGTTTTATAGTAGAAATTTTGGTAACAAATGTGAAAAAAAATCAAAGTGAGTCTCTCCCAATTTCACAATCATGATCTAAATCTTTTTTTTTTCTACTCCAAAGTTTTCCATACAGTTACCTCATTAATTGTGAAGCAAATAACCACAATACAACCAGGCATTTTTTTTTCTCCAC
>VWYP01023301.1:36695-99163 GCA_013400435.1 Pycnonotus jocosus
ACAATGAAAAAATTCATCATTTATTTTCATTCCATTTAGTATAGTGGAGAAATTTCAATGAAGAAAATAAAAAAGCCTCCTTTAATGAACAGTAAAATATATCTCTGTGGTCTAATACCTTGTTCTACTCTCTAAACACAAAACCTGAAAGTCCTTAGATGCTGTTCCCACTCAGGCATAATTCCCACTCAAGCAAACTGGCATTTTGCCACAATAAAACAAGTAACACGATAAGAGTTCAGCCATGAGACTGTATCAGTTTATTGCGATATTTCCCTACAAACCACAGGCAAAACTGTACTCTGGATGACAGAGGAAGGCTGCCCAGCACATATGCAGTCACTGGAATTCTGCCAGTCGGGCAATACCCATTGTATTTCTTCAGAGCAGGGCAAGAAACATATTGGGATAGGCAATCAAAGCAGGGCAGAGTCAGTTCTGCAAGCAGGGACATTTGCCTTTCTGAGTTCCATTTTAATATATTTGGGGAAATTATCAAATTTAAAACAAGATGTAGAAAAAAACCATCTTCCAATTTCAAGGGATTTCATCTAACTTCCAGCAACCAACTAATTTCAAAACTGAAATCTATTCCTTTGCAAAGAAGAATTATGTTTGTTTACAGTATCTCTGTCTCACCTGAAGTTCAAATGGATTGTGGATGGGGATCTAATAACATATAATATATATATTAAGTCAAATTCAGAATGGCCAGAACACAGTTATGTGAAGTTGAAAAGGATAAAGAAAAGTAAAATTAGCCAAAAGCAGCAAACCCCCTTGCCTTCTACACGTGTCCTTCTCTCTTTTCTATCTTGAGGAATTTGTCTGTTCCATTCAGTGAGTTTTATGTAGAACCCCTGCATGTTTTGATTTGAATTCTTCTTTATTTCTCTCAGTTTAGCCTCTTGCAACCTGTGGTTATTACTAAATTGCCAAGGCAAGTCCTGATCTAAAATGAGAACCACCTATATGGGCAATAAATACAACATAATTAACTTCAACCATGAACTCATTACAGAATGCACCAACCCCCTTTTTTCATATTAACTATGACTTCAGAGGAAAGAATGTGTATCTGTAAATGTATATTTATTATTGCATTCATTCTGTGTATCATGCTATATATCACATACACAAACAGAATTATTAATGGCCTTCTCTCTTCCTTCTCTGTATTTTCAGTGGATAATATTCACCCTACTCACCCTCTACATCTTTTCTTGTTCAAAGCCACTTCCTTATGTGTATGACTCTCAGAATTTCTTGAAAAAAGAGCAATTATTAACTGTCCAATTAAATGCATGTATTATGTATTTTCTCTTAGTGACATGATAGTAAGAAGTCTATCAGCATTTCCCTTACAAACCCTGCTTTCAGAGGTTTATAATTACAATGCAATTTTGCCTCTCCCACTACAAAGTTCCAGTTTGAGGAGAAATGTTGTTCTATAAGGATTAACTTCAGATATCCAACACATAACACTTAAATATGGAACCAAAAATTTCATAAATTTTAATGATATCCATTGTATATCAGACTTCTTTTAATTTTTGTGACTTAAACACAGAATTTGTGCTAACTAAAATAATATGGTTCAAGTTATTCAGAATGTTCCTTTTTCTAAGCAGCTCTTTAAAAAAGGTTGTTGATCAAAGGCAGCACTTTTACAATTTATATGGTATTTACAACTTATATTGTCACTCAAGCTTAATGATAACTTGGTAGGTCTTAGCAGAGCAGCATGTATTGTCTCTTTGCTAACTTCATTTTTACTTGTCTGCACTGGAAATGTGTGTGATCATTACTGTCCCACCTTGGCTTGGTCTCTCTCACTACCAAACCTATCAGCCAAAGTTAAAAAAGGAATAATCTGCCTATGTAAGAAGTGAAAAGGAGGTCTGAATAGAGACACTGATCACTGGTTCCAGGAGCACCCATTGCTGGGAATATCCCTCTCACAACTGTAACTGCATAGTTATTCTGTATTTTCCAGGCACAAATGTAAATCTAACCTGTAACTCTTACTTTTGTATTCATGCAGCTTAGATTCCAAGGTAAGAATTTTAATATGGTTGTTATAAACTTCACTATGTAGAAACAAAATAGCTCAGCCATACACATGCACCTTTATATTCAATGTTTACATTCAGGTAAAAAAATTGCCAATGGAATTTACATAATTATATAGAAAAATATTTCCTATATCCCCAGCAACTCAGCAATCACTGAAACTCTTAAAAATGCCAAAGTTGTAAAACTTTTTCCTAGCTTAATTTTATCTGAGACCTACACATTTGAACTTCAGGTATCTTCATGAATAAAATTTCTTTTAAAATTTGACCCAGTTTTGTGTAGGTCCTTTCTTCTTACTAGACCAAAAGCATGGCTATGTAACTGCAAGCTACTAGCAAAGGATCCAGGTGGGTGATCTGTGGTCAGATCTACATCGGCTTGCAGTTACACTTGTTCTTTTCCAAATATATAAAAATTAAATTGATTCTCATTCCTCAGCCAGCATAGTCTCACAAAAGCTACTCTGACCTTTGAAACAAGATATTAAACAGTTCCAGGTTAGGAAGACTTCCTTTAGTTTCGACTGGCAGCCCCAACTGAGAATGCTCTTAGTGTATCAGAAGAGGACAGTTAAGAAACAAAGCCAAACACATTTCTGTGAGATGCAGTTTGGCTGCACTACATGATCTGAGAATGGATTTTGATGAAGCTCTCAGAAGAATCACAATTTTAGCACAATGTGTTTCACTGTTGCCTTTAACTATCTATTTCCTGCCTCCATCTACGGTTTTTTTTTCCTTTCTCTGAAGGAATGAAACTTCCAAAGAGGAAAATACTTCCTTCAGTGTGGCCTATGTCATACATATCTCTCAGAACACGGGTATAATTACATCTAGATATATAAAGGCAAGATGGTATTAAAAAAAATAAATAAATAAAAAAAGGAGAAAGAACTGAACAATCAAGAGCTTAAGTATTCCAGGACATCTTCTCTAACGGTTTTGGGGGTTTTTTAATTCCAATAAAGTAGTACACAAAATCTCTGCTGGGTGAACACAGAGATTGAGAAAAATCAAAGGCCAGAAGGACTGTAGGTAACATAAAGTGTGTTGCTTCTGTACTACAGTCTAACCTAGATCACCTTCAATCACCACTTTAGCAGCTTGAGGCTGTACTATAATCTGCTAAACTGTCTTCACACCACATACTCCAACATTTCCCTCACTGGGCTCTTTCTGTCCTTGGTACCATCTGGCTTGCAAAGGCGTCCTCAGAAGTCCTCATTCTATGATGACTCCTATGGAAAGCTCTTCTTCCCAATGAAATAGCACTTTTTAAAACCTCATAAGATCATTCTAGATTTTTTAACAGGACAGAGCTACATGCAAATTTCATGTTGAATCTTTTGTCCCTCTGTGCTGCACACTTGGCTCATTGAATATCATCTATCAGACTTCATTGATGTTTTGCTTGACTCACAACAGCTGGAATCAAATAATTAACTATTGCATCTCCTCTTATTTTAAAAGAGAACTAATTCCTAGCACTCAGAATCGTTAAAGAAAGTTTAGAAATTGGTATTCTGCCTTTTCAAAAAGAATAAGTCAAACAAAAACAATATGAGATGTATTGCTTTTTTAAATGTGTAAGAATTTTCAGTCAAACTCCTGATTTTTGCCAGTGCTCAGACTTGGCAATTCTATCTAGCCCAGCAATTTTACAGTGTATCTGAGACAAGAAGAGATTAGCACTCGCTCAGATTTGCCAGCAGAACTGCACATGTAGCTGCCCTCTAAACCCTCTCTTGTCGAAATGAAAGAGAGTAGGGCTTTTCAAACAGCTGATTTTAACTAATCTAAGTCAGTAATAGTGGTAACTTCTGTTGTGACAACTGTGGCAAAGGCATAAAGGATCTCTTCAGCCTGCTCTGCCATGTCCAGGTGCTGAAGACCACCAGATTCATTTAAGACAAGGCACATTGGGAGTACAAAACATAATTATCTGAATATCAGGCCAGGTAGCTGTATTATTGACAGCCTCTTAAATAAAAAAAATTGTCATAACTTTAGACATGAATTTAAAAATTGTACGTAGTTTGTTTTTTTAAAAAAAATTTAATCATGAATGTCATCAGGAACTGCTGCTGCAGTTAACATATTTAAAACTACTTTTATGCCTTCACTTGTCACAAACAATACCTAGTTTTATAGATGTTATGCTTACTCATATTTTTTTATTTTTTTCCCTAGACACTAAATACAGTTGATATTAATTCAAAATTAATGATAGATTTCACAATGGGATTCTCTATTGCAACTTTACAAGGAATTTGTAAACATGTATATGAGCAAGTCTCATCTCATTACTGCATAAATTTTCACTCAATTTTCAGACTGTTGACCTTCAGCATAACTCCACACTTCATCTATGGGCAAGAAAGAGTGTAGTCAAAAGTCATCCATAAATCTGATCTTTTTTAATATACCTGGTTTCTCCCTTATTTTCCTTATTATTATGTGACTACCAAGTCCGTTGAGAGTTCAAGCACACAACTGATGGTCCAGAAGAGGTTTTCTGTCATTTATGAAATTTCACACAAGCATAACCAGGGTCAGAATCCCAGTTTTCTGTTATAGAGATGAACACTGTCCTTTGGGATTGTAAAGACAAAGAATAGAGAAGGAACATAAAACCGGGAAAGAGTAATTCCATATTAAAAATTCATTTAAGATACTTCTATGAAAGTCTATAACTCTATAAGTAGACAGAGTAAATTGATTTACTGTATTAACTTCCTCACTACTGAAAGATGTTTTCACCATGGAGTTTTATACAGAGCAGGAACAGGATGGTCTGCAGCTGCTTGCCCAGCCTTCTGGAAAACGTTTTCCATGGAATTTGCCACCTTGAACTACTTTATTCAAAAAAATCCGAAGGATTTTTTATATCAGGGCTTTCCAAACATTTTTTGCCAAAAGTCTTAATGTGTGTCATTAGAGCTGCCAAGCTGCACATAGCATACAGAATGTCTTGCTGGAGTTTATAGAATCTGACATAAGAATGTTAAAGAAAACAGAGCACATATATGGAGAGTGACAGCTGATTATTTATTTTTACATATTTTTCAAAGTATCAATAAATCCATCTGAAATTTCATGGGCTTGAGATGCTGTAAGAGCAGCAAACCACAAATGATAATTTAGTTTCATTTGCCTTCTACACAGTTTCCTCCTAACCCCAAAAGAAATTTATACAGAACATATGCCCAAAACGAACTTTTAATAATCAAACAAATTTCAGCTTTCTGGAAAGATTAGAAAGGTGTTATCAAAAGAAAATTATAAAGTAATATTCACCTCACCAAACACACAGTACTATTGAAATGTCATTTCTATCTTAATAGCTCAGCAGCATAATTTAAAGAATAATGTGTTTGATCCACCACAGAACTTTGGCACTCACAGTTTGCTGCTGAGGATGCAAATCATGCCCTGGTTAACAGCTAGTGACATGCATAAAGTACCAAGTTCAGAGACCTCCTTTAGCCACAATTCAAGGTGAAAATTATTTGAGGTAAGACACTGTTTAAGGTAAGACATCATACAAAGCTGGCCATATATCTTGCCAAACTTTAGTCATTTGGGTTGAAATTTTCTCTATTTGCCATCTGCTTCACATAGTTTATTCATTCAGGGCAGGGACTTTCTTTGGTCACTGATGAATCTTATGGTTCCACTGTGAAAATTTTTCCACTCTTAGTCACTTACTAAGCCTTTAGTGCAACTGCATTTTGCACATGCTCAACAAGAACCTCTGCAGAGTTTAGCTGCTCCCTAAATAGTTTGATCAAAAAACGTCTAAAGACAATTTCAGCTCTGGGAACAAGCTTGTCTTTACAAGTGACTGCCAGAAACAGTTATGACCACAAAGGATACTGATGGTGGCCTGTGACTGGGTTTTGGTTTTTGGATTTTTGGGGGGGTTTTGTGTTTATTTTTTTTTGGCGGGAGGCAGATTGGGGGGGGGTTGCTGGTGGTTTTTGGGGTTTTTTTTGTTTGTTCTCTTTGGATTTTGGGGGGGGCTGGGGTTTTTTTGTTGTTTTTTCTCCTTCTANTTTTGGGGTTTTTTTTGTTTGTTCTCTTTGGCCTTTGGGGGGGGCTGGGGTTTTTTTGTTTATTTCTCTCCTTCTTTCTGTTTGTTTGTTTGTTTGTTTGTGAGGGGTGGATTGTTTTTTTAATTTGTTTTAGCCAGATCCCATGGAATCCATGCCAGTTATCTCTGAGGACTGGCTCAGAATGTGTAAAAGTCAAGTTCTGTAGTCCAGGGGGAGAGAAAGGCTGCTGCTGGTCAGCTGTCCCCTGTGTGTCCTTCCCTCCTTCCAGAAGCAGCAAGAATGGTTGTCCAGACTTCTCCTCCCTGTCTTACTGTTACTTCTGCCGACAAAAGAAAAACCCAACTGGGACTACAGCTCCTCATCCCTTTAAATTTTGCCTACAGAATTGAAAAGCTTTGAAGTGGCTCTGAACACAAAGCTGGCTCCAGGACTCTCCCTCCTGTGTTCTCAATGGACCATATGTCTCACAGCCTGCAGGACAATGCAAATACAGTCAGTTCAAATACAGATTGAACAAATGCTAAGCCTACTGGAGGAGCAAGAGAGAGTCTATGGAATAACCTGGCATTAGATACAAATTGAGGCTGGAGGCTGCTAGGGAGGAAGAACACAAGGAATGACTTCAAAGTAAATAAGGCCTAGGGTCTTTCCTTGAGACATTTTGAAGCCATTCCTCACCTTCCAGTAATAACTTGTGCTTGGAATGCCAAGGGAAACTTGGAGGTATATTTCTACTGCAAGGTTTTTCTGGAGATCCCAGGATTCAGCTGAAACGGATAGCCTTATCCAAGTCCTATGCTCTGTACAGGCAGGAATGGCTAGAGGATTTGGACACACAAAAAGGGCTAAATTTCTTTTAAAAATCTCTACCAATATTTCCAGTGCCATTAAACTTTTACTTAAGCATCTTATCCCAAAACTGAAAAATAAAATCTCTTTGTTCATCTGCTGCTTGACTTCATAGAGACCTTTCCAATCATCTTAGTTTCCCCCAGTGCATTGACTTCTGTTTGCAAATGCCAGAATTACTTCAATCTGTATGGCTCAGTGCCCGTCTTCAACTGGAATCCACAAGAAAGGTACACCTTGCAGAAATCTAATAAGTTTAACCTACCAAGTTAGCTGGACAATGTAAGGTTATATTTTGCAATATCTTTTACACACTATTTAAGTAGAGAATAAAATCTCCAGGCCAATATACTATGTACTATGTACTATAGTACATCTCATCATAAAACACAAAATTTCATTAAAAATAAATATATAAAAAAGAAAATCTCTATTAATTAGTGACATGCTAGAAATAAAATATTTTGTCTTCCTTATTAAAAAATTTCTATATATTACAATCCCTTGGAGCCTGGCATTTAAATATAGTTGGGTTTTTTTGTTTCCAATAACATCTCAGCCACAATTACTTAATAAATTATAAATCGCAATGCAGTTTTTATGTAAATGCATTTTTGTGTTCAGGCACGGGATTAATGTTTGTGTATGCAAATGAACAAAAGAAATTTTCAGAGAGATTATGGTTCAAATCATGGCAAACTTTAAAATGCTTTACTGTATTAATCGTTGAATAGGACACTGTTCTCTCTCTCTCTTTTTTTTCCTTAACAATTAATAACTTGTTTTAAATGCACCTGTTGCTAATACGTAATTTCAGTTTAGTGCAACTTTGGAGAAAATAGGGTCTTTTGTCAGTGTATAGTTCCTGCTTGATGTTGCATATAATTCATCTAATATTCTGAATGGCATGCGCTAATTATTTAGCACAATAGCTCATCTTATAGAGCTGTAAGGCTGTAAAAGAAGGGTGGCAATTACTTAAGATGGGAACATTTGTTTTTCTTGTAAAAACCAGTGTTGAAGGAAAAAAATATTAAAAAATTTTAAAAGGGAGGAAAAATTAACTAACAGCCTAGGAGTAGTGGAAGGGTTAATGTTGTAAGACTAGATGTGAAGCTTGCAATCCAGATAGTAAGAGCTCCAAATTTCTATGTGTTGTACTGAGGCCAGATTCTGCTCTTCCCAGATGGCTGACCAAACATAAGTTCTTAAGCCACCACTCTCTTAAAACTTGATTATAAGAGCACATCTATACACTTTATTCAGAGGAGATGTATCTTTGACAGGCGTTTAAAGCAGTTTCAAAATCCACGCATGCAGAAAGTAGCTTAAACTCGCACAGAAGAAAAACAAAACAAAACAAAATCAAAGCAACAAACTAAGGAGTTCACAGAATATATCACAGTATCATAGAATTATTTAAGTTGGAAGGAAGCTTAGAGATCTGGTTTTAAACCCTCCTGCCACGGGCAGGGACACCTTCCACTAGACCAGGTTGCTTAGAGCCTCATCCAGCCTGGCCTTGAACACCTCCATCTATGGGGCATCCACAGCTTCTCTGGGAAACCTTTCCCAGTGCACCACCATCCTCACAGCAAATTTTTTCTGATCTCTAATCTAAATCTAGACCAAGTTCAAAGCCATTACCTCTTGTACCATCGTTAGATGGCCTTGTAAAAAATCCCTTTTCACCTTTCTTGTAGACCTCCTTTGGGTGCTGGAAGGCGCACAAAGTTCTCCCTGAAGCCTTCTCCTCTCCTGGCCAAGCAGCTTCAGCTCTCTCAGGGTGTCTTCATAGGACAGATGCTTTAGATTTAATGGCTCTCCTCTGGACTCACTCCAACAGGATCACCTTCTTATTGTGCTGGGGGCCACAGAGCTGAACACAGCACTCAGTATGTACACTTATATGCTTATGCTAGGCCTAAGTTAACAAAAAACCCAACAACCTGTATGTGGAATAGCAGAAATGTATGAAAAGGATGAAGCTTTTTATTTTTAAAAAAGTTATCTCTTAGGGTTCTGAGTTATCCTCAGGCTAAAACAAAGAAATATTCAAAACCTCATTCAGGCAAAGATGAAATCATGATTTGGGGGACTAATCTGGAGATTAGGAATAATTTGATGGGATATATACAATTTATGGGTTTAAGCCTGTCTGTGATGATTGGTCCTACTGCTTTTAGTCCCATGATCTTGTCAGAAAGGTCACAGAGAGAAGTTGGAGGTTTGAACTAAATCAAGGTAGACTGAAAAAATATACATGGAATAAAAAAACAGACATAAAAACCCCAGAATGGCACAAAGAACATGCAGAAGGGAAAGACTCTCAGATAGTATTCTGAAAATCCATTATTGTGTGGAGAGAATAATGAAAAAATCCTATGAATATTCATTTAAATCTAGATATAAACACACTCTAGACCTCCTCTCAGAGTAGTCATCCAATCAAGACTGATTAGCTCAAATTTTTGGGGACAGTGGATCTTCAGCCTCTATGTTCTGCAATTCACCGAGACACAAATTAAAAACAAACAAACAAAAACCAACAACAACAAAAAAAACCACATTTTCCAAAATCCTTGCAGCAGAAAGCAGATAAAAAGGTCTTCATTTATCCATCTGAATACAAACAAGGCCATGAAAATCACATCACCAGTCACAACTAAGCTACGTATACTACATTTCTGTATATTAGGATTAGTTGTAAGTTTCAGGTTAAAAGGAAAGGTTGGGGAGGACTCAGCAAAAGCTGCTTTCAGTAATTTCTAAGAATGTAAGAAATTGTGATAAATTGCAATTTACTTCTGAATATTTTTTTCTAGAAGAACTGGTAAAGTCCACCAAATAAATTAAATTCCAAGTCATAGTGACAGACCTTAGATGATATTTTAGATATAGGTACAGCCCACAGAGAGGTCAGATAGTCGACACATAAACTGAAAAAGGATAAACCAATATTACTTTAAACTTCTCTAGATCACCTTTGAGACAGGACTCAACATAAAAAGATCCAGCTTAAGCTGAAATTTTAATATTTGAATAGCTGAGACAGACTTCACAACTAACCATATGCTGAGCATTTATCTACATCGGGCTTCCTGCTTCCACTGATGATGTGAATGTTAAATTGCCGCTGACTTCTAACAGAACCAAATCAAATACTATAATTATACATTTTGGGCTATCTGTGCTGTGCTATATTATTATCTATAATTGATTATTCAACTCAGTAGCTATTGTTCTTTAAAATGCTTTTGACACGTTGTAGGAAAAGCGCTATATTAAACAAAGTTGACGAGCAGAGAGATTTCGGACATTCTGCCACATGTAATGATGAAGCTGGTGTAAACCAGACTAGTTGCCCTTCCAGAAAGTCACATCCAAATTTTTGGAGACTGTATTCCACGTAGATAACCTTCAGCTAAGAAACAGACCTTGCTATGCTGAATATTGTGCAAATGTATTAAGAGGAAAAAAAAGCCCGACTGCTTAAAACTGCCACACAGACAAGAAAAATATCTACCTTGGGGAAAGAAATGTGGAAAAACTACAGGGCAGTGAGTTATTTGCCAGAGGTGTACATCAATCTAAGTTACAAAAGCACAACCTAGCTCAAGTTTTTGGATTTAACATCTTAAGTCATAGTTACAGAGTCTTTTCAATCCAGTGTGAATGAACGGAATCACAGGCAGGGAAGGTCTGGCTATTCTTGTCTGCCTGCTCCTGCCTCCCATCCTGGGACAACCCACTTGTGGTCACGTGGCCTGGATTGGACCAAATAACAGATCTGGAAGAAAGGGAAGGATTTTCCTTTTCTGGGTTAGTATTCAGTTTTTGTCCTCAGCACGTAAAACATTCAAATAGAAGAATTTCAATCTCTCCTTGAAAATCTAGTAGTCTTTCAATATCTGATAATTAACCAGTCAGATTCTGTTCTCAAAACATGAAAAAACTGTGGCCTATCCCCTTAGATTCTCATACATCAACTTATTTTGCTAAGCACAGAAAGCTGGTTTTGTATTTCCCTTTTTTATATGTGAGTAAAATGCATAAGGGTTGGGGTTTTAAGCTATCTAAAACTAGTAGGCTAAATTCCAAGTAGCCTCAGTATTTCCAAGAATGCCAAAGTAATGTCTACATTATTTTCAGATTAAGAAAAGAGCCCTGAGAAAAAAAAATTATTGTTGGAGTGTAACAAGTTTCCTAATCACAAAAATATTTATTTTCATGTCTTCAGAACACATACTATTGCTTCCCATAATTACAAATGAGATTAAATGTTAACCAATTTAAATCTGTCAAAATATTTTAATCAGTGGGGCAGATGTTCTGTTTTGTTAAGTATCACTATTTACTTTATGAGGTAATAATAACCTTACCTTTCCTCTGCAATAGTTAATAGTAAATGGTTAGAGCTTGCCAAAGAGCAAATAAATCATTACACTAAATACAGGTTGTCAGGCTAGTTTAGTACCTTGTACACTCCATTTTACTTAGATAAATGGCTTAGATTGGGATTTACTCTCTGTGCAATTTTACAGAAAGATTCTGGCTTTCCTATTGTATGTAGTCTTGTATCAGATTTTAAGAAAGGTACTATATCAGTATGCAGATTTTACATATACTTAATTGTTTAGGTTGACTTCACATATCCACAAACATGAGACAAGCTGCAGACCTCCCAAGCATATCACTACAGAGAGTACTTTTGTAGAAAGACTCTGGCTTCGGTAAATAAGAGAATATACCAATGCAAAACTCAAGGGAGTTGAATAGTGTAAAATCAAGACTCTGAAACACTCCTCAGAGTTGTCTTTGATTTAACCATATTAGTACCATTTATAGTCACTCTTCATCGAATTTGCAGTTGTTCAGCTCCAATAAAATGCACAGACAGGTTTTAAAAGTATTGCTGAACACATTAAGTGTAGATGCCATTTTTTTCTGGATAGCCAAGACCTTTCCAGGGCTATGCACAAGGGGTTCTAACCAGTCAGTACAGAGAAGGTTCCTATTGGGGATATTACACAATTCAAACCCCAATAAAATCCACCTCTCAGTTAGAAGCTTATTTGCTTTTATAGTTATATAGATAATATCTGCATTATGCACAACTAGACATATTTGAAATTTTGTATGGAACAATATTTGTGCAGTTATATATTTAGTTTAGATTTACCATTTAATTTTTTCCCCCACTTCAAAATTCCTACCATCCAAATACTGAAAAGGAATATTTTTGGAAAATTAGACAAAGCTAGCAGCTAATAATGGTTGAAGGAAAGAGATCACAAGTTCCATTGGCTGACATTTGTATAAACTATTTGCAGAAAACTTGAGAAAAGCAACTCTGGCCATGGAAAGAAAGATGAGGTTATGAGTGATCTGTGAACAAGGAAAAGGTCCAATAAATTGGCTCACTTATTCACACTGAATAATTCAAGCAGCTTGACTCAACACTAGACATACTCCTTACTCCTTTTAAAGGATTAAAATATTCATGGTTTCTTCTGTCAAATGCCATTATCACTCTGCAGTGTCAGGAGCAATGGTTATCTTCCCAGGGCTGTACGAGTCTTGGATGTGGGTCAGCAGCTCCAGTTGTGGAAGCTCCCTGGCAAACACTGTTTCTACCTGTGCTCTCAGACTCCCGTCTGTGTGTCTTGCTGGTCCTGCCTGACAAATCAGAAAGAAGGACATCTACTTCCTATCATAGTTTTGACAAGATCACATTGGACAGTATCTTTACCTTAGCAAAAAAAAAAAAAAAAAAAAAAAAAAAAAAAAAAAAAAAAAATCCATTTTCCAGCTCAGGAACAAACCTCTCTTTGCTTCTTTCCACAGTCGGGCATACAAAGCCAAATGGGAGCAATGATGGCAAGAAAGAGGGGTGCTGAATCGTAAGTATTTTGTGTCAGAAAAAGCCACCACAAGGGGTTATACAGGAGCCATCAACTTCCTTAAAGCAGCTATTGGCATCTCTCCTCAAAATAAAAATACAGGGGACAAGGAGCTAATATGCTGGAGCACATTCCCAATCACAAGCTTTCAAAGATACTCAGAAGAAAGCTTTTCTTTAACTGTATCAACATTCCAGTCTACTTCAATTCATGTTTTGCAAGATGGACATACTTTATAAATTCTTTAAGGATTCTCTGTGCATTTGGTAAATTCCTCTTTAATACCATCCAACCTGTTCAGTTTTTCAGTAGATTTTTTTCCCCTTTCTTTTAAAGACATCTTAATTAGTCTAATCCTGACTGGTCTCTTTCCAATGTTCCTGTTGGCACAGTAGGATTTCAATTAACATTCTGCTTTAGCACTGCAAATGCCCTTGCTCAGATTTTTTTTTTTTTTAATGTGTTATTTTGGATGCCATCTCTGTTCTCTTTTCTTCCTCAAAAATTGTTCAGCTTCTAAAAGGTTTTGGAAGCAGAGGTTGTTCTGTAAATTTGTGCTTTCTGAGCTTATCAAGAAATAGCCCAACATTATTTTTAAGTTTTTTCTGCTTGAGGGTTATAGTTCTTGTATGCTCTGACCACATCACTCATCTCCCTTTCAATCCTTCCTGGTTTCAAAACAGCAAGTTCATGCTTCTTGTCCTCAGCTTCAAGGCTCTTCAAAACTCCACCCTTATTTATTTGTCTGTTCTTGTCTCTAATTGCATTTCTTTTTCTCTTTTTCACACACACATACACACACACACTCACACTCTTCCTTCAAATTCACCAACAATAACAATTTTCTCTGCTGTTTGTCAGCTTCTCTCACACACAGCTCCACCCTGCCCCTCACACATGGAGTGCCCTCCCTGAACTGAGCTGTCAGGCAATTGTCCTCGCTTCTTTGAAATCTATCCTTAAAAATCCACCTCTGCTGCAAAGTCTAAAATAAATCAGCTAATTAATGATGGTTATTTTGAGGGGCAGATGGAATAGCTGACATTTACTTTACAATAATAATTTTTGAAAAAAACAAAAAAAAACCACAAAAAAACCCTTTTGTGCAAGTGTGAGCAAGTATCTTAATCTGTGTTAGACTGCTCTTCCAAAGGGACAGCAATATGGATGGAGCAGTGCCTAGATCCTGCAGCCTGTGCACATCACACCCCCTGGCTGATTTTAGATCATGGGAAAATCTCTTTCTCTACTCTTCACCTGTTTTTCATGCTTAAACTATAAACTCTGCAGGATAGGAACTGTGAATGTACCTACTCTGCACACCATGTAGTAACTGATAACCTTTAATGGAATAGGAGAGAAAAGTCCCAGCAGTGTGGACTTAATTTATTCAAAAGGTATTATATATTATGCAATACATATCCACAGTAATTAACACAATGACAAAATAATCTTAATTGAATTATCTTGAAAATGCATAGCTTAAATAAAAATAACAATGCTGAGTTATGTACTCTATTACTACTGTAAATACAATATAACCATATTTCTGTTTAACCTGCAAGCCTGTTTAACACAACTATTCAAACATGTGGGCTTGACTTCAAAGACACTGCTACCAAAAGTATCCATTTATGTCCACTATATTTATAATTTCTTACAGACAAACAAATTCTTGCTGTGAATCTAAATCTACAAATTTCAGTTCCAATCCACACTTCTGTAAAATTCTGCTACTTTAATACAACTGGAAACCTCATCTATTAGCCTAGAAACAGAGAGAGACACACATCTGCTGCTAACCACTTCTTTTCATTGCTCTTGGCTGCAGAAATTGGCACACCTTAACCACATGGGCCCAATAAACCAATCAGACTTTTCTATGCTTACTCATCTTCTCTGAAAAACTACCTTATGTTTGTGGTACATCAGTTCTCAGTCACTGAGAGGAGTGCAAAACATCTACAGGTTGACAAATTTGTTGCAAAACTTACATATTTAGAGAATGGCAGATGAAGAACTGTGGTAAACCAGGATTGTTGCCTGGCTATAAAATATAGGTAGGCTATATTGCCTATAAAACTGCTTCAAATTGGAACAGATAATCAAGATAACAATCTTCGGCAAGTGGATGAAAGTTTTCAATTGTTCCAAAATATATAGTTGAGTACAAAGGAACTAGTAAGAAAAAGCTCATTTCCATCCCTTATATAGTGACTGAATAGTGCTGCTGCTTTATGATTTCTTATTATGTTCTTCTGCTTCCAAAAACTTGATTAGAAAGTGTGAAAATAATAAATAAATAAATATTTTTTTTAAATCTAGGAACATAATACATTTTCCACTCTGCAGTCTTATGGGAAAGCAACCCAATCCATCCTCCCCATGGGCACCAAAGGCTGACATGAATTTTCAAGATTTCACAAGTGATAGGTACAACCATATGGAAACCTAAACATCTGAAGAGCCCAAAGGATCTTTCTATTCCAATTGCACACAGTGTGACCCTGTTTGCAGATAACCATTTCATGGCTGTATCAGGATTTTCCATCATCTGCTATTTAACACCTTCCCATGAGTTTCCATCCAGAGGAACCTCACCCATGAGTCCTGGGATAAAAGGGAGCACTGCAGGAAACACCCAAGCAAGTCTGCCAGGGTGGAGGAGGAAGCTAATCTTTCAATTACTGCTTGCTCTATACAGGGATCAAGTGAACATAATTTGTACCAAACAGCTCAGACTGACATAGTGCACAAAATCACAATTAATCTGGCATCATCATCTTGTAACACCACTGGGTTATTAGTTTTACCTATCAGGAAAATATAATGCCTTATTACTTCCTTGAGAAAACACATGAAATGAGGTGTTTGTATTTTGAGCATGCAAATCTATATATTTCTTTTCTTCTCTTTTTTAAATTAAACTGATGTTTCTAGCAGGTAAGAGAAGAATACAGAGCTGGTAATGGTAAGGAAAAGAAGTGTGTAGGATCTTCTTTTGACCATAATTCTTCAGTACATTAAATGAGACTAACAAAAGAGAAATGAAACATAATACTGTGCCATAGTACTATGACATAAGTGTCAACTTAGAATTTCAAATACAATGATAAGAGTCTTCTAATAATTATATAGGTGGCAAACAAGGCTTTAGGGCAAACATATGTGGCAAAAAATTACTAATGGCATTCTAACAGAAAATCAGCTATGACCGACCCCTCCTATGCATCATGTTCTGGGAAGGTCAGCTTGGTGGAAAGGTTAAGAGCAGTTAAACACTGACCCATCCCTCCCTAGTCTTTTCCATATTCATAGAAAACTATCATCCATATTCATGCAACAAGATAAGTACCTTGAACATGCAGAGGTTAAAAAAAATTACTTCTTTACAATCTTATTCAGTGCCATGACACTAATTCCCAGAGCATGGATCAGGACATAAATTAGTGTGTCTGTAAGGCTGGGCAGGATGGGTGAACAGAAAACATAGAGCAGCCCCTGGGTGAGATTTAAATATTGAAAATATACCTTCTCAAATCCTGTAACAAATCCATAACTCTTGGACATGGGTGGGCCACAATGATTTCACAATGTGATGCATATGAATGTCTGCCTTTGCACAGATCTACCTTCATACCTGTAAATACATGGATATCTGGAACTTGAATTTCCAGGCCTCACAGGTAAGTGTCATGAAAGACCCAAGGCTGTGATAGGAAATCTTAGGCCAGTACTCTCAAACAACAACAGACTCAAAAGGCACATCCTGTTGTCACTGTAATGCTGGCATTACTTCTACTTGTTTTTAGTAGGAAACTATCTAATAAAATCATAGTGTTTTATGTACCTCTTCTTTTGATCTTTACACTTCTGGTGTGTAGCACTGAATGCATTTGGAGAGGAACAAGGCTCAGAAACACTTGGTCCTTTTGCAGAACTTACTTTTCATGCATATCATTTTTCCTTTTCCATGAATTAACTCTAGACATGAGTTCTCCTTCAGTATCTCCTTTGTTTCTCTGTTTTCATTTCTATCCCTTAATTTTTTTTAATTGCCTAATATTAACTTTATAATGAATTTATATTTCTTTTGCCTTACATTTTTTGCAGGTGAAAAATATGTCCAATTAATTGGATATATTTTTATATATCCTCCCCCCAAACAGAACTTCTTTCCCTGCCTACAGAAACAGAAAATAATGAACCTTGCTGGAATAATATATTCATATAGTAAATGCTAGCTTCACTCCCTGCCCATTTCTTTTTACAGGAAAAAGTTAAGTTCTTTCTTTCCATTCCTACAGAATTATCAGCTCCTTCAGTGCATTTCAGTAGGCAAAATGGCTCAATTTCTTTTGCCACTTTACTCGTCATTATTATCGTAAGGGTGGCAGAGTAATAAGGAAGGCTAGATGGTTAAACTAATAGATTTCTACTGTAGTTATTAGATACAGATTTATACAGCATCTTTGTAGTCATTAATGTAATGATTTTTAAATGCAGATTCTATCTTCCAGAGTTCAGTCACAGGAGCCCAGGTTTCTGCACTGGAACTTTGCTGAGGCAGAGGTCTGAAAACTTGTCTTTATCCAGACAGACCACATAGAGGTACCTCAGCCTCAAGTGACTAAAAGATAAATAAATTTTAAAAGAGAGGGAGAACACGAGTAACCCTGAGTGCTGACAGGGCAGAGGGACCCCCTGCCACTGATCTTAGCCCCAGCACTGCCATCCACAGCTGGTGCTCTCAGATGCAGGGACACAGCCAGGGACGGGCTTCAGGAGAGATTATGGGAAGAAGTTGGCTGATGCCCCGGCAGCAGAAGGCCCTAAATTGTCTCTGAAGGTTAAATGGCTCCTTTAAAACCCCCCTGCTGTTTGTGATATACAGCTAGGCTGGAGGGGCCCTCTCATTCCCAGCCACTGGTGTTACAACAATGCTTGTAGCCCGTGCTGCTGCCACAGCAGCCTTTCCTTTCCCTGCCTCACACTCCTTTCTCTCTTCAAGGATAGGTGTCGTGTCTAAGCACCTTGCTGCCTTCCATGGACTGTATATTTATGATGCTCTTCTGAAGCAAGGAAATGATCTTGTTGCAGACAGGTGAGAGGTGCCTGAGCTGCCCCTTCACAGCCCCTCAGCTCAGCCAGGCTGACTTCAGAGCAGGAGACTTTCTTCACAGCTGTGGACTGGTGTGTTCTGCACCTGAAGCAAGTGTGTTTCCCAGCTGTGCTGCAGAGACCAGGGTGCATGTGGGTAACACAAGGTCAAAACTCAACAAGCAAGTAAAGCCCAAGCCAATTCTTTAGCTCCTGAATTCACTTTAGGACTTTTACACTTTTCTCATCTTAGATCTTAAAAAGACAGATCTTAATATCTGTCATTATACTTTGCATTGTCTAATTTGCCACTTTAGTTTGCATGAGTTGCTGAGTTTCATGAAGAGCATTGAGAAAGTTTATAAATATATAAGTAAATATTTACCTCCCTTGAGAAACACTTTTTGCTACAAAGGGAGTTTATTATTGATGAAATCAACTGTCCTCAATGTTCTAATTTAATAGGAGCACATTATTTTTTATTTGTTATGTAAAGGACATTCTGAGTCTTTTAAAATTTCAGAGATTTCTTTTGATGAGGAAGAAATCAGGCAAAAGTAAATGCTGATTAAAAATATATAATTTTTAAGTAATTTGATTTCATCTTTGATTCTATAGCAAGACATTTTGCTTGTTTGTTAGCACTAAAACTGCACTGTGAAGTGGGTAACTGATAGGAGAATCAGCAGATGATACTGCAGCTAATAAAGTCTGTAGAAGAAAATAATTTGGAAAGAGATGTGGCTTTTAAAATTCAAGATCTCTTCCTAACTAAATACCTATGTGAGAACATATTATCCAGAGTAGTCTTTAGACAGTAAAAACTAAATGAAGGGCATGGTGAAGGCACACTGTGATGAGAACAGACTACTTAGAATTATAGTCTAGAGTATTTTTTCTACCTGGCACACTGGAAGGGTGTGTAGAGAGATCTGACACAGCTGGTCACTGTCAGCAACACAGCAAGGTTACACCATGTTACCTTCTGAGCCTAAGCTACCCTGGTTTTCAGCAATATTCAACCAGCCCATGCAAAGCACCTTACTGTTCCAGGTCAGCTGTGCCCAGCTCCTGTGTGGTCGCCACCTCAAAATGCTGACTGTCCAGATCTGCTAAAAGTTCTTGCAGATTGCTAAAGCTGAAACACATTTTTTATGCACCATTTTTAGCCCTATCTTACCTGAAGACAGTATTTGACCCTCGTTTTACTGGCTATATACACTTTGTGACCTCCTCTCTGGACAGATCAAATGGCACATAGAAGCAATGTCAGTGACAGAAGCTTGTTTGTGCAGTAAGGAGAACATACCTGCAGAGAATCCCAAAAGATAAAGGGATTATTAAACGAAGCAGAGGAGAACAGCATGTCACCAGATGGGTCCTAGGACATCTGCCCGTTTATCAGGTTAGAATTTGTTGATTAGCAGTCCTTCAATCAATATTGTATAGTTTAAATATTTTTAAGAGGGTCTAGCTGCAGAATTCCACAGGTCTATAAGAAACTTACGCAGAGAAACTATCTAGCACATTTTGTGCTCCCTTAGGAAAAGCATGGGGAAACTCCTCTCAGCAGCCTGAGCTATGCAATGTGGAAAAGCTAAGTAGGGCAATAATTTAAGTTAAAATATATATTACTGCCTGGGATTACACATTTTTCTGTGTTTATTTTATGTTACCATTTGTCAACATATCTATAGTGTATTCTTTGTGGCCCTGGCACATTGCAAGGGAGCAGTTCTTCCTTCCACTAATCTACAGAAATGCTTCAGTTCTTTCACAATAAGAATTATGGAGACTTTTGCTCAAGTAAATCAGGCATTTCAGGATTCATGTAGATTTAATGCTTCTCAAAGAAGTTGTACTACATAGGCTCACTTGTCCTAGGATTTTGAGGGCCTTTTAAAAGCCTCTTTTGGATAATAACACGCAAATAGTCTTCCTTTCTGTTTGCCTCTGAAACTTCCAGTTTTCCACTTGAATCCCAAAGTTCAGTATAAGACACAAGGCTTTAACCTTGTTTGTTACCTTTTCTCCTGAAAGGGCTGCAATCTGAGCCACAGGCTGGGGGCTCCTTTTCTTCTTGATCTCTTGTTCAGCATGGCTGCAGAGGAAGGATATGTTAGCAAAGTGCCTCTTTGCCCATAGTAGGGAATTTATCAGTAAATGTGGATCCCAGATATCTTGCCAGATATCCCAGCTTCCATGGGCAGCATAGCCTACTGACAGAACAATCCTGCAAGTGATTTTGGCTTCTGAGTCTATGAGGTCTGAACATCAGCTCTGGAGTCCACATGTACCCCAATCTCCACCCACATTATCTTTTATTCCAGAACCCTTTAGCCCTGTAAATAACAAAGCACAGTCTGATTTTCACCCAAATCTGCTTTGTGCTTTTTTTAGGATTACATTTTTAAAAGTCCCTCCACCCTCATCTCTTGTAATCAATAGAATGGGATCAATATCTAAGGGTCAAGACCTTTTCTTTTTCCTGTGGCTAAGCTTATTCCAGCCTTGCATTTTAAATAAAACCTGTATTCCCAGTCATCTGTAAAAAGGATACGAGGAGAAAAGATAGCTGATTAGTGTCTCTCTTTTAGGT
Source organism: Pycnonotus jocosus (assembly GCA_013400435.1). NCBI lineage: Eukaryota > Metazoa > Chordata > Aves > Passeriformes > Pycnonotidae > Pycnonotus > Pycnonotus jocosus. The sequence continues at coordinate 57,277 of VWYP01023301.1, forward strand.
CTTAGGGTAATGGCTGCTTTTACCTTTCTAGTTTAATTCAGCACATTTACAAAGCATTAAATCTGTCAGTGTGGCATTAACTTCTATCATGTGCATATTAATAGGAATAGTAATCAAAACATCGAGAGAGTTTGGGTGTTAAAACTGGTAATATTTTCTTTAAGTGCTAGTACACATTTGGCTTGGAAGGTGCTCAATATTGCAAGGCATCTTTAAAGTAAGATTTATCTCCTATCTATGTAGAAATGTTTTGTGGTAAATCTGCTCATTTTTACCCCAAAGGGCATGACTTTGTCATCATGCTGATGTTTTCATGGAACATATTTGTAAAACACAATTCCTAACTTTTCTTGCTTCCATTAAGAAGAATGCTGATTAAGTGGAATCAGCATGTAAAAAAAATGTTTAGCAGCTGTTCTCTTATTGAAAAATCATAAATACATGGAAAAATAATTGCACATACATTTTATGCCAATTAGCAAATACTTCTTTTAATTAAAGCATATTGAACATTACAGCATAGTCTTAATATTACTGAAATACATATAAAATATAGGGATAGTGGAAGGAGAGAGAAAACATCTCCATCAATATATTAGGAAGGTTTTGTTAACAAGCCAGCTGAATGGGTACAGAGGGATTACAGTTTCATATGATTTTTTGTAATTTTACCTCCTATACATTTTACATCATTTCACTGCTCTCATTAAAAAAAAAAAAAAGGAAAAAAATCTACTTTCATTTTAAACAGCACAAAGAATAGGAAAACTACTGCCTTACTACAAATTATTTGCAGCTTCAGTGTTGCCAACATATAACAGCTGTAAATCAAGGATATATTTTGAAATATCCTAAATCAGTTTTTGCAAAGCAACACTTGTAGTAACAGCTTTCAAAGAATAAAAGAATTCATATTTATGGTTGAGAGTAAGTATGAATTAAATGTCTCTATTTCCCTTATATTGCAAAGTACTATTATTCAGTGGTCCAAAATATTATCAATTTATCCATATTATTAGGAAAGAGGTGCAAAACCATGCAGGTTTTAATGATGTAGATAATAATAATCAGGAAAAGAAATACTCCCCATGAGGATGAAAGGAATGCATGCTCCCTTCTCAGAGGCTCAGCACTGTATCTTTAGGAAAAGAAGTATACATGCAAGAACATTGTTCTGGAACACAGTAAAGGAGTTCACTGTCTTTGTCGACTGCAAACTAAAAGGCTTTGCTCTACCCTCCTCTCGTATCTAATCATCTTTGCCTTGCACACACCACCTACACACCTAACACTTCACTGACAATGGTTTGCCTTTCCCCGCTACCCCACAAACACAATGGAAAGTTAATTGAATGTTTTATGCTTTAGCAATATCAAAGAAATGAAAAGAATGCAGGTTTCAACTGTATTTCAATAATAAGTGCATTAATTTTTACCTTTTAACTGACACTTGTACTAATTTCCTTAAATGCTCTTTTTTACTCTTTTTTGATCTGTCTGGCTTTGTCGGGTCTGATGATGAGGGCTTACTTCAAATGCAAAAAGATTAGCTCTCTTTCCTTTAATAGCACAATTACAGCTTGTGTGATGTCTAAATCATGAAAGATATCAGGGACAGACTTCTAAAGTCGCATCAGTTTATTAAAAAATGGTAGTAATCATTTTAATATCAAAATTACTCTCATTTCTTAGTGGCATTTAGGAATTGTTGAGCATGCATACACATACAGACAAAGGTTAGTAGCCATTTACTTCTAATTTGATTTAGATAACTGTTATAAATAACACAATGAAATTAAAAGGCTCTGTGTTACATTTTCACCTCTACCCAAGATGTTGTTCAAGCACTAAAAGAATATTGCCACATCAAAGCAAGAACCAAGAGATCTGGTTCGACATTTTAAGATATTCAGAATCTACATCTCATTTTTGGATTTAGTTCAACATGGGACTTAGCGCTGAACACGAAAGAATAAATGTGTCTTCCATAAAGATATGTAATACATTTAATCCCATCAATGCTTAGTCTACTTTTTAAATCCTGGATTTAATATACTTTACCAAGAGAGGGCAAGATTAAGATACCCTTTCTCATACTGGATCGCACCTACCTCCTCAAGATTACCATTAGTTATATTACGACAGCAAGAAAAGTCCTTACTCAAGAAGTGGGTCTGCAAATGATGAAGTAGAATACAAATCTAAAGGGAGAAGGAAGATTTAGTTTACACTCCAAACCGGCTTTGAATCACTCACATTTGTGGAATGGTCATGGCTGACTAAGCTAAAGAGGGAGAAGAAAACTTGGACAAAGTAGCAGCCATCTTCTTCAAGAACATTCCCTAAAATACTATATTTCTGCATTAAAGACTTATAAACAATACTAATGCCCTAAAATATCTATGTAGCATATTGGGTGAGGCAGGTGAAAGAGGAAGGCTGTTGCAGTGATCTTTTTCAAATATTTTTGGACGTTGTGGCTATTAAACAGTAGTTGTGAAGGAGAAATTGATAGTTAAATTCAGGAGTGAAAGTACAAATTGCTTTGGAAAGAGCAAGTACTAGCTTTGATAAATTTTAAGTTCATAACAGATAAAGTGGAACAGTTTGACCCATTGTCAGTCTATTTTAAGATGAACATTTGTTAAATTCTAATGAAAAAATGTAACACTTAAACTTTGGCAGAAGGACAATTAGGGGTTTTTTTCCCTGAATTGAACAAAATCACATGGCACTGATTTTTACTTTAACTATAAGCAATAAATACGAGCTGCAACAGACTCTAACAGCTACTGGCCATATCTACATGGATACAAGCAAAGTTCACTTCAATTTCAAGCACAGAAAATTTATGTCTACACCATATAGCTTATCATGCATTAAGCCTGTATGTGCAAGAGCCCATTTTCTAGTGTTAAGAACAACTTGCACCTTTTCGATGTGCAGGGCTATAATCAGCCCAGCCAATCAATGCTGTCTCCACTGAGAAGCAAGAAAAAGGCTGAGCAGCTATTATACACCATCAGCTAACTTTTTTGTTGTTCAGGCAGTTGAGCCTGAGAACTTTTAGGTTAATTTGCATTAAAACATATACTTTCTGCCACTTATGTGCCACATGCATTAGGATTTTTTTGTTGTTGTTGTTTTGCATTTTCAGAGATTGCTAGTGAAGCGTGGTGGTTGGGGAGACACTGTGCCTCCAGAAGACACTTGAGAAAGTTTATAGGGGAAACAAGCTCCCAATTTCCCTACTCACAGTCTGTAGATTTACACTTTACTATAATTAGAATGAACACTAAGCTGTCATCCATCAGTAGATGTTATATGGGTCTGTCCATGGAGAGAAGATTTTGGAAGTGGATAATCTTTGCATTCTTAGGCTCTGCTTTGAATATATCAATTAGGGAAAACAAAACAAAACAAAACAAAACAAAAACAAGAACAAAACCAAAACAAAAACAAAAACAAGAACAAAACAAAACAAAAAACAAAACAAAACAAAACAAAACAAAACAAAAAAAAAACAAAAACAAAAAAAAACCACCACAAAGACAGAACAAAAACACCAGAGCTCTGGGAAACCTCTGGAAGTAAAGCTGATGGTGTCACATATAAGATTGAGCAAAGTGGGCACATATAAGATTGAGCAAAATGAGGAGGGGGTTTTCCACACAAGTTTCACTTCTGTGACTGACTTTTGCACAAACCCAAACTATTAGAGGATGTTCCAGCTCAGGACTTTTAACACTGACACAGCACACTGTGGCATGCACAATGTGAATTCTTACCTTGAATGCTGGCTCACTATCTTATAAACACAGGGCATAAGGTCCCAGATTCTAGTTTTAAAGTGGCTAGACATAGAAAGGAATATGGCACTTTGTTTGGCTTGAAAGTGAACACATTGTCCAGGTGGAGCTAGCTGGACTGTCACTGGCCAAAAAAATGTTCCCTCTCCCCAGTAAGGTTCTCAAAATCATCCACTGATAACCATCATATATATTCCCATTCCAACACATCAGGGCCAGGTCAGGCTATGCATGGTTAAAAGTCTATTAATAGAAATAGTCTCTTTTTAATAACTGAGATATGTGTGCTTGAGAATAACAAGACAAATATTTTATGTTGCTGTTTATTTGAATTTTATTTTATCATTTAAGTAAATTAAATTCTTACTTACCACTTCAAAATGATGACTGGGGCAAAGTTTTGCTTTTATATGTTTAGTAAAAAAAAAAATTACAAAATATTTTCCTATCACTTTAAGAATTAATTAATATAGATGGGAAAAAATATTTTACCCAGCAATAGGAGGAAACATTTTGTCTTCATTAATAAACTTAGTAGAAAATGAAGATAATTTTTTTTCAGAACTTCCAGAAGACAAATTTTAAGGGAGAGGCCTGGGCATAAATGAGTCCCATAATGAAATTTTGACAGGAGTGTTATCAGTTCTTACTAGAATCTATTGCACTGTTTTATGGTAATTGTGATGAAAGATATGGGCAGAAGTCTCTTTTACCCTTAGTATGTCCATGCTTTTTCATACATACTTCTGCCATTAGGATCCAGCCTGCTTTTCCCTCTCTTGCCAAGCTTATTGAATTTCTATCTGTCTACATCATCTACAATTTCCTGCTGAATTAATCTCTTGTAGCCTACTTCTTGAACCTATTAAATCAGATTTTCAGTCTGTACTCCACTGAAACTTAACTGAAACTTCTCTTAAAGGTAGCTCTTTTCTTCTTCTAGTCAAATTCCAGGGTCTGAATCTTCTTACATTTCCCTGTGACGTCTCAACAGGTTCTCACATAAGCTGCCATCCTTTCTCTATGAAATCTTCATAAGTCCTCATAAGTTTTGTGGGGTTTTTTTTAATTGTCTTTCTTCTATCTCTCTAAACAATGCCTTCAATGTCTCAGTGCACACTCCTCATCTCTATCCATCACCCCCACCTCTGTCTAATATAGAAGGTAACATAAGGGGTTTTGTTACTGTCTTTTCCACAATTTAATCTATATGAACAAACAAGTATTTACAGTGTAGTAACTATGAAGAGAAGAAGAAATCAAAGGTATGGTACATAAGATGGAATAACTGCTTTTTTTAAAAAAATAAATAAAATTGTTAACTATTTCAATGGCAAAGCAAAAAAAGGTGAACACAAGGTAAGTTTATCCTCTTTCTAAGCTCCATGGAGGGAAATAATGCAACTTTAATTGTGTCTTGTTGAAATTGTCCATTTGGATGGCTAACCCTTTTCTGACATGGTTGGTTTTCATATTAATAACTGTTCCAAATGATGTCTTTTCCTATTACACTGACATTCTGTCAGCAGTTTGTGCCTGATGAAAAAAGCGAGGCACTGGAACAAAGTAGTCTTGGCAAAAGGGAGAACATGATATTTGGCATCATCCATTGTTACTGTCTCATAAATATCTTCAAAGAATATTTTTTCTTTGAAATTTTTTAATTCTTAAAGTTCATATTTTAAAGTCTCTGTTTTATTTGAGGCTATATTTGTTAAAGGGACAGAAGAGTCCTCTACTCTGAAATGGCATTACTTTTCCAAATAAAGGTGTCAACATATTTGGTGTGTATGCTCTGGCATTCTAGATGTTTCTGGTGGCTGTGTGGTGGGTTGACCTTGGCTGGATGTCAGTTGCCCACCAAGCTGCCCTATCACTCCTCTTCTTGGCGGTGGAGGCAGGGAAAATAAGAATGAAAACGTGCTGGTCAAGATAAATATAGTTTAACCAAGCAAGAGAAGAGGTTGAGAATGCAGAAGCAAAGAAAACAAAGAAACAAACAACAAAAATCTCTGCTTCTAGAAAGCAAGAAGGTATGTCCAGCAACTTCCTGGAAAGCAATGATTCAGTAAACGTAGTGCTTGCTCCAGAACATAAATTTCATAAATAACAAATGCCCCCCTCTTCTCCTCCTCCTTATTAGCCTTTATTGCTGATCAGATACAATATTGTATGGAGTATCCCTTTGATCAGTTTGGTTCAGCTGTCCAAACTATCACCTCCCAAGATCTTTCCCAGTCCCAGACTACTGGCAGAGGGGGTGAGGGGTTGGGGCTGGAATTTTGGAGAGCATTGATGCTGCTGGAGCACTCCTCAGCAGTAGCCAAAGCACTGCTGTGTTACCACTTTTGGAGATACCAATGCAAAGGAGAGCACTGTGAGAGCTGCTACAGGGAAAGATGCCTGCATCTCAGCCAGACCCAACACACAGGGCCAAAGGCTTGCTCTTCTTTTGGATGGCTTGCATTGTATTTCTGCATGGAGCAAACTGTCATATATATATATATATATATATATACATGACTTATCTTTTTTTAAGGTTTCCAGGGTGGTTTTGTCAATTTTGCATCAAAACAGCTGCTACAACTGATAAAAATAGATGAGACCCAATCACACAGCAATGACACTGACTTTAGTCAGATTAAATGCAAGAAGAGGAGGTCAATTTTTTTGTTTTAATTGCAAGTGGCTAATTCACTGATTACTAAAAACTGTTCATGAATAATTTATATCTCAAATATTAAAATATCTATGGGATGAGTTACTGGGGAGATTACAAAACCACAAACCTGCAACTCTTCCTTCCTATAAAGCCTATCCTAAGACCTGACCTGTGTAAGTTGCACTATTTATTTGTTTTAATGATTGATCCTAAAGTATAGAAATATCTGAGTCATTTGTACAACTTTATTGGATAAAAGTATTCTGCATTTTTAAGAAGAAATGGTGACCTACAAAACTAACCAATTAAAAAACATAAAATCTCATGGGCCAAATTTATCATTACTGCTTTTTATCATTATTTCACTCACACATTGTGATGTGTGGGAGGATTCATCCCAGTTTGAAACAAGCCATGACTATAGAAAAAGAGAGAGAAGACAAAGGTTCAGGAGATGAATTTCACAATTAGATTCTTCATCATAAACAGTAAATATAAGCACAACACTCAATTCAATTTTTTCCCCTTTTCCTAGTACATCACAAACATGTTCATCCCTTACCACACATCTGTAAGCCATAATACATAAGTATTAGCAGTTCCATTTCACAGCCAAGAAATTAATGCACATTGAAGATTAGGATTTTATAAACAAAGGCCTCCAGTTTGGGGCACCTGGGACCTGGCAGAGGAAGGTTTGAGTATTACAGAGTTATGATAAATGGAACTGCAGATCATCAGCTTCTGAAGACCTAGCAAACAAGCTCTCTTCAAATTTACCAAAAAAAGCAAAGTGAGCTTTTTTTTGAAAATGCCGTCCTAAACAACTCAGTGGACCTCAGAGCTGCATCTTACTGATCTCTAAACCTTGTTTCCATTCCCCATATAGGTTTTTAGGGAGAACTGGATACTGAGGCTGAATGTTGCCCAGATGCTAAAGATGGTCCCTGCTTCTCTCCTCCTTACAGGACAGGTATGGAGGTTTCTGCTTGGAAAACCAGCCCAGGATGGCCCACAAACCACCCAGACTGATCCAGTGTAGGATGCATTCCAGCCTGGACATTGGCAGAGGCTGGTTCCTGCCACCCTGGCAGTGCAAGATGAGGCTCTGCAGAGCTTCTGCTTGATCTCCGTGTGGCACCCGGGCCCAAGGCTGGGGCTGATCCGAAGGGAAGAGTGCCACCCACTGAACCGCCAGCCCGCCGCTCCCGCCGCGCCGGGGAGCGCTGCTCCATGGGGAGACAGAGCCTGGACACGGCTGAACACAAGAGCTGGCCACTAATCTGAGCTGGAAAGCAAACACACACTGTCACACTGGGATGAAGTAAAAAAGACAGAGCTGGATCATTGAGCAGATGTCGCTAAGTGTTAGCAGGCACTGTCATGCATATGGCAATGCACAAGAGAATAATGGCTTTTAAATATGTTTTAATGTCTATTTATATATATATATATTTATACATCTGATATATCAATATATATTTAAATGTCTATTTAAATATATTTTAAAATGTCTATTAAATACACTGAATTTTGATAGTCACTCAACTAGATAAAGGTTAGAGTGATCTTTCCTCTCAACCATTTACCAATAGTGTTGCTGAAGCCCATCAGAGGAGAGGACACAGTGTTTAATCATGTGAAAGTAAAATGCAGATCTCAAGAATTTCCCATTTAAAAATACTTTTCTTTCCAGTACTTTTATGGATGCTTTTGTTCTAATCTTGGGACCCATCTGTCTGTCTACACAATTTGATATCTATTATGCAGCTGCTTAGCTTGCACTGCTGAAATACTTCCACAGTTCACTCAGTATGTCCTGTTTTATTTACAACCACAATCAAAATCACCTGAAAATGACATTTTTCATGTAGAATCCATTATGTGGCAGAGTGCCATGTTTACATCAATACCTAAAAGTGTGTACAAGACTTCTTTGGTAACCCAGATAGCTTACTTTTCAGCTCTGCTCAATTTCTGAAATAAATATGAAGCTAATCTTCATATTTCAATATTTCAACCTCAAATATTTTCAAAAGGCACTACTAAAAAAAAAAGAAAGAAACAAAACATCAAATCAGAATTGAAATGGTTAAACCTTTTATTATTCACATTGCATTCATAGTAAATTGTGTAATAGTTTTCATGTCTTAATTACTTAAATTTTATATTGAGCTATAGTGATATTATCTCTCTTTTTGTCTCCACACAATTGTATTTTATAATAGCTTTTATTAGGGCCTACATGAATGGAATTTAAAATGAACATATCATTTCTGTTACTTCTGCAGTTGAGAAAATAGAGCACTTTTCTGATATTTGGTGTGAAAAGTGCTTTCCTTTGTGTTTTATGACATATAGCAAATTGTCTTAGTTATGGACACATTTTCAGCAGCAAAGTAACTCAGAGTACAGAGCACTTCTGTCACTTCTAGTGACTCCACCTCAGCCTGAAAGTGGGTACAATGCCCAGCATGAAATGAAATATTCCCCCTAGAATAGCTTGATCTTGTTCTCATTGAAATAAAACTTCCACTGGCTTCCACAAGAGAAATATTGGAGTAGCAGGTACACAAACTAAGGGTGTGTTTATACAGTCTGCCTACCTGCCTTTGAAAGCAAGGTCAGCTCCCTCAGCTCACAAGCTCTGCCACCTCTGCCAGCAGTGCAGACCTTGATACCATCCCGAGGCCCTCCATGGTCTGGGCTTGCTCCTTGCATTCAGGGTGCCTCCTTGAAACCAGGCTGCTAAGCCATTTCCTTCACCTTTATGAAATCCTCCCTAAAATCTCCCTTCTGTCAGCACACCTACACTCAATCTGTGTGTAGGATGTGCAAATAAATTTAAATAAATATTTGTTTTCAATTGTTAACAGAAATAGCAAGGTATGCACATCCAGGGCTTAGACACACAAACAAGATCTCACAAGGTAACGAGCTTCTGTTGAGCTGCAAGAATTGCCTGGATGCACACTGTTCCCCCCTCAGCATTGCAAGGTGAGTCAAGGCAGCCCCACACACCTGCACAGTGGGCTCAGCCCACTCCTATTCCCATGCATCTGCTGGAGGGTAGGAGGGCACATGTGGGCACTACCACGCATCAGCTGGTACTTGGTAAACCTTTGGTACAGCTTGTTCATCCAAACTTGTTATTGTTACCCTGCCATTTCTCACAGGTAGTTTTGCAATTGTAATATAATAATTTAAAATGTGTGTATAAACACACGCTATGAAGTCAAGGAAGTGGGAACCTATCAGTTCTTTTAAAAAACCCTTTAGACATAATGAAAGAAGAAGCACACGTCTAAGTTAATAAATTATATTTTAAAAGACTATTTACAAAGGTTTTAGTGGCAACTAAACATCATGAGATGCACTTTTTACTGTTCTTAGGCCAGTATAAGATGTCAACAAGAAAAAAGGATAAACTAAGAGCACCGTTCCAAAATATTGATGGAAAAATTAAACATCTGAATTTCACTCATTTCTCTCAAAATGTGTGCTGTGAGCTCCACTCTTCCTATTCAATTGGTGGGCCAGATTCTGCCTTCATTTATCATATCAGTAGATTTCCACCCAATGCCAAAAGCTGTGAAATGTCACCTTATTATACACCACAGCTCTTTGTATGGCTGGCAGAGTTTGCCCAGAAGCTCCATTCAGTCTTTTTCTTGGTAAATGAAGTGCTTTCAATGCTGATCTCCAAGAATGGTTGCTCATTCTGAACACTTTTCATTCTAAAAATGGGTTCCTTTTTTCCTTCCTCCCCCCTCCCCTTTTTTATTTTTTATTAACATGTCCACACTGTTACTAAACATAAAGGGTTTCTCAAGGAACCAATTTTACCACTTTTGTTTGGTGTTATATGGATGTTCAGAATAGAAATCAAGAGTACAAAAATTTGATTTTCTTGATTTATGAGACATTCCTGTTTTCAATTCACCATCAGTATGTGCAGGCACGATGCAGTCAAGAAATGAAGCATCTGGTTCTCCCACGTTTCATTTATGAACTTTAGCACCAGATGTAAATCATTCATAAAATCCCAAAGTGTTGGAAGAGTCTCTTCCTTCATTTTAACAAACATATATTCTAAGTACTGTACCTAGCACTTCACATCATTTGTTACAAGTGAAGGGATCTGAATTTTAATGACTTCCAGAAACAAATTTCAAGAAAGAAGAAAAGAGGAAGAAAAACAGGTAAGTGTGGCATTCCTTGTTTCTGACCATGAATTCACTTTTCACTCGAAACCAAAAGATGTCACTTTAAGTTATTGTAAACAAACTCTGCATGTTATTACCTGCACACAGAATGTTTTGGAGAGAACAAATCTATTACCTTATATCTATTATTTTCCCAAATCCTTTCCATTAGTGTCACATTCATGTCAGCAACTGCTGATTCATCTTCAAATCTGAATTGCTTTCCTATCCTCATTTGCCAATTGCCCTTCCTCTCTTCCTTCAATCCTCTTTTCAGTCTCATTTGTTCAGAGAGCTCCTCTTGCCTTTCTCTCAAGAAATGTAATCCCTTCCTCCTCTCTTCCCACTCCTTTGTTTCACTATGTGCATTGAATTTCATAGGATAACTCACACTTTGGGAATTAAGCACCTGCCAAATAATTATGGGATCAAGGCCTATTCTTTATGTCAAGGAAACCTGTCTCCTTTGAGTACAAGAATCCTTTCAACAATATGCATTAGACAACACTTTCAACAACAAATCAGTCTTTTCTGGCCCTTTTTAATACTGCATTTCTTACATATTAATTTAGCTGCAGAGTTATCAGGCATAGGTTTCATGCTCTGAGGTTGTCTTACAGTGTGGCAAGCTGAGGAAGTGAAAGGAGGTGCACAGTAGATACAGCAAGAAGGCTCCTTTACAAAGGACCTCTTGATGGAGAAACCTCTAGATGAGGGAACAGGGAAGGCGAGATGATTCACAGGATCACAGATCTTCCCTTTTCACCTTGCTGCTTTTCTGTCATTCAGGGAGGAGCTCTTTGCTGTCTTCTCTCCCACTGTATGGTTGCCCAACTGCTAAACTTCCACCTTAACAGATGCAATTAGCCTCAGTGCACAGACAGCAGCAGTAGAAAAATAGGGTATTATCCAGAGAGTTCCAGTTGCAACAAACCCCTGTATAAGCTTTTTGAAAAGGAATTTTCCTTTTACTTCAGCAATATCTGGTATTTATTTGACTCTTTTATCAACGTCTAGAGAATTAGTCATTACTGTAGCTGAGCACCTGGATAACACCAGCATGAAGGATGGACTTGAGACAAGGAAGAACTTTCTCACCGGTGGCCAGGCCGTAGGTAAACCACAGGAACTGATAGGGCTGTGGAGCAGCCTCCAGATATCCCCCAGCCTGATGTGCAACACCTTCTGCAAGGACATGCCAGGAATGTAGTAAGTTGCTTCAGTCAGGCTGGAAACACAGCAGGGGCAAATCCAGGGGCTGTAAGTCTCATGCAGAAATCACAGCTGCAACCACAGCCCACAGTTTATAGCACTAGCTGTGGATCAATTGCTTGGGTGCCTAAAGCCCTTGGAGAGAGAAGGATTCTTCCCAGTCTCTTGCAGCCTTTTTCATCCCCTGCCCAGGGACAGTTAGTTCCCCTTAAAACTGGATGGAAAAAAAAGAAAAGGAAAAAAAAAAAAATCTTCTCTTGCGGGCAAAACTCAACAACTTTTGCAGCAGAGCAGATGTTCAAGAGTGTGGAGAGAAAAACTTGCTCTGCGCAATTTAAGGCACCAAATGAATGATACTGTATCAAATCAGAACTTCAGGGGAGATTTAGGTAGACACACTGTGAATGCTGAAGATTTCTCGGTTCCCGAGAAATGTGATACAGGAACCTAACTGCTGAGCATCTCAGGCTCCTACGTCACCCCTTTGGCAAGAGCACAGCTGGGATATGGGTTATGGGAGGCACAGTGCCCAAAACCACCAGCACCTCCCCCGTGCCCAGGGCATCTCCTGGCAGGTGTTAAAGCTGAGCTGTCCCAAGGCTTCACCTTACAGCCTCTGGCCCAGCTGCCAACCAAAACCCTGGCAGGGTGGGAGGCTGCACGTGGCTGCAAATGCTAATGGATTGCTATCAGGTGTGATCAGGCCAGGAGGAAATGTACTCCATGGGTGGAAAACAGCATTTTTTTAAAAAAATGCCTTTTTTTTTTTTTTAGCAACAGTTTTAAAATAATTTTAAAACAATTTAATATTTTCTACTATAAGAGAAATGTTGGTATAATCTTCCAGTAGTCCTTCAATCCAAAATTTTTAAGAATGGTGAAATTATAAATTATAGTAGAAAAACATCAAGACCATGTTTTTCTTAGAAAAATAAAAAGAGGATAATTTTCTTTGTTTCCAACTTTGCTTCCTTACAATGCAAAATTCATCTTATCATTACCATATGTAGACTGATCACCCTTCAATCACAATTGCCATGTATAAATATAAAAAGGTGATCAGTCACACTCCAAGAGGTTTCCCTGTAAAAGATGATCATTCCAAACCTCATAACTACACCTTCCATGCAAAAATTCCAAAGTTTTAACTACACATGTAAGTCTATTATTAAGTCTTTTCCAGGCTCCTTTTAACTTGGATATTTTTTGGTAATACTCATCCATGTTCTGTAAGTCCTCTTCACATGGAATGGGTGTCTTTTTCCATAGGTAATCCTTGATGACTTCAATAGACCACTCATGATGCAAGATTCTTAATTTCAATGAGACCATCTGACTATGGCTTCTGTATTCTGAAAGTCACTAGTGGCAAATAGTGAATAATGTACAAATATATCATCATTTTATTATTATTATTATTTGAACTAAACTTTCATTTATTTTCAACACAGGCAAAACTATTACACCTTTCTTATATTTTCTCTTTTTCATTTTATCTATAGCTGCAATCCAGTCAAAGTAAAATCAAATATTAGGAAAAACATCAGTTCAGATAAGTCATGCCTGCTATATGGGAAATACCACCAATTTTATTTTATTCCCCACCTTCATACCATGTCAGAGGCTGCAGCCTGGGCCTTTCAGAACTCTACAAGCATTACTTACAGCCTCATCTTAGACCCACAGTGCTTGGGTGGTCTGTCTCTAACTAACCAAGGCAGGAATACCACCTCCTTGATCCATAATGCGCTCATCCATTTCACTTGTCTGCTCAGACATCCCACACCAATGATTTATTTGCAGAGGTGAAGCTAGAAAACCCTCCCCTTCCAAACACATGTGCACATACTTTTATAAACTGGCTGAAATATTCAGTAACTTCCCAGTGGGGAATGGGGTTCCCCCCTCCCTCTCCTATGTGTTCTATACGGTTTCCATTATTATTTGATAAATGTGTTATGACACACTATTTACCTCGGTCAGTAGCTCTGGGGAGCTTTGTGCAGCTTTGCTCCCCACCTCTGCCACCCACTAGTTATTTCACAAATAAATCACATTCCCAGATTAAGACAATACACTTTGGTATGGGAAAGGGAGAAGAGAGGTAGGACAAAATTTGCTGTAGGATGCTTTGATTCCATTTCTCCCTTTCACTTCTTGAGCCACGTGGAGCTGGTCCTCAGCCTGTTACAATGGTGCTGCTCCAGTCTAGTCCTTTTTTCTTTCAGGGCTAGGAAGGCATTCTCTGTTCAATGTGCTAATTCTCCATGCTTGAGGTTCCCAGAGAAATATTCAGAGCTCAGTTTTCGATACAGGAAGGAGCAAGTCTAAGTCTGTCTCTTGTAATGCATATGTTCAGAGGTATTGAAACAATCTTTTCCAAGAGCAGGAAGTGAGCCAGGATGTATTGTGTGAAAGAAGGTTTGCAGTCCTCTTCTGCTGAAAATAAAAAAATGTATTTAAGGTGAATGATCACAGAGAGTTTTGTGTGGACTTGCTCAGTAGCACATTACAGGCAAAATTTGTGGGGTGGAGGATGTTACCTTCCAAAGTAGTTACCAAATGACATTACTGCAGCAACTGCAGACCCTCAAAATAAGACTTGTCAGGGGAAATGAGTGTCATTTTAACTTCTTTTTATATGCATTTGATACCAAAATACCAGGACACTATAGGCAGGGTCTGCAGACACAGTGAGTGGTTTGGGAAGCATTTTGAAATCAATGATGCAGATGTGTGTGCACGTATGTGTGCTTCCAAATGGGGCAGTATCAAACCTGATTGAGCCTGTTTGCTTGAAATCCACTGAAAAGCAGATCTTTCCTAGAGTCACAGACTGACCTTCCAAAATCAAATACAACCAAAAGCTCAAATGAAGATTGGTCCAGGAGAAAAAACAGCCAGCTGTATAAACTGTTTCAGAGAACATCACTGTTGCAAATGCTGCCTTGCCAATCCCACCAATGTAGAGCACTATCTGTAGAAAAGGGCAAGAACCCAATCACAGTATTGTTGATTCCACATTCAAAAAGTATTAATTAATGGTGTCTTTTTCTTTGCCATAAATTAAAAATAAAAATAACAAAACTGACTGAGAATCACAGGATTTTGGGGGTTTTTTCTTCTGTGTTTTACAATTGCAATAATTTTCAAAAATAAGTGAATTTTGATAGAAGCATGCTAGTATAAGAAAAAGGGTGCTAGCACTTCTGATGACTTCAGGGTGCTTGACAGGGTTCCTCAGTTAAGTTAGTGGAAAAGCACCTGTGAACTGTGCTCAAAGTGAAGTATATCAGGGGCACCAGTGCTGCCTTCTCAACACCTTCACTCTCAGATAGCCAGAGTCCTTGCAATCTTTCTTTGAGCTCACTAACAAAAGCAACATGGGGAGGTCCTTTCTTCAGGGCTATGTAGCTCAATGCTCATGACTTTTTCCCCTTCACCTGTGCTTGTATATAAATTTTAAGGGGTTTTTTACCCAATATTTCCTCCTACATTCATCAGAGGAGGTGAGAGCTATGCTTTCTCATCAGTGCTTCCAGACTGTGTTTCACACTTAAGTCAGACTGCAAAGAGGTAGAACAAGCACAGACCTTCTGTCCTAGTAGTTCTAGTTATCAGACCTCTGTGCAGGGATGCAGAAGCTGCTACTGGTCCTTATTCTGTACAGCCTAGAATAGAAACCAGTTACACAACAACGCCTGCTAACTGAATTCACAGATGCAACAAAGCCTTTCCCATCTCTTATATATATTTGAAACATAACTCTTATGTCCTCCATGATATTAGGCTGAAAGATAAACGTACTCATATTTATAAGCAGGAACCTCAATAATATGAAATGGATATTTCCCTATGAACACAGAAGAGTAAAACCCCAGTAAAAGCATCCCCCCAAATTCCAATATTGAGGAAGAAATTTGGCAATTTTTTGTCACAGGTAATATTTAAAGATCTGAGCTGTGTAATGAATGGAATGCTGTATTCTGACAAATTACCATAAGAGATGGCATTCATTTAAAAAAAACATGATATGCTTATGTAAGTGGACATGGCACACTCTACAGATGATAATTCTTGTCTGTACCAGTAAAAATATGAAAAGAAAAGCAAATCACAGGAAAAATCCTACCAGATAATTTAGACAGAACAATTAGTTACTGGGAAAATAATTTGGAATATCGGTTTGATTTGGTAACTGGCTCAAATGCCAATTCTGTAATTATTGAGTCCAGATTGTCATGGGGTGTGTGCACTCCTGTGTCTTTGTTTCTCCTTAAGCCTGTTGAAGACATGAGCAAATTTACAGTGATAAAAACAAAATCAAATCCACCTCAACATGCTACTATAATGGAATTGCCAGATTTTCACTTTCTGTTCATGAGTCTGTTAAAATATAAAAATTAAAGTAAAATAGGTGAAGCATACATGTTGCTTTCCTAACAAGAAACAAGGTATTTGTAAAAATCACCAGCCTAAAAAATCACCCAGATATTATGGACAGTTATCAAATTTCAAAGATGGATTAATGGGAGAAAACAAAATGAAACAATTTTATGCTGTGATTGTTTTTGTAGTTATTCTTCCCGCTTATGTATTTAAAAAATTAAAAAGTTTGTCAAAGCAGTCAGACTATTTCATCAGAAGACAAATGAAACCCCAATGTCATACAAATGTTTATGTTATATCCTTCATTTTCCCTGTCAGAACAGTGTCCTAGCAAGGAAAACATAATTCTTGCTATAGTTAGCCCAGGAGAAGGCTGTTTGACTAGCCAGCTAATTTTGGCTTGCTGAGGGATCATTAGCATAAACTGTTTTTTTCTAGCCACTTACTCATTTTCATTAAACTTACAGGAATTTAAATAGGGACTTCCACTCCTCAATCAAGTTTGTCAGATGTGGGCCTTGTTTTTGACAAACTGCTCACAGCAGACAAACAGTATTGTTGCACAAACCTTCTTTCCTAAGGGAGCTGAAGCAGAAGCCTAAGTGCCTCTAGGAAGGGGCATAACCTGAGTACTCAGCATAAGTTAATATAAGTTAAACCACTGAAATTTAACCTAGACAGAGCTGAAAGGTTTTCTCCAGGAAAAGTGAATCTTGGTTTTCAGTAGCTGTATATTGCAATTCCCTTTTTTCCACACCTCCTTCTCTCAGTGTGTATCATCACCATGCTTAGTGTAACAGCACACAAGGTCTCCACTCCCATCTCATTCTTCCTCTCTCAAGTCCATCAGGATGACCCAGGTGTACAACACCCCTAGATCCTTCTGTGACTGCAGGGTAAGGGGCAGCTGTGCTGTGCTGAGCTGAGAGCCCAATGGTGGCTGCAGGCCAGCCAGGGCAGGTGGGACAGTGGCCAGCACAGCTTGGCACATGGAGCAGATGATGGCTGCATCACAACTACAGCCCTTCTCAGGAGGGTGCAGAAGATATGTCCCAGCTTGGTACAAACATCAACTTTTAGGAAATTACTTAAGAACTTTGTATTTCTGAGACTTCTACCACCTCAACAAATTTTATGGAGAGTGGCCAACATCTTGCACAGTTAGTGGGGGCAGGGGCTGATAGACAGGTAAACATCATGGTAGCACGTCTCACTTCCTTAAAAAACAGACTAAAAAGATGAGGAGACTCATGTTCACCTGATTGCAAATGATTTCCTGCCACTAGGCTGTATTTCTGTGACCCCAGTCATTTAATATGTTTGCTTTTCCCTATGTTGTCTAATAGCAGTTTGGCAGCCACCCTCCCTGTGACAATGACTCAGTGTGCTGCTTTTCCTGTCTTATTCTATGAAACACATCATTTGATATGACTAGCACAGCTCATTTGATGAGTCACAGAGCCAGGAAATATGAAGAAAATTTTTCTGAAGGATGAAGTTCAAACAAATGTTAGAAAAAATATAGTTTTAAAAAAATTCTTCATATTAAAATTGTGCAAATGGTATAGTTCATGTCTTGCTACCTACATGGTACAAAGTCCTTTTTCTTTGTTAACATTCATTACAACATGTCTGAATAATCTGGAAGATGGGTGGGGAAAATATGTGGAAGGACATTCTCTCTGTCCATGGTACACAGTTAACATCCATTTTCAGACATTCTTAGAGAAGCCTCACAAAACCGAGCCTCACTTTCTATATCCTAATATGCAGTCTGTAACTTCTGCTTTTATTTCAGTTTATGTTTTAAAAAACTTGTATTCTAATTTGATAGGTCCAATTAAAACAAACAAACAAACAAACAACTCTTTTTTGTTTGCATTTAAAAAGAAACAGACAGACAAAAACCAAAACCAAAACCAAACCAATACCCCAGACTCTGAATCCACTTTTTCCCTTTTCCATCCTACAGCTCTAACCACAAAAAATATTCTTCCTCTATATGTCATTATAGATATTTTTCTTACCTACGTAGGATGGGAAAAGTATATGGATTTTCACATTTCTTCTTACAGAATTCTTCACAATGTGGGAAGAAAATGGCCAGAGAAGGAGAGGTGCCACAACCTTCCTCTGACCATGAGCAGCTACCAGCTCCTCCAACGAGAGCAGAATGGGGAGTGGAGAAGAACCAGGACAATAATACTGCTCTTTACACTGCTTCTTAGCACTATCTCACTGGATTGAGGAAAATTCCCTCTGCTACAGCCACTCCTTCTCCAAGGATGTGCAGAGGTTATAGATGCTTTTGTAACTGTTGTGTTCTTTAGAATACAACAAAGTTTTCTCATCATCTCCCTTGACAAAAGCAACAACTCAAAGATCAGGAAGGCTATCAGAGCTTTTCCCTTGCCTCCTCTCCAGTACTCCCAAAGTTTGCATTGCCACACACATCAAGAGATGTGTTGCATTTCTCCTCCTTCCTCCTCTCAGGAGATAGTGGTAAAATAGGAAGTGTTTGTGGATAACACCTCAAAAAAAATCACTGCTTGCTGCAGAAAAGGCATGGAAGCTCTGTCTATCAAAGCAGAGATTGTTTGAGCTGGACACAAGCAAGAGCCAAGCTGACCTGGCCAGAAATTATTTGCAAAAGCTGCAGCTACAAACAGCCAGGTCACTGGTGAGCAATGGAGGAATGTAGAGCATGGTCACTACAGCCTTTTTCTTTCCAAGGCAGAGAAATAATCAAACTGAGCACCATCACCTCCTCTCCAATTATGACGAAGTGCATGTGCTATAGAATACTCATCTGAATAAAAATAATATACTTATTTGAAAATAAAGCACGATTTTTTTAAAGGAAATGGCAGAGAACAAAGTGCACAAGGCCAAACTTTCTAATAAAAGAGATTTATTGTGGGAAAAAAGTCCAATAATTACATTTTCAGGGGAAAGGTCATTATTACTTAGAAAGAGGTTAATAGAACAATATTAATGGCTTTTTACAGGGCAAAAGAGATAGATGCAGCATTAATATGAATGAAAACAAGAATGAGAATGCTCCCTGTTACCAAAGTTTAGACTGAAAATTCAGAAGGTCAAATTCATCTTTCATATTGCCCAAAATAAAGAATTAGGCGGTATAAAATGTTATCAAGTTTTTCATTCAATGAGTTTAACAGAAAGTAGAGAAAGAAAGTGATCAGAAGTTTTAGCCTGAAGCCAACAATTAGAAGCATGGCTCCAGTTCTGTGTTTCTGTGAGACTCTAAGGGAAGATTGTTGAAGATAAAAGTCAACATGAGTCAATCATTGAACTTCTACTGAAGAAATTGTGGCAATTCTGTCTATTTGGCCCATATTTTAGATTAGACTAATTTTCTAAAGTAATGGAAAATTGCCAGAGATAAAAAATAATTTCAATATACATTAATAATAATATTACATTACATATCCATAATGCTGTCCATGCAAAAGTCTTAAAATACTTTATAAACACTTAATTAAGCCTCCCAACACCCTGAGAAGTCGATGATTTTTTTTCTCAGCCATTCTTCAACTGGAGAATCTAAGTCATAGACAATTTAAAGCAAAATATTTGCCTCAAGTTATGTAATGACTGGAACTGGTTACAATCAATCATGTAGGAATGAAGAAGGTATGTGCAACAAATATTGCCAAAATCAAATAATTTTTCTGTCAAAACAAAAAATGTCCTGCATACTTTACCAAGCTTGAGCACCCAGAAATCTCTTAAATATATCTAATAACATTTTCCTCATTAATATCTTTACATACATGCACAAATAAATATTGTCTGCAAATAACTAAATGGTCAAACTAATAAATAAATGAAATGTGTTTATTTAAAATACATGTTTCAAAAACATCCTCATTGACAAAACTAGTTAAATGATAAAAAAAATTACAGCTCAAGAGTCTTGACTGTTAATCCCCAGCCTTGACCACTAATACTGATTTTCCCTTTTAGGTGGTGTTGAGAGAGGGAGAAAAGAGATATCCAAAGGTGATTATAAAGATGGTTATTATCATCTGTCATACACATGTGTAAATTATTAGCATGTTTTAACTACAAGGCTAAGCAGGATCTGTCTGACTGGTAATTCCATCCTGAATACGCTCAGCAGTACCACACCAGGACTCACAATTATGTAAGTTTGCTATTAAAATGCAAGTTGGAATCTACTGCTAAATCTCCATAGTGACAAATACACTGAAAAGCTGTCCTACTTTGGAAGATTAAATTGACTTTATTTTTGGTTATTGTATCTAAACACTGTAACTTGCTTATTGTACTCTCACTAATTCGGTTTTACTTTACCAAGCACCTCAGACAAGAGAATTTGCTGGAAGTCACAGTCATGCTGTGAAACATATATATTTAGGACGTCATTTTAGAATACTGTAATTATAAGTATTTGAAGTCAAAACTCATAATTGTGCATGATGAGAGAAAACTGGGGAATCTTTTTGTTGAGTGGTCTGGCTGTAAAGTTCCACCAATCCCACCCGTTTCAGCAAGTTTCAAAGCAGATGTCTTTTTATCATTTGGGATGCAACTTTGTCATGGATTTAAATAAAGAAAATTATTCAATGGCTTCAATTCTCATTAAATCCTGACGTGAAACTTGTTCTACTATTAGTACTGCATTGTACAGTCATTTGAGGAAGATATTGCTTAACATAATATAATGGAGGAGATTAAAGCAAAACATTAACTCTTCAGTCCTTTCTCTTATACTATGTTCTTGATATACTGATCAGGTAAAAGGATGGATAGCAACATCTTAAAGGCTTCCTCTTTTGTTCTCTATTCTTCTGAGTGAAAAGATAATGTCTAGCCCTCCTCACATTGAATTTATTGGTTTGGTCTATAAGAGAGGGCTTTTGAAAGAAAACCTTTAATATCAGTCAAGGTAAATTAAATTGAGACAGTGCAAAAAGTATAATGTGAACAGGATACCGTGTGACAACATGTAAGGGCTTAATTTTCCCAATTCTAAGGCAAGACTGGGTGAAATCTAATAAACCACAGCAGCACAACACCACGTGGAAATCAGCATCTTACCTAGATGGAAGTCACAGCTGATGATTTTGCAAAACAAACCCCAAGATTTCTTACTATTAATGAGGAACCCACTCACCACAGCTCTTACCAGGCACAACAAAACCCTGCAAAGTAAGAACATTCACGAGTTTTGGCTATCACAGTGCAGTCTGCAGAGAATCACACTGGTGGTTCAGCTTCCTCAGCTGCTGCCAACAAAAGCAGCCAAGTGAGAAGGACACAGATCTGGGTTCCCTCCCCAGCTCTGCCACCTCGTCAGGAAATCCCTCTATTCCTCTGGTTTCTGCCTGGAAAAATGGCTTTCTGCAGGGAGTTTTAAAGAGGAATGGGAGCTTTAAAAAGAGATTTCAGAAACACCCAAGTACAATTTGGAGCTTGATGATTAAAGTATTTTGTTTTCTGGGGCTTTTTTTTTCCTTCTGTGCCATCTTTGTAGGTAGATAGATCACTCATGTTTCTTGAAATAGAGATATTTCTTAAACATTTTTCTGTTCCTGCCCCTAAAACTGACTTTTGCACAGTCAGTTTTGAAATCTACTTATGTTTCAAACTCCGTGGTATTATGTGATTTTGTTGGACACACAGATGGATACAAAGGAACAATAGGTGTTGCAAATATTTTTAAAATAAGCTGTTTCAAGTGCTTTAATCTTAAAAAGTACTTACTCAATTTAATCACAATCTTCATAAAGTACTCAAGTTGTCAGTAAATCTTAACCCTAAAAATGTGAATGCAGAGGGATTTTTATGGGCTTGTTGGTGGGGGGTTTTAATATTTTATTTTTTTAATTTTGACTGGGTTGTTGGAGAAGGGGAAATGTCTTATAATGAGGCTGTAGCTGAATGCTTAATTAGGAACAGCTAATCACCTCTTCAAGTAAGCTGGAGAGTTACATAACTATTACCATTCCTACAGATAAAGACAGTTTAACTTGGCTTCCTATGGAAATAAGTTTTATGTAACAGTTTTGTCTGTCTCTCCATCTTTTCTCTCCCCTTTACTTTTCCTTCAACAAAAGGCTGAACCATTATCCAGTCTGAATTTGAGGCCTCCAAAATTATATTCCTACTGGTTTTATGGAGACAGCTGATGAGATAAGAGAGAAAGACCTAAATGACACCCCTAGTTTTCTCTAAAAGAAGCAGAGAAAGTTATAGACAAAGTTAGAACTTGACGTGAAATTACTACTTGTAATGCCTGAGCTGCCAAACAGGTTGACTGCTTTAGATTTCATGTGTTCAATTTCCTTGTACAGAGAAATAAATGAGCAATTTTCTGGCCTAACAGAGGCCAGCAGACGATTGTGTTCTCCTGGGCCAGTGCAGGTCACTCTGCCCTTACTCCAGGCTCAGAACACAGTCCTTTAGGAAACATGGTCACAATAAAATAATGTTGAATCGTATAAGTGATCTTCCATTTGTTTGATTACTAATACACTCTGTATTGTTTTGTCTTTTCTGTTAAATGAAAGCAATGACAAGAGCTGATATATGATGAACTATCCAGAGGTGTTCATAATCATCTGCTTCAATGTACACTGAGGCAGAGTCAGGTCTACATTGAGAGGGAATTTGAAAATCAGATCCCAGAATGACAATGATTTATATATTCCTAGAGTAACATCTGGACAGGACAACCTTCCTCAATGGTAAACCAAACTACCCTGGTAATAATAAATCCTCTGGTTCAATCTTAGTGCTGTTGTCTTTGATTTGAAAATCCAAAGCGGGGACAATAATTTAAAACAACCATTCATTTTAGTTGTGAAGTGTTCTCATTTTTATGTCTCTCACAGATGTGCAAGAGACACACTTTTAACAAAATATAAGCCCAAACAAAAATTCCTGAATTTTCAGAAATCCTGTAGGTCATTCTTATCTTCACTGGTGTAAAGCAAAAGCCCAGATTCTCACATTTTGGGAGACCTCAAATGAAGACTTAAGTATTGTAGTCCATGTTCATAACCAAAGAACCTAGAAGGAGCCACATGTTAATCTAGTCAGAAATTGAATCTAGTTTCAGCATTGCATAATTTCAGTAACTTCACATATCATTATACCGTTGAGGATGAATTTTCTCTCATCTCTTTAACTTGGTGAGTCTGACCAGCCAGAGATGAAACTGATATAAAGTGTGAAACACTCTTGGCACCATTCCATGGGTGAGCTACCATGAACCTACTGACAAAGTGAGCCAGGTGTGCAAAATATTTTTTGCCCCTAGGAGTGCTTTTCTCAATACTATTTTATTAACTCTGTACACTGTTTTACGCTGCTGGTATATGGCTGTGATTTTTCTGTCTCCTTTCTGAGTTGCAGTGTTCATAACAGACCCATTTTAATATTATTTCAGATAGAATTAAACAGGTGGTTTTTTTGAACAGTGTTCAAAAACTGAGCATAGAGACCATCACAATTATTTCTTTTGAGAGATGAAGGGAAAAGGTATTAAAGCTTGTGAGATGACTGAGCCATATATTTGCTGTAGCTACTAAAAATGTTATTTTGGTATGAGGTGAAAAAAACCACCATTTCTTTATCAAAAGTAAATTCATTAGAAGACTTACAGAAATACAGATATGTCTATCTCAGCATTATAGAAGATTGCACAAATCATAGTAAGGTATATACTTGGAGCATAGCATTCAAAAATCAGTATAGAAGGTAAATATAGTATAAAAAATTGAAATGATCTGTCACTGAAATATCCTCAAGCAATGAAATATTTAGGAAAATTATAAAGATGAATGTAATGCCTCATACATTTGCATGTAGAAAAGAGTAGTAATGTACATTGCATTAGTACAAAATTAATAGTTTCATCAAGTTTTTTATCCTGATAAAGATTTTTTTCTTATGGTTATAAAAATGTACTGAAGAATTTAAATCACCTGTTAAATGTAAACCTACCTGAGCACTGACACTTTAAAAATATAATGTGAAATCAGATATCATTTATACTTGCAAGAATTTTTCTTGTTGACTTGTAACATATGAATGGGGATGCAAAAACAGTAGATTTTCAATTTTTACCTTTTTTTCCTCACTAATTTGCAGAATGTAATTCTGCCCCCAGCTGGTTAAGACACAGCTGACATAGGAGATTGAATGTGAGAGAATATTGAACCTATGAACTCTGCTTCTTCTCGGATGATGACTACAATTTGCATGCAAAGTATCAGCAGCTTCAGTGCTCAGCACAGGTGCTAATAGATTCTAAGTTCTTTATGTAAGTATATACTGCGCCCTCTTCATTACTGCACTAAT
The DNA here is from genome assembly GCA_013400435.1 of Pycnonotus jocosus. Classification (NCBI taxonomy): domain Eukaryota; kingdom Metazoa; phylum Chordata; class Aves; order Passeriformes; family Pycnonotidae; genus Pycnonotus; species Pycnonotus jocosus. The sequence goes on from VWYP01023301.1 coordinate 81,909, forward strand.
AGCTCAAAGGTGAAACTGTTTTCAGGAAACAGAGTTCATTGATTACTCCTACAGAACATTACAATTAATGACAGCAGCCTGCTGTAGTCGCTACACCTGTATCAGATCAACCGAAAAGTAGAAATTGAATGCATGCTCCACCAATAGAGTCCAGAAAGTTGCATACATCTACTGCCTGGAGTGAATTTTTACATGCTTATGTGTCTTCCTAGTGCTCTTTTTTCATCAGATTCTTAGGCTGTCTTTTTTGCAAGCAGAACACATGTACTGAAAAATTTACGTGACTTTCACTTATTTTTCATGTGTAACTGCAGCCCATTCTTATCTCTCAGGAAGGAAGGAAAAGAAAGGAAAAAGGAAAATACAGCAATAAAAAAGCAGGGAGATAAGTTGCTATTATTATTACCTTTTGAAACAAAAGCTTTCATTCACCCTTCAACCTTTCTCCACTATCTTCTATCATATTTCAGGACATCTCTTCTGATGTAGCTGGAGAATAGATTACAAATACCTTCAAATTCATCTGACTTACTTTCCATTCCATATATCACCTTTTCATATGCAGCAGTTTCTGTCACATCAGCAATCCATTCCCTCAGTAGCAGTCCTGATGTATCTTTTCAGGTTCTCAGTATTAGTTTTCAATACCACGAGATTAAAAGGGGCAATGCCAGGAAGTTTAGCCCTCGGATTTAGACTCTGTAAATGCAGATAAATAAAATGGGTGATAAAATATAGTATAAATGGAAACAGTCATTGGAAATAGTTTTCATAGGACAAGACAAAAAAATGAAAGGAAAAAATGGTTTAAAAATAAAACAGATTTGGGCATCTATGGAAATGTTAGCATAAGTACAAAGTGTGAACAAAATAAAATGGTCCCACTGGATGAGTAGGGCCCCACTGGCTGATAGTCTGGTAACTGCTGCTTTCCACACTTTTCTGCTGCCTCCATACCCTGGTGTCCTGAGTGGACTCAGAGGAGAGGGCAGCCACAGGAACCCACAGCCCACCGGAGCCCTGCAGAAACTGGGCAGCTGGAACAGTATATGGTGAAATTTGGCAGAACACTACGGGAGTATAAACAGTAAGTGAATTTAGTGAGTTCACACAGCAGAGAAGTGGAATTACAGGATGGAACGGAGCTGCTGAGAGGGCACATGATTGAAGCAATGGGATGTGAATACTCAATCCATTAGCCTTGACAGAAAATCTCTGGTATATGTTTGGGAAGAGGTAGAAGTAGGAGGAGTTGTGTTGGGAGGTGAGCAGGGGACAAATCCAAGAGAAGCAAATCGCTGTTGATGAGGAATGCTGCAAATTCACAAAATTACTCCTTGACCAAGCTCAGACCTGACACTAAAAATGCCAGAAGGGAAAATTGAACATATGCCTGAAGTAGAAAAGAGTATACCAAATCATATTGGGTATACACATCATGAAATTCTGCATATCATAAATTTATCAGGAAAAAGAGGTCTGTCTCTAAGGATGGAATAGTGAAACAGGACTGACACAGCATTGTGAGAAGGAGATGAGTATCATGCCTGACAGAAGAGAAAGGTGGAATCCTGGTCAATATTTGCCAACTGAGAGGATAAAACAATCCCATATCCAGCTCATGAAACTTTTCAAAACTTGCTGCAGTCAATTTTAAATTTGTTTTACCATTTACTGAACAGCTCTAGTACTGATTTTTAGTTTGCTCCAGATAAACCCTGTTGCAAGTGAGCTTTTTTTTTACATTCCATAGCAGCTGGGATTTCTTTGTTTTCCTCTACTTTTCCTTGTCACATATCAGCACTTATGAAAAGTGTCCAATCAAATAAGCACTGGAAAAACTATCTTCCCTGCATTGTCCTTTTTAAAAGGTCTCTTCATTGTGCCTTTCATTAGAGATGATCAAGAGATGAAGGTAGGGGAGGGGCTGAGCACACCCTAAAGACATTCAGAACAAAATTCATTTGACAAATTGCCAGGTGTTGAACTACTGTGTCTGCAGAGGGAAAAAAAAAACTAAAAACAAAAAACCCAACCAAAATGTAAAAGCACATAACTTACAGTCTGACAGCAAGGACTCATTAAAAAAAAATAGAATTGTTGTCCATTAGGTGCTATGTTTTGATTATTTTCATGGGGCCAATTTCTCTAGAATGCAACAGCCCTGACCTACACTAATGGAAAATTTGGGCCATAGTGTGAGCTTCAGTTATATTCCTAAATACTTGCAAAGTATGTAAACTGCGAAGGCCACTAGAACCAGCAAGACTCACCTGGGTAATCTGACACATTTCCAGTCTGAGGATTTTTATATGCCTTTGAGCCTTTTAATGTAAAGCCTACCTCTCTATTCTAATCCTTCCAGCTCTGGTTCTGCGGCTCTCTTTTTCAGTGTTTCCTTGACACACCACCCCACCCCCCCACACCACCCCCCAGTTCTTTTAAAATCCTGGAATAATTGGTGGTCAAAACTAAATCCAAATTAAGTCCATCTGGAGAAAGTAGAAAAACCTGAATTCCGTCTTGTTGTCTTGAACATCCTATGGTTGCATAATAACAAAATGCCTTTGTTCTCACAACTAAAGTATGCATCAAGAATCAAAGAAGCAAGAAAAAAAGGGAATGTTCCAAGCTATTACTGTAACAATCCAATTACAATGCCTATCAAACTTAACTTCACAGGTTATAGCTCCTAATTGCCTGACAAAAATTGACACTTCAGTCGCAACAGCATAATATAATCAGAGTCCAAATTAAATTTGATCGTGGGCAGAAAACGATGCTATCATTCGGCAGCATGGAAACAGGAGATCAACTAGCATGATATCAAGGATCAGAAATGAAAATTATTCATTAATAGCAATGGTTTTCTGATAATGGAAATGACACAGTTCAGACGGCTTCGTAAAAACACTATTAATTAAAAAGATGATAGACCTAACAAGGCATAGAAACCAGTGGAACCTTTCTCTGTGCTTGTTAAGGTGAAGGATGACAATGTTTAAGAACAGAAGTTTATGCACTTTTGTGAAAAGTATTCCGCTGATTCTGTAGCAAGTTTACTGGTTCTTGCTTAGTGAAGCATCTTTCTCTAGGGTGCTGTGTTAGAAGGACATAAAAAGTGTCTAAGGCCATAATATGGCATTGTAATAAGCATGGATACTACCAGCTATAAAAGAGAAGGGTCCAGTTCATAAAAAAATGCACATGGGATTTTTGCATACCCCCAAGAAAATAGCGCAGGGAAAACCATTTTATTTCCCTGTGCTAGCAGATCTGTCCCCAATTCACTTTTCGGAAATACAGGGGTGTTTTATGCTGGAAAGAGAGCAAGTCAAAAATCCACCTCAAAAGTTTCCTTGAGCAAGAAAAGACAAGGCCAGTGCCTCAGACTGCTGAGGTTCAGATAGTGCCTCTGTTCCTTACACAGAGCTCCAGATATTACCACAATAAAAACCTCCAAAACTAATGCGATGCCACAGGCACTGTGTTTGAAATAAGGCTCTCAAAGGGGTGAACGCTGCACCATTGAAACCACTGGGTGCTTCTGCCAGGGCTGGAACAAATCAAACTGCAGTTTGAGGAAGAAAAGGTCTATGGGCTGCTGACAATCTCCATGATCTACTCCCATGTGCTCTGTCCCACCCTGCAGGATGGGTCACTGCCCGGCACACATGACTAAAACTGCTCTTGAGGACCCACAACTCTTTCTTCTTCAGTTGCTGAGAGAAGCAAAGAGGCATCCCCTGCTGCAATTCCTTGCTCCACAGGCGGCTGCTTTGGAAACACACAAGCATAGCCCTCTGAAAATTCTTGCTGTGGGAAACCAAAGATCCAAAAGCCTGAAAAATAAAGGACTTTCAGAAAGAACAGAAAGGAAGAACAGGCAAGGACAGGTGTACCCTTGGAAAAGAACAACTCAAAGCAGATCCTCCTGACCCTAGAATGCAACTACAGTAACTTTCAGCAAATCAGAGACTCAGTAACTAATCTCACATTCCTTTGATTGTCTAACTGCGGGTCACTTAAATCCACAACGTGTCATCCCCATCTGCCTCTAAGCTATCTTCACCTGATAACCAACAAACTTAAAGATCAACTCACTTGTTAAAAAACAAAACAAAACTAAATTAAACAAACTAAACTAAACTAAAATAAAATAAACAAACAGAACAAAACAAACAAAATTTTGTTAAAAAATTAAAAACCAAACAAAGAAAAACCACCCAAAAACCTAATACTGATCTATTTGGAGCAGGTCCAAAAATTAAAACATGCAGAAAATGGATATACTTTTAACTTTCCATAATTATTTAATAATCCTTTTACAGAATGCACAAAGCTTGCCCAAACTGTCAACATTGTTTTTAAAAATAAAATCTTCTGAAAAAGATTTGAAAAAACCCACCTCTTTTTTAAATAAATTAAAGAGAGTGATGATATTATGTAAATCATATATGATCATTGCACTGTACCTGTAAGAGCTCTATAGTAGGTCATCCAGATTCTGTGCATTTTATTGAAACACTCTTTAGCATTGTGAACACAACTATTTAAGGCAGATGCAAGGAATGCTAGAATTCAACATGTAGACAGCTCAGGTGGAGACATACAGAGTAATATATATGAATGGAGGAAATAGATACCCTGTAACATTAGCTAGCATGACATTAAACAACATTGCAGCTACTTTATGATTATCCCTTGGTTCAATAACTTGACCTCATGAGAGGGTGTTTACAGATACACTGAGAAATTTTGAAACACAATGTATCAATATTTTTATGCTTCTTTTTCATTGCGTAGCAAAGTTCGGAACCAGGAAGAATGAAAAACAAAGAATATACAGACCAGAGTTTGTGTCATTCAAGGTTTTTAAATAAATATCTTCATTATATAGTCTGTTATGTATTCTGAGCAATGATGTAAACTCTTTTCTGATAAGAGTGGCACTGTTCAGCAGCAAAAGTGAGTGTAGTTACCCCCACAGCAGGAACTTTAATACAGAGGCAGCCAAAGCCCAAATCCATTGTGACCATTAATCCTGCAGGGTAAAGTTATAGACTGAGTCATCTAATGGATAAATTCCTCCTCTAAATTCCAGAAAATTAAATCCCAGGCAGGCCCTTAAAGCATTCTGGGGTCAAATCCACACCCACAAACTCTCAGACTTGATGGGAAATTTCTGACGAAAGCAGTTACAGGAAATGTCAGTTGATGTGTTTTGACTGGGCATGGTCTGGCAAAGGTGGTATTTCAGGGGAAAAAAAAAAAAAAAAAAAAGGAGAACTAGAGCATCTAGACTAACAAACAGGTCAGCAGTTAGGAAGCTTTGCAAACTAACAAAAGAGATCTGCTCCCTTGTCTCTGCAAGATCTCATTTGGGGTTCACTGTTGGTTCCAGATTACCAAATCACCTTTTTATTCACCACCTGTCTATTCATCACATCTATCTTTACTGTGAAAATTTCGAGTGGTCTTGAGTTCATGCTACAGACAGCTTAACATCTCACGTGAAGCAACAGCCATTTCCACCTTATCTCTGCTAACAGCGAAAAATCAAAACAATTATCATTCTTTAGTTCAACCCTTGCCAGAGGAGAATCACTGAAAGGAAGTTCACCACTCTGCATCCCACTGCTATTGACCTTGAGGCCTCAGCAGCAGGAAAATGCCTTGCCTAGGTAGGGCTGCAGTGTCTGAGAGCCCTCCCACAGCCCCACTGCAGATTGCAGCTCCTGATACGCACAACCTGAAATTCCTCTGTTTTCCACTCACTGAGGCAGGGAATACACGGCATTAAGAGAAAAATAAATAATGAAATTAGGCGTAACAGGGTTGCTGGCCCATTTTCAGGTCCCCCATTCTAAAAACTTGCAAGTATCACCATTAGGCACATGTCCAAGTCTATTTCCCTGGTGAATTCAGGCTTATGCACCACTCGAGAGGAGTCTGTTAATGACTACAAAGATCCACAGCTGTTTACAGTTTAGACTCAGTGGTGGACCAGGCAATAAGCTTGATCCAACAATGAAGTTGTTGGACTCTCACAGCAAGCAGAGACATTGCGTCAACTGTCTGCTTGCTCATAGGGCGAGTGAGTACCAGGACAGCTCAGCAGAGCTCCACGGAACAGGGAAAGGATAGGTATGAATTGGAGGGAAGCTGTGCAGGGCCCTGAAAATGACAGATGTGCATAAAGGAACCAAGCCGAAATAGCTTGCAGAAGCATAGATGAAGTAACAAATAAATAGGCCAGGGAAGTTCTTTAACAGATTAAAAAAAAGGGACACCATCTATTCAGAAAAATATTTCAAAATCATATCCACTGTAATTTTTTTTTTTTTTTGTTAGTTGCTTGCCATGGAGGGATTTCTTGCAGAAACTTTGGGTGGTTTCATGACTGAATAAATGAGAGAAACAGCTTTTTTCACAGTAGGGTTTGGTCTTCAGGAAAATGATAGTAAGAGACAGACAGATTACCAAAAAACTGCAAAAGACTGGGGGAGAGTATAAGAGAGGCTTATATTAAGCTTCACATTTTTAGACACGGAAATGAATATAATATTTTTTTTAAAATATGTAAGAAAGTGTTTGAGGCAAAAAGAAAAAGGGGAAACAGATAGAAAAAAAACCAAAAAATATTTTATCAGAGGATATAATCTTTCAACAACCTATCAAAGTAATAAGTATCTCTTCAAGCCATGCTCTGACTACGAGTCCAAACTGTCTGCTGATTAGTAATGGATGCAATAATCTACTTTAAAACAAACTGAAAAGCAGTCTTCAAGGAAGAATTCCTAGACACCAAGACCAGCAGCTCTGAAAAAAGGCTTCAGACACTAAAAATTGATGGAATTAGAAAATTTGCCAAAGAGGCACACTTGTCAATGCTAGATTTTAAAGCATGACCTTACAGTGTGCACTGGTCCAAGTTGGTTCCACTTAGAAGTAGTGCATTTCTCATTAAAGCAGTGTCTTCTGTCCTTTCAGTTAAAATAGTTCCCAGAACTTCCACAACTGCTGCCAAGGGGTTGTTACAAGAAGACAGAAAGCCCTAAGGACATGTCTGTGTGGGTGGGCAGCTGATCAGGTTATTTATTGATTGACCAGATAGTATTAAGTACAAAAATTCAAGGGGGAAGGACGAAAATATTTCTGGTAAGGTGAAAGACTCCATATTTACCGAATAGATTACTCACAACAGGAAATACTTACTTGATGGCTTGATTGCAAAGTCAGGCAGGTCCTCGGCCTCAGTGACTTCTCTGCAGTGCTGACAATTTACCAACGGAAGATCTGTGCCCCAAGATAGTTTCTTAATGCAGTGGCAAACTCTTAAATTTATAAAAAGCAGGACATAGGAAACACACACATGAAACATCTTTTATTCAGTCACTTGCTCACTTACAGGATTTTCTATCATACACAGCTCCAAAAAGCAGGAAGAGAAAAGCAGTAGAAACGTGTAAACTCAAAACATTCTGTTTCAAACTGAACTCTCATTTTTGACTCATATATGAAGTACACCTACAGTATAAAAAAGGGAGCAGAACAGCTACTGAAAAGCAACCTCTTTTAAGGGCACAGCTGTGCTGCAACTTTCCTTGACTTTCTGCCTGCCTGAGACCTTAAGCACTCAAGACTTGCAGCATAATTTTAGACTCAGAGCCTTGCCCACCCTCAGCTTTCAAAATATCCTTTTCATGTAAGAAAGTTAAAACTGGATGCCCAATCTTCAGAGTGTGCCTGTGAAATGCCCTTCGAAAATGTACCACTCTACCCTGTGCCACTGATGCTAAAAAGAGCTGTCACCAGAGAAGATAAAGGGATTTCTGTGATCACACAGCTTTTCCAAATTCAAGCTCACATCAGAGGGTGAAGGAATGTCTTTGCATGGCACCTGCTTACATATTTTCTGGAGTGACTGCAATCTAAATATTGGCAGCTGATAAGAACAAGAATACTGTACTGTGCCATAGAACAGCGTTCACCAGGACTGTCCATTGTTACTCAGCAGCAGGAGGTCACAAAACAGAGGGCAAAATATCTGTACCATAAATGGATCATACTGGTGATTCCAGGCCTCATGGACCAAAATATCATACAATTACATTGTTTCTGTCTGTTCATGCACCCTCATTTTACATTCAATTTCTTCAATGGTTCAGAAAAGTCTTTCAGTATCAAGTAAGTCAGATCAAAGTAAACATATAATATGCATGAACAGGTCCATTTTGTATAATATTAACAATGTAATTTCTGTCAGAAAAAATGAAATTAAGAATGTAAAAAAAAAAATTAAAAGTGATTAAAAGCAACAAGGCAGCAAGCAAAGCAATGGATATCTGTACTTGGCGAAGGAGGGAGGAATTACTGTAGTACACGAAGCTTTTTGTCATCCCACTCAGCCCTCTCTATAGCATATTGCTACAAAAACTTCTCGGATTGCAGATACTATTCTCTATTGGTACCTAAGGGGCAAAGCCTTTACATGATATCCATTGCAAAATATTTTTATTTCTCATCCATTTAAGATGTCCATTTATACTCCCTTAAGAAATGGAAACTGGGGGTTTTTTGTAGACTCTTATCTCAGGTTTGGTTAAAGTCTGAATCACAGCACTAACATCTTTTCCCTCTACTTCTTTTCACCTGTATACAAAAGTAGAAGAAGCTAGTGCAGTGAGTGCATGCCACTGTGTCAGGTTGTGGGATATATGATTTTAAAAATCTACTAAAAAAATAAATGTGCTATGATTTATCAGTTAGGGAGAGAAAGACTGTTGGGGTTTTTTTATTTTAATGAAAAGAAATAGGTGCTTCCCCATGGATAAGATTTTGTTATACAATGCATAGGAGTTTGCTGCTATCTGCAGGTAAAATACTCTATTACTGAGTAAAGAGCTGAAAAGGAAGGCAAGCATTTAGCTCCTGGTTTTAATTGCAGCTTCACACAACTCCACCTGAAAATCCCAGATTTAGGCAAGATGAATGAAAATACAGATCTCTCACATGGATCTGAGAGGAATTTTCCCCCTCTAATATGATAAGTTGTAGGCACACCACTCAGGATGTTTTGATGCCAGGATCTGCTGGTAACCATGGTCGGGGTCAAGCTTTCTCACAGCTCTCCAGAGCAACATTTGCACCCTCAAGCTATTGCAAAAGCAAAAAATTCTTAGTATCTAAGAATATTCTTCTGATTTCGGTAGCCCTCAGATGCCCTCTGAGGTGTGACAGGCTGCCAAGTGGATGGGACACAGAGCTGGTTCCACAAATGCCAAAGTTTTGCCAAAGTCTGTAGATTATATCAGGAATGGCAGTTCAAAAGGGTTATAGACAAATTGCAGTTTGTCCCTCTGTACACATGGCAGGCCTAAAAAGCCAGATGTCACACAGACTGTCCTTCACAGTCCTCCTCTCCATCCTTCCACTACATGCCATGGTACTCTTTCCTTTGTTTTCTTTTTCAAATTATTATTTCATTTTTATTTTTACTTCTCAGTTTGTTCTACAAGCATGCAGTGAACTGAAATACATTCAACACTCTAAAGGACAATTGTTGCTGGATGTTTATCACTTTAAAAGTCATAAACAGACTAAAAATTCTGCATGTGCTTTGCATAGCTCACTATGTGGGAATACTAACCCCACAGCGTAAAATATATTGCAAATAATTTTTAGGTCTGTAGATATACTGCTACAGGACTTCAGCTGTTACAAAAACTTTCCTAAGAATATTAGCTTAATTCCTTGGAAATACTAAGGATGACACACTTTGTCTGTCTTGAGCCTGAAATGTACTGTGTGAGATTTGTTCCAAATACTGCAAGGCATCCTTAACTACTGTGTGGATAGAAATATTAACATGATAGAAGTCCTTAAACAACACTTAATCAAGCAAGATCACATTGGAAGAGTCATTACAGGAAATATTGACTACAGGAAATGACATGCCCCACATTATCTCATCAAGGCTTAGATAGTCATCTTGCAGATTTGCACTGCAGAGCTGTGATACAGCTCCCTAGCTTGCTATCAAATGCACATCTTCAAGGCTCTGATCAAAAATTAAAGAGTCACTGGTGTTAAACTTTTCCTACCCACTATTTTTTTTTTTTACGTGGCCTCAATTTGTGAAAAGCTGACATAACTTTGGGGTTGTTTTCAAAAAAGTGTTTCAATATGAGCTGATTTCAGCTTGTGGGTAAGAGATGGGCACCAGAATCACTCACCACAAAGAGAATACGTAACATAAGAGAAAGAAAAACACAAAATATCCATCACCAAAGTTTCTCCTTTTAACCTTTAAGTGTAGTCAAAACCTAATGACTTGCTAATTATCAGGAGTTTAATGATGCCTCTAAGCAGAGGTTGCACTACAGAGCACAGTGTCCATGAACCTCTAGGATCTGGGGTTACCTCGTGACTTCAGCCTGCAGTGAATTCTCCTCTTCTCCAATTCTGCTTCTAAGAAAGCTTTCAACCCACCACCCCTCCCCATTGTTGCTACCAACAGTGAAGGAAACAATTTTGAACTCTGGAGCAGGCTGGTCTCCAGATGGCTGCCAGCTTTTTAAGCACTGAGTTGACTAACCTTGCTCAAAGCAGGTCCACAGAACACAGTGCTTCAAATATCAGTGTCTGCTGGGATTGCATCTATATATGTGGAGTCCCACCGTCCCCATCACTAGCATAGTTGAATGAGTGAATCAGGAGCGAGAAGGATAAAATTGAGGAAAATGCATGAGACCTCTCCCTCTCTGATGTTGAATCAGCCCATTAAACAGCAGGGAGTAGCTGAGCATAGATTTTCCTTGAGCTTGCTGACCACTAAAAGCAAATTAATATAACCCAGGCTGAGCCTGAGGCTGGGAAAGACCAAGAGGTTGACTTCCACATGGAGATTAAAAGGACTGTCCTTAATTCAGCTTGGGTAAAAGTGGCTCAGTAAGGAGCAAAGTTAGTTCTCATTAGGGCCCTTTTGTGAGAACAGAAATCACGGGCAATTACTATAATTCAATTACTTGATTATGATATTTATAATGTTCTTATGTATTTACAACAATAAAATCATCAGCCAAACCATCCTGGAATGGAATCACTCATTTTCTGAGAATTAAATTTATGGGGACATTTGATGCTGTTTCCCTGGAGTCTGTCAGTCTGACCTCAGTCACAAATAAAGCCTTTTCAAATGTGAGGAAATAGTTCTGGGATATGTAGTATCTGATGTAAAGAGAGAAAGCACCATCTTCATTGCTAGCCACAGGAAAGGCTGTTTTCTTTGGTTCTTGTCCCATATGAGAGTTAGTGCATGAAATATAAATCGCTGCTCAACATTTAAGCTTGGCAGAGCCAATTAACACGGCCTTCTCAACATGGGCTTGGAGGTTATTTCAATTAAATCCTTTGTACAAAAGCAGTTGCTGCACACAAGACTTCTTGGTATTTCTGAAAGGCTGTCCTTGGTGGGTAGTTTAAGTTTTGCAGTGCATTCATCTCTCTCTTTGATTACAGCAACCTCGCCTCTGCCTTTACTTGTCTGCTATCTGTGTCACCCTCCTGTTGGCCATCTGAGCACTGCTGTCAAAGAGATGGCCTGCATCCTCTCTCACTTCACATCACTGCTCTGATCAGTTCTCTTGGTCAGTTCCCAATGATCCATCTTATTTCATATTTTTATTCTGTTTCTCCAGGCTTATCTCTTCCATCTTTGGCTAAAATAACACATTCTGCTTCTGCTCTGAGAGCCTACAGAGCTTTTGAAGGATAACTGACTAATGTTCCAACAAGGAGAGGAAAATTTTGTACACCAAAAAGTGGAATAAAACAGGAGTCACTCAGGAGGCCACAGGGCTGAAACTATTTTCTCCATGTTTTTCTAAGGCTCCAAAAGTCATGATACTTCATCCAGTTCCCCAAGACATTAAGGAAAACAAGGACTTAATACTCTGCCAGCACTGGAAAATCTTGAACTCAGAGTAAAGCACACCTTATTTTTAACTCCTTCTAGAGGCTTATCACTTTTGCAAAGTCCACAGAAGTCATCCTTACTCTAATTTCCCATCCATTTACTATTTAGTTAGATTTCTACTGAGGAAAATAAATTATGTTCATGTCAGGATGCAGCCTTGACTTCCAGCTTCTTGTTGTCCTGCTGCCTTCCACCATGAGCTGGGACACGTTGCCTATCAGCCTGTGCTCTGTGTCTCCAGTAGTGCTACAGGGATAACTGTGTTTCCCAGCCCCTCAGGAGCTGTGTGAGGGGGATACACTCCTGATGGTGTGGTATTATGGCTCAGAAAAGGCAATGGGGAACTACCAAAATCTGACCACACAAACCCAATACTGATAGCATAGTTCACATAAATCATCGATAATGTGTGAGGTATCATTGTGTAGTGAAGGTAACACCTTTGAGACACATCAGCTCTGTCCCATGCAATATGAGGAATTTCTCTGCAGTGCTCAGATGGATGTTGGAAAATCTGATCCCCTGTTCAGAGCCCTCAAATCAAGCCTAGACAGACAAAAAAGGTATGCCTGGGGAAAATTGTCCTACAATTTACAGCCCAGTAAATATGAAATTTTAATCTTTGGTGCATCTGGCATGCATGGGACAGTAGGTTCTGAACTTCATCAGTGTGTGTTACAAGGCATCTCCTGGTGAGATGGATCTAGATCTCTTGAAGGCACCTTCAGACAGCCCACTACTCGGTTTTGAGTCTGAAGTTGGAATGATCCGACTTTGTCTGTTCAGGTTGAGGTACACAGGGGTTTTAGGTCTCAGAATTTAGTATTTATTTTTGATTGCTTGTCTCTTGAACTGCTTTTCATTGTAAGGATATCTTCATTTCTTTGAAAAATGCAGAAGATAGTTTTAGGAGGTTGTTTATTCAGCACCACCTTGAACTTCCTTTGCAAGAAGATGAAATCACCATCAAATTAGGGGTCTTTATACAAATCTCTATCATGGCACTTCTGCAAACCCATTTTGCAGAGTTGTAAGTGAACATACATGTTTTGAGACAAAACAAATTCTTACTCTTTGTCTTGATTTTTCCTTTTTTATCTCACCACTCTACTTCTCTCTTAAACCACATGAGAATAAGTGTGACCAGTGAAGACGTGAGTTTGGTGAGATATAGATATTGTGCCTTAAACAAAGATAATACTAATGAATTCACATTCAACCTTTTCAGCCCAGTGATAGAAAAAGATTTTCAGTCACTTTAGCCTGAGCTACATTTGCACTCAGGGTCACCTAAAGAAAAGGACAACACATTCATCTTTATCCTCCTTGAGTTGTGGAACCACTCAGATAATCTATAGTGAGTTGCAAAGTGAAATTAAATACCTTAAAATGCCATCTATCTGATCCCCAATTAAAACATAATCTTTTTAAAGCTGTCAATAGCTGCTGACCAGAATCAATAAGGAGAAGATTATGACTGGCACTTCTCCAGTGATCTTCAGGCAGACATAAAATACACTGTTGTTGTCAGGTCAGCAGGAACACAGGCAAACTGGACCTCAAGCAGAACTGCATCACAGACAAGTGGAATCTGAGATCCTATGCATTGATACTGCTGGGCAGTTTTGGGGTTTACTGGGGGAAGGAGGAGGCTTGATTTTTGTTTTTTGGGTTTTTTTAAATATGAAGAGAAAGAATATGATACATGAAAAGGTTTTAAAGAAGTAACACTGGAGTCTTAAAATTATGAATCTCTGGAAATGTATTTGTAAAAGAAGTTTTACTTTGATCCTCTATATACGTACACTAAAGTTCCTGACTCAGATTCAGCCAGTGTCTTAAGAATTTGAGGCATACTGCTTTTTATTTGCATTTAAGGAATATAAGCTTACATTTATCTAAGTAGATCCTGGATATTTCTCATCACTGCTACAGGAGCTAAAGTTTTAACTATCTAAATCTAATGTTTGACATCAGTGACGGGAATGATCCCTACTACAGCATGTAAGCTTAGGTTAAGAGGCCTGAACTACTTCTTTTCCTCCTGACCTACATTGGGATTGCTTTTATTTCTAGGCCAGAATGAAAAGTTCAGCATAAAAAACTGTTTCCTGGTGTGCAAAGGGCTTAGTAGCCTTTCTACCCACAAGCTGTTGCTTTCCTCCAGCCTTCCACAGTACAGATTGTGGCACAAATGCTCCAACCTGCCTGTGAAGTTATAGCACTCAGAGCTATACACTTATTGTACTGACAAAAAAAAAAAAAATCACCAGAGCACTACCTCTTTCAATGCAACCCATAACTGTTAAGTTGTCCAGCAGTCCTTACAACTACATGCTGAAGAGTGGCTGATACATGAGAATTTTCCTTCTCCTGCTGCAAAAGCCATGAAGTAAACTCTAGATCCGGAAAGAAAGGCCACTGCAATGGTTCAGACTCACCTGGACCTTTGGACTGGTGATCCCAAGCACTTGCCCTGACAGGGTGTCTGTGAAACACTGGCTCTTTTCATCTCTGTGCATCACTTCCCATCTGAAGAAAAGTGGATGACAAGTCTTCCATGTCTCTGCCAACCAGGGGAGAAGTACAAGAATCATGACTTGGTAAGCACCTAAAATCAACAGAAGCAAAGCTGGGGTCTGAAACTGTTTAAGTGAGAAAACACTTAAGGGATTGGAGCACAGACAGAATATGCTGAAACTGCATTTTAGGTGCTGTTTGCATTTAAGTGGGTTGATCTGATTTTTCTCGCTGTTATCCATGATTCAAATATAAGCTTTAAAATGGCTAGCTTTATTATAAATCTTTGTATATTTTAAAAATAATTTGGGTAAGAAAATACCTCTGCAACTAAACCAGCCCATTCTAAAGTTACTTTCTCAAAAAACATAGATCTGTTGTATTTTCCTGATCACATGGAAGCTAACACAGAAGAAGATATGGCATATAAAAACACAACTGCAAACATACCAGCATAAAATTTCTAGAATCAGTTTGGCCCTGCTGTTTTTACAGGGGTGATTTGAACTCCTGCAGATTTGTATATTCTCCTGCAGATTTCTTCAATATTGGTCACTTCTGTAACCTGTTGGATGGGATTATGACAGCACTGTTTTGTTCAGAGTACAACTTTTCTGTCTCATCAGAATAGCAGAGACAGAGCTGCCTACAAAATGACTGGACTGCGTTGACATTTTGAAGCACCTCTACTGGTTCATTAGCAGTACAGAAAACACTGCTGAAATCACACAAAACTGCATCTGGACAAGGTCAGTTTCAAAACTAACTCATTCTACTCATAAATCACAAGCAAATAACCTAGTTATTGTAAAGTTAGAGTTGTCAGCACTCAACTAGCAGAACATATAACACGATGATTGCTACCCTACTTCACCCAAAACTTAAAAAGAAGGAAAAAAAGCTGCTGAATGTTTTTCAATACTATGGTTAATAATTTCAGGCTTGGCTATGTTTTTTACTGCTTTCTTTTCCAAATTTTGCATTCAAAAGTAAGGCTCCATCCTCTGAGAATGAGGTCTCTCATATGGAGGCAACAGCTTCCAAAATCTTTTATCCTTATAAGATTGGTACATAATGAGAAATCATCACCGAAATCAAAATGGAGCTAGACAAAGTGACTAGAAAGAGACTTTGCATGCAGAATATTTCTTAAAAGAGGAAAAATAAATCTTTCTCAATTTTACTGATCAAGGAAAATAATGAAAATAAGCAAAATAATAATATTCCTAAATGGTTCAAAATTTGTCTTATGAGTTATAGAAAAGTGACATCCATAAGAGTAGAGCAGAAAAGATCCAAAACAGGCCTAGTTCCATGGTAAGTGGAATGGTCTAATGAAGAGAAAAATCAGGCCTTGGAAAAACAAGAAAGTTGCTTCCAGATTATTTTTGGAGTCAGAATTTAGCCATCCAGGTTTGAAAGCATTGGCATGTGCATAATGGGAACTCTTGTCTTGTGTTTGGACATGGGGTACCTCACTGTGTGTTTTAATGGTTCCCCAATACATCGTTAATTGCAACAAACAACCACAAAGAAATCAAAGAAATGAAAGTAAAAAAATAAGCCAGCTGTAGACACCTACAACCTCTTGTTCTCCTTAATCATTTAATTCCATACACCTATATTGAAATTTCACACTATGCCTTAGCAGGGCATTGTCACAGCAAAACACTAGAATGCTGATATTGTACTAGGTCAAGAGTTAAGTAAGTTCATTCCACCCCTGCTATTTTGTGTTTTAAAGCAGTCCTTACTCTAGGCAGGCTCTCTCTGTTATTATTACTTCTTGAATGATAAGAGCTGGGATTGACCTTCAAAAGAGATTTAAATGGCCTTATCCGAAAAACAGTCTGTGAACATCTATAAACTAATGTGCTGCTTTACACTTCCTTTCTCAGAGAGGAGGTGTAAAGGCAGCACATCAAAGTCAGCAAGGAACTTACAATAATGGATTTCAAAGTCAAAAATCTAATGCAAATCTAAGTATTTGCTTATAGACTCTTTGAAGTCTTGACAGATTAAGTTTAGAAGTATTTTCTTAGATGGTATCTACATAATCTAATAGAGATGATTTCAGGAACTGAGTAGATGTTTCCAGTAGATGTTTCGATTATGGAACACCATTTCACAATAACATTAATAAAGAATACATTTTTGTTTAATTTTCTTTTCAGTTTATAGCACAATACTGAGCTGTTATAAATTATATTCTGCATCTGTGGAAAGGTTTTTGTCTTAGGAGGAGAAACTGACAGATGCACAGGATAAAGGAGTTCCATCTCTGCTATGCTTATATAATATAATTGACTTTGTTAAAGGACATTTAGGTGTTGTTTGATTTACATCCTATGTCAGCTTAATGCATCAACTACGTAAGGTTCCACTTGTTTAAATATTTCATTTTAAAAGGTGCAGTAAGCTCATAACTTCACCAACATCCACTCTTCTCTGACTAAAATGGATTCTCCAGTTTAATCTATTACACTAGAAGTAAATGAAGACTTCACCCTTTCCCTTGACAGAGGAACTGAGGCTGTCATTACTTATTACCATAAAAGTTGAAGGAGGTGCTAGAAAAAGTGTGACAGTAATTATACGGTATTTTGCTTTTTTAAAAAGCAAAATATGTAAAATAAGAATTGAAACATAAAAATATTTTTTTTAAAAAATAGCAATGCTTGTATTGCTTATTGAAACCATTCTTTATTGTTACTTCTGATATCAGAATTTTTCTTTTACATAAAAAAAAAAAAAA
>VWYP01023301.1:107217-210263 GCA_013400435.1 Pycnonotus jocosus
AAAAAAGAAAACAAGCCACTCCAGGACACTGAAACAGTTGGAACCTGCCAGCATTCTCTTCAGCAAGAATAAAAAGTATATAATGGAGGTGCTGAAATAAGTTTAATTATAGAAACACGAATGGGATCCCTATAATAAAGTAAACCAACAAGTCAAATGAATGTCCTTGCCCTTTATTATAGAGTTGCGCACATTTCTTCTTTGATATGGAAGCTATAGAAGCTTGCCTCCCTATTACTCATTCTTCTTATGCTATCCTGGAGTTTAGAAAAAATGCAAAGCTCAGAAGCACAATGCTTTTGTAAAATTGAAGAGCATTTATTTCTTATATTTAAGCTTTGGCTTGCCAGGACAGTCTCACAAGGTAAACACCCTTGTTTCCATAAGAGTTTAGGTACAGCAGGAATTACATTCAATCTAAATTTCAGTGCCATCATGCTAGCATTTGACATGAAGCAGAAAATGCTTTCTCACATATCAGTACAAAAATGTGAAAGACACCCTGGCTTAATATTGAGAGATCAGAATTCATCTTTCAGCATGTGCATCACTCTCTCAGTAGTATAACAGAGTAAAATTATATTATTGTTCTGTGCCCAGGGAAATAAAAGCAACATCTCTCTTTTTGCATATAGAGTAAATTCTGATTAAATTTTACGATTTAGCTAGAGCACGTTGCAAAATCTGCTGAAATCAATGGGATCCTGTGTATTGATTTCAGAGGGCTTTAAACATGCACTGTGGTAGGAAGACATTTGTGTATTGTTTGCTATTAACTGGAGTTTGTTATCAAACACTAAATCACTTAAGGGATCTTACAGATTTTATAATCCTCTACTTGGTGGCAATGGAATTTTTGTTGCTCCAAATCTCTCCATAATTTACAATAAACTGAACAGACGTGATCCAGGTCAGAGAAGTAGGTATGCTGGTATTTAGAACTCAACCCAAATACTTTTTTACTTTATTGTCTGTTTTACCACTTCTTTGTTATAACAAAAATATTTCTATATCAGGAGAAACAGTTGAGAAATGTCTCCCAAACACCATGCCAAGCTTTCAAACACCACCTCCATCAAGAAGCATGGTCACTAAACATTCATTTGTGCAGTAACTGGAAAGTACCATTTGGGATCAGAGTTCCTTTGGTCCTCTAAGAGCACAAAGTCTTACCTTCAGATACTCATAGCCTCAGGAGATGGTGATTCACAACTAATCAAAGCAAGGCAGAGGTTTTTGGGCCAAAATGAGAGGAGCTGGCCAGTGGCAAACAGAAGACAAGTTGTTCTAGAGGAGTCCCAGAAGCTCCCCTAACAGCCCTGCCTCCATGCAGCAGCAGCACACTATGCCAATAATATTTCTGAAGGGACAGATGTGGTCCCTATCTCATTTCTGGTAACATCCTGCCTGAGGCTTTGCCCTTTAGTTCACCTTGAACATTCCTCCATGGGCCAAAAATAATATGACCCTTAGCAGAACTGTCTTCCTGATTAAGGCTGTAACACAAGTGGACCAAAGCCAGGAAATTTAAAATTAAGCTGACACTTTGTCCTTTAATTCTAGCTGTCAAAGAGAAGAAGAAAAAAAAAAAAAGAAAATCAGCTTCACAGAACAAGTTCTCCAGACTTAAGTTTTAATGAAGTTTTGGTGTCCTGTTTTTTATGGGTTATGTCCCAAGACTACCTTTATTCAGTGGGTTGATTTTTTTTTTTTTTTTTGGTGCATTTAACTTCTTCACTTTTTAAAGTAAAAAGAAGAAAGGAAGAAGTCTTTAATAGAAAGCTCTCCAATGCATATTAATTATCTAAAACACCACAATGACTGCTTTGGTTTAATATATATTTATAATTTTTTTTAATGTACATTATTTACTAATAGACTAGAACTGTTCTAAAGGCATTCGTTCCTATCTCAGAAGGTAAATATATCTTTACAGTTTTTAATTAAGTGACATTATTTGAGAAAGAGCAACTCTTCTGATAAGAGAAGTCCTCTGTGCAGAGTTCTGACTTCTCTGTTCAAAGAATTCACCCACAGACATTAGGAATTGGTCTCTTCAGGCAAAATATACACTGCTCAAGAGCCACAAAAAAAAATATTGTACAAAAGGGGTCCCTACTTCATAAATATTATGGGGAGAATCTCCTTTTCTCTTCTGCCACAAAAGATCTGCGCCTTCAGGTTTATGACTTTCACTCAGTACTGCAACAGTTACTGGTTTCAGTTCATAGATCAGCAGGCAATTTCTAATATATACACTTTATACCTCTCAGGTTCTGCTCTGAATAGTGCCTGACCAGGACAGGAAAAATTCTGATTCCAATCAGTTGTGTTGTGAGTGGAGAATGTTTGCAATCTACGACTCAATCATTTGGTTCATGACATTCCTCTGCCTTCGAATCTTCCAGTTTTCTAGGGTTCAAACTTTGCATTCAAAACTTCTGAATATGCTGGTGACATTCAAAAGTATAGGCATTACTTCTCACTGATTGTTTTGTTTAACCTACATGCTTTCCACGAGAGCATATAAAACCAGGGGACATACCCATGGCATTAAGTATTTTAAAAATAATAATAATCCTTTTAGTTTAGAGAAAAAAAGTTTTGAATTTTCCTTCAAAAGTTTGCTAGTGAGTCAAATTCTACCTAAACCTCTTCTGGATTTATTTCCACATTCAAACTGCAAGCTACCAGAGGCTTTTGCATAACTTGAGATTTTGTTGTGAAGAGCTTACACAGCTCTAATCTGCACATGAAACTCAGACTGACGTCAATGGCTGGTTTATGCAGGCATCAAGGGCACAATATGCAGTCAAGATCCCCTCTGCAGATAACCCAAAAGCAGAGCTTTGACCTTATATCTCAGCAGAGAAAGCCAGATGCCAGTTGAGATACTGGCGGCCTAAAAATATTTGCATTTAAACCTCGAACAAATGTTTGAAACATAGAATAAACCAAAAATTCTTGCTTGGAATTTATATCAATTTTACTTCTTTGTGTTATCATGAAATTTTATATTTATGGAAATATGTTTAAGAGATGTTTAAGAGATTTTTAACAGATTTTTAGGACATTTTTAAGTTTAAAACAGACTTTCAACCTGCTTTCCATCTTTACTCTGGTAATTTCATCCTGCAAATAATTGTGGCTACACATTCCATGTCTGCAGTTTTAGGAATGAGTGGGATACCTTTGTCCATGACTGCCCTGAAGAAACAGCAGCATATCCAAAACTTCAGGCTCAGAAAGGCATTCTGAAGAAAAACTTCACGTTTCAGTGTCCACTTCAAGAAAGGGTGATTCTCATGTTTAAGACCTGAACCCTGGAGAGAAGATGAAGTTATTTTAGACTGATATGCTTCATTCAGTCTCATTTTCTTCTGCTGGAAACAGAGATCATACTCGTATGCACTTTTAAAGTTGTGCTGTTGAAACACTGTGTTCTGCCTGACAGAACATGCAGCCCATTTCCCAGAAACACAGTGTCTTCTCTGCCCTTAGAAAATAGGGACCAACTGATGAGTTAATTTTAAACTGTCAGCCCCAACCAAAATCCAAGATTCAATCACACCTTTCCTCTGGTGAAGACAGGAATGAAGGTGCAGGCTAGTGATTGCTCAGAGATAGTCTCCACAATAAACTGGAAGTTACAAAGGAGAGGGGATCAAGGTGGGCATGGACTTGGAAAAACTGTTATCTGAAAATGAACTTCACTTCAGGTTCTCTCTCAAACTAACTGGGCCCTGATGATGTACAAAGCCAAAATGCTTCAGGGTTTTATTCACCAAACACTTTGGGAGCTAATTTTGTTAACAGTTTTATTTTAGGGAAAATATAGTTGAGAAAAAGGGAACAGTCCAAACAGGTATTAAAATAATCAGTGCCCTGTGCTTTTAAAGAAAGAATGAAAATCCTGCTGTGAATTTACATTAATTATGTATTAGGTCTTTTTGTGAAGGAAGTTCATTACAACCTGGTCACTCTGTTGTCAGATTAGACTATACAGCATGATGGCTTTAGTCCAACCCATTCCAATCTTTCTATTGTTAGAAATATTCTTCCTGAGTCAAAATCACATTTAAGAAAAGTCAAAAGGCTTTTTAGTGAGAGAGAAATAAGTTCTCTACTTAAAAAAAAAAAAAAAAGGTATGTGAAATTTAATATTATTAATATTAGTTCCCATTTAATATTTGCACTGTAATGGTTTCTTGACCAAAATAATTGCATGTGGCAATCTGAACAAAAGGCTTAATATTTATTATACAAACTTACATGCAAATTAGAATCTGATCAGGCTTACTGGCATCTTGAGTGTGATATGCATTAAAATATTTTATTTGCTTTAATACAAATGACTGCATAAGATATGGAAGGTTATTTAGAACTGACCACATATATTACCATGTCTATATGTAAGGAGCATACTTAAGTTTGTTTAACAATGCTGAATAATGTTTGTTGGATTTTTTGGTTGGGTGAGTGGGTGGGTTGGTCTGTTTTGGGGTGGGGTTTTTTTGTATTCTTAGGTGTTAAACAGTAATATTCCCCCAATTATTTTCGTCATAGTTACAAACTTCTTATCATCATTTTACTGGAATTTTTAGAATAGAAGATTTCAGTGTGTTAAAATGTTGTCACAGGATGATGGTCCCCCATTGACAGATAAATTCTTACAAAATAGAATCACAGAATGCTTTGGAAGGGATATTAAAGATCATCTAATTCCAATCCCACTGCTGTGGCAAGGGAACCTTCCACTAGATCTGGTTACTCAGAGCCTCATCCAGCCTGGCCTTGAACACTTCCAGGGATGAGGAGTTCACAACCTCTCTGGGTAACCTGTTCCAACTGCATTGCCATCCTCACTGCAAAGAATTTCTTCCTAATATTAAATCTTTACATTAAGGCCATTCCCCCTTTTCCTCTTTTCACTACATGTGATTGTAAAAAGTGTCTTTCCAGCCCGCTTGCAGCCCCCTTTAGGTACAGGAAGGTGCTGTAAGGTCCCATCAGAGCCCAGTCCTCTCCAGGCGGAACACTCCCAACTCCCTCAGCTCATTTTCACAGCAGAGCTGCTCCAGCCCTCTGATCAACTCAGTGGCTCTCCTCTGGACTCATTCCAACAGGTCCAGGTTTTCCTTGTGTGGAGAGCCCCAGATCTGGATGCAGTATTCAGGTGGGGTAAGATGGATGCAAATAACAAAATGAAGGCAGTGTGTTGGATTCATTGGAGTGGTGTTTCTCTCTGTAAATCCTACCTCATACCAGTCTAGCCCTGATCACTTTGCCTACTTGCTTTGCAGAGAATAAGCCCAGGACTCAGCTCAGTAAGCCACTTTACCTAACTACTTTGTCAGGTCAGGAAATCATTCACTTCACAGCAAACTTACTCTGCCCTCTCTCCCTCCCTCAACTCATACACAAGCACAAAGCATGTCTCTCCTTGAGTGCACGTTTTACAAGCTTAGCAAAAAGCCCTACACAAACTGTCCAAAGCATGCAATTTCTAAAGGGTCATAATTCAGTCAACTGAAAACTGACTTTTTCACCTGCAGAAGTGCACCTCACCAGTTACAGGATTTTTTCTGTAGCTTTCCACCACTACCCTTGCTTAGAAGGCTATTCATAAAGAAAAGACTCACAAGGATTTTGTGTGAATACACAGAAAGCTATTTCTCTCCCCACTTTTCTCAAAGAAACTCAAATTTCACCTCTGCCCCTAACCAACATTTTTCTTTTAAACCATTTCAGTACAGGAAAAATTTGGCCCAAGTGCTGCCATTTTCAGAAACCTACGTATGACTGAAAAGAAGCGGGGACTAAGCAGAGAATATCAGCATTGGTACTTTGTTAGCTGTGACTTGACCTGACTTGACAGATTTATATTTTAATGTGGATTTCCTCCCACCAGGGAGATTGTTATGCCCCATAAATCCAATATTCACAGAACTCCAGTATTAGGTAGTACTGAGGGATGTAAAATACTAGTGACAAACAGTGTGCCTAGGGTATCAAACAGAGAAACTGAAGTCTCTGCTTTTGGAAAAGATCCAGCCATCCTCTCCACGCAAGGAAACAACTGTCTCTCCCAGCCACAAATTCCCAGCAGTATCTGAGGCTAAAAAGCACATTTAAAATTGACAGGGTTAAGAAATCTGGAAGCCACAGGTAGGGGTTGTTATCCACGCTTCTGTGGTTAGCAGGCTATTACACCTCTGCAATAGCTTAAGACTGCCAGAATTGAATGCACTTGGGTTCTCCACTTCCTTGAAGATTCGAGCTTCAGTCTCTTTCTCAAGAGCGAGGTATAAAGAGATTACTAGCAGCATCATCTCATACCTTCTCCTATCCAACCTTGTAAATCTGAGGCTGCCCTTAGTTTAAAAGCACTGATGTTAAAATACCAACAGTGTTTCTCTCCTTGTGTCTTTCCCACTCTTCACTTTTCTTTGCAGATTTCAAGGTGATGACAAAAGAGAGAACAGTCTTAGCATTTGTTAATACCCACTTGACCCACAAAAGAAATTCACTAGCATTCGCAGCTTCTAATTTAAAAACCATTAGACCGTTCCGCTTGGCGGACCAGATCTAAATATTCTTAAAGGGGTGGTTTAATTTAATCATTACCTTAACAAGCCCCCTTTTAAAATGATGATCCGCCAAATTCAGGGGATTTGTTTTGGAATCTGATCCAATAACTGGCTTTGTACAAAGAGAAGCATAGCCGCATCTGATTTGGTTCAGAACGGGGTGATAATCATGAAAATTACTTTGCATATTTAATCACTGTGAAAACATGAGTACAAACTACTTTCTGGAGATTACCTTAAAAAAAAAAAAAAAGCTCCAGGCTTTGCAGCAAGCATGCCAAGTACTTTGATTTACAGAGAATTATTTGGATTTTATAGAAAGCTCAGTGTTTCAAAGACTTCAAGCTAGTCAGCCACTGGCAAAGAAAATTACTAAATAGTAGAAGGAAAACTTTTTATTGGGAAAAAATTATGTTAACACCAATTGTGGAGATTTATGTTTGTGGGATTTTTTTAAGTTTGTGTCACTTAACAACCTAGATTTGAAGCAAATACCTTACTCAAAACCTCTCTGATCTTGTCAAGAGGGCAGAGACACTCTCTCCAGGTTTGACCTGGCATGTTTCCTCACTGCCAGGGGTGAGTCAGAAGCTGGCAAGTCACAGATGTCCTGTGAACAGGACTTTCACAAAGTTTGAACTAGGAGAGTTTGGATCACGGCTGCTCTCTGGTACCTGTACTCAGGGCTTATGGTTGGGAAAAAACCTGTCCAGCAAGGCACAGAAGTGCCATCATCTCATAGCTTCAAATTTTTACCTAGATATTGTTAGTTGAGGTTCAGCTACACGCAGAGAATTTAGTGACAAATTCCTAGAGAAATTAATTTTTCTCACCTAGATCAGACAGATAAATAAAAGTACACTGACTAGTAGTTAGCAGAAAAAAACCCCATACATATATATGACTTGCAAATATTTCCCTAAGCTGAAGCAACTGGATTCCAGATGAGTATTCCATGGTATGTAAAACTAAATTTGCTGCTGAGATAAACAGTATAGCTCCACTAAATCTGTCTGAGTTGCCTCTGTTTAACACTTGAAATGAATTAGGCCCTACCTTTACTGTCAGCTGCTTTTAAATCCTTGCACTGTGATACAGCAGTTTGTAAATAGCCCAGCATCTGAGAGCTGCGGTGTAGGTGGAATATCTGAGGGATAATAGTCACAGGCATCTCAGATTATGAAGCCTGTTCTAACAAATATTTGTAGGAATCATCTCAGAGGTGTCTGCCTGTCTGTAACTACAATGCTGTGCAAAACTCATGAAAAAGCATGCCTAAAATTCCGTGTGGAAACTAGTGTGATATGTACATATACATATGAAATGTGTGTGTATCATACAGACTGCTCAGTTATAGAGACATATTTTTATGTTATATACACAAATATATACATGCAAATACATATATATATATATATATACACACCTGTACCTTTTTGCATACTTTTCTTATATAGTACATATTCCTCTAAGCATTATGTGTTCCACAGCTTCAGCAGACTAGAGGTTAATGAACAGGCTTTTTCTCACATATGCACAGAACAGATAATTTTCTTTACTGTTCACGATAAGTTGAAGGAGCATTTGAGTGACAGACCAATTTGTCAATCAACTACAAAGTGTTGAGGAAGCTTCCTCTGCATAATTTTACACGCAGAGATCAAATGTGACCTCTGATTGTACAGTGGGTATGGACAGTCAAGGTTACGGAGTCCAAAGGAGTCATGCAAATCAGTTACCTTTTCTGAGTGCCTTGACTTTCTAGGGTTATCTGTGAACTAAAATCACAACAGGATTTTAAGAGAAAGATGAAAATTACTTCTTTATTATTTTAAGTGTGTGTATGCATGTGTGAAGAAGGTGTATATATGAATTTATTGTGGAGCTTGTATGTGTTTTTCCTTTATAGCCTGAATTATTTTTTAAGGTCTCAACACAGAGCCCCTGGTTCTGACATCTCACGCAGTTTCTCTTGAAAGCTATATTTTAATAGCAGCTCCGTTCACTTAATGTTAGCCACTTCAGATGATTTCTTTGCTAAAACCTGAATTATGAAAATCACTTGTCAATTACCCTGGGTAGCTGTGTAAAAGAATTATTGCACATTCACAGTGAAAAGAAAACTTTATTTTCACCACTTTCCAGTAAATGCTAATTCAGAATAACTCCATTTAACAGTTATTTTATGCTGAAATACTGAATACCTCAGGGAGTCTTTTAGGGATTTTAAAGTCTCTTTATTTATAAATGATTCATGCAGCATTTTCAGAAAAACCTACAATTAGTGTGGGAAGCACAGAGACTCCTTTGGGAAAGGTAAAAAAACCCAACAAAATATATATGCATTATATACAGTCTTTTTATCTATTGTTGTTTTGCAGTGGACTATAAAAAGAAAAGAACTGGAAAAAATGGCTAGGAGATATTTTATCTAACCTTTTAAATATATGCCTCAGTGGACAGTGTTCTGTGAAGTAGTTACCCTTATGATTCGTACAGCCCACAAAATTCTTTTAATGCAGATTCCATTCTGACTTGCACTTTCCAACCCCAGCTATAAATGAGCAAGTTATCTAAGAGGAGAAGCCTTCTGTGGCAACACAGGAGGACAAATGACTCCTTCTGTTGCCCCTTGTGAGAGTGAGGGTCACTATTGTCTCCATACTTTCTGCTGCCTGGGCGGTGCTATAACTTCAAGGTGTTTGAAATGTTCACACCATCAGGCATCGAAGATCACAAAAGCTCATTCAACTTTGTGGGGAATCTTTCTGCTCACTCAAGCCCGATGACAGATACACATTGCTCTAGCTACCAGCACTGCAGGGGTTTATGCAACCCCTCTCTTGTCATATGGGTGGGAAGAATGAGCAGCCCAAGGCAAGGGCAATGAGTGGCTCAAGACCCTCAGCACACACCCCTAAGGCTCCCATGGCTTCACCCTTGTTATGGCTGCCCTTGCTGGAGCCCTGGATTAGCCTGGAGTCCTGCTTCATGTGCTGGTGTTAGCTTAGAGACACACAGGATGGCATTGTGCTGAGGGTCATGCTCCAGCATGTCTATAATGCCTCAATGGAATTCCACTCAGGAGCACGACAGCAAGTGGCAGAGTGGCACTAGGGTTGAAGGTTGGATATTTTACCATTTATAGATCCCCTTATCTTCTCTCAAAACATGACAAAAACCCATCCTTAAATATTCATTCAATCAGACCTTCTCTGTCTTGATGAAATTTTCTTGACTTTCCATCAGTGATGGAAAAAATCACTATCACTCCTCTGCGAGATAGCTGCGCTCCTATGAATGACAAGGAGTGAACAAGAAAAACCAAACAGATACTGTTGGCTTCAAAGAGACAAGATCTACTTAAATATATTCTCCCCCACCTCTATGCTGCGTTTCCCTTGGTGCTGTTACAAATTACTAAATATCAAATGCAAACAAAATTTCTTGGGGGTCAGAAGGGTCACCCATGGTCGTTTTATAATTACACCAGCATTTACAGTGTGAAACTTGCAGGGAGGTGAAAACACAGCTATGTGAACCTGCTCACTGACCAGTACTGGTACCCAGAGAATGTGCCATGAGATATATGGAAGATATGGCAAGAACACCATCAGACACTCTACCTCATTGACCAGATGTGCAGATGACATGGGAGAGAGGTGGTGGGTTGTTATTATTTATGGGAAATCGCAGACTCATTGACTTAAACCTAGAGATATACAGAATCACACACTTACTGGCTTGAATCTATTTGATGGTTTCTCAAACTGCCATGGTAAACATTGTTCTAAAATAAAGAGAAACTCATAGTTTTGTAGTTAGATGGTATTTTAATTTTCTTTTTAGTACAGCTCAGTGAATAATACAAATGAAGTAGCAGACTGCACACATACCAGGGCTTGCTTTGGCACTCCCCCAATTGCTTGGATATCAACAGGTGGAATGCAAAAAATCCCAACTTGAATAAATGGAAATACCAGCAAGAAGAACATTACTAACAGATAGCAGATAAATCAGAATACCATTACTGAGATAATCTCTGTGTGTCAGGCTACTAGAAATGAAAAGAGAACCCCTAAGTACTATGACTTTTTAACATGCTGGGATATATTTTTAAATTCTCTACATAATATTACAAGACAGTGATATAAAACTCAAAAGATGGAGGTTGTTCAGTATCATTTTCAATGTAGTATCTATTGAGAAGTTCCCCAGTCTGTTGCACACTTGGTTTTCTATCACATCTACCAAACAAACACAAAATACACAGTCCTCTTCTTTCTACTGTTGAAACAAAAAAATAGCGAAGTACATGTAGCACTTGAAGCATTCTTCAAGCAGTAGGTCTGATTACACCTTCACAATTAAGAGTAAATTATCTGCAAGGCTCTGCAGAGCTGCGTGAACCAGTGAGTTTTACTAGCATAAAAAGAAGAAAAGGAAAAACAGGAAAATAAAGAAAGGGAACAGTAAGGAACATGTTTTGTTTTAAAACAATCTCCAAAATTAATATATTCCAGGTAAGTTTTCCCTAATCTAAGGCAGGGAAACTAATGATAGTTTCCAATTTCCTCAATTCTAAGAAACCTAAGAAACAGTACAATTTCTGTAAGACACCAGGTATGTTCATTGTTCCATTTATATCGCCACAGAACTTATTCTAAGCAAACAGCAGGGGTGCATCAGGTTGTTTGATTTTTCAAGCCATAGACACTTCTTGAGATTTTTCACCTCATTCTGAAAAAGAAGGACAAGAGACCCTATAAGTTGTGACAGCTGAATCAGCAAAGTGAGATATGGCTGAGTGTTGGAGCCAACTGCACATCCCGGTAAAGGATGAGGAACCAAACATTTTAGGCTTATTTTTCAGAACAAATATAACATCCATAAATAGGAGCAATGCACTTCATATTAACAAAGCAAAACAAAAATTAGTTGTGAATCAGCCATGATCTCCACTCTATATGAAGTCCTGCAGACCCTTGGATGACCAAAGTTTTGGGTATCTCATTGCCCAGTTCTCTTGTATTTGTGTAGATCCCACAAACTGCATTGCTTTTATACAATGCTAGTGAACTAGTGGCATGTCAGGAAAAATTCAGAATATAGCTATAAAATAATACAGTCGGAATAATACTACTATGTCAAGGGATGTAGAAGCAATGTTCAGTTAAAACAAAACTTATATTTTCTCTTGGAGAAATGCTATCCTGACTTCCACAAATACAAAAAAAAAAAATATTACTTCATTCATTTTTTTTTACTATTTTTAAAGTGAAAGGCAAGATGTTTTCTGGGCCATGAATGTAACATGAGATGGCAGTGTAAAAAATTAAGAAATAGCTCTATGTAAAAAATCCCCAGAAATATGTAACATGGGAGGAATAATTTTGTTGTTTGTTTCTTCTCTATAAATAGGATATGATGATTATGCCACAAAAATTGGAATTATACTTGAGCATGTGGAATCCCTGAAGCTGATTTTAATCAATAATAATAATAATAATAATAATAACAATTTTGTTTCACAACGGTGTCTAAGAAGAAAAATATTTATTTTTGAAGTGTTTCTCTATCCTATTTTACATTAGACATTAGAAGTAATACTTCAGCAACAAAAATGCAAACCTTATACTGTCAGCAAGTTATAGCTCTTTTAAGCTGTTAACTCATATCAAAATACAACACTGTACATTTCAGCTTCTGAAACAATAGCATTTGTAGTAAACTGCTCCCAATGATTTCATTGACTAAGATGTGCCTTAAGTTAGATGCCAAGCCAAACTCAAGAAGCATCCTGGGACTATCTGGTGGATATTCTGAACAAGTTGGGAAAGGCTCAGGTTGCAATTAGGCAATGCCAGTTAAAAGCATGGGTCAGTTAAGCTTTCCACCCCCTCAGGAACCTTTACTTAAAACAAATAAACAAACAAACAAGCCAACAAACTCTCAAAAACCTATTTCCTAATTTCAAAGGAGGCCTTTCAAGGAGGTTCAGTTCATTGGCCTTCAAGTTCACTATAAAGCTTCTGTATTTTTCAGGCCATGGGATTAATGACAAATCCAGCAAAGCACACGACTAACTTTAAGCCTGTATGTAATCTCAGTTAAGTCAATTAGTCTGCCTGCATGCTCAAAGGTAAGCAGATCCTGAAGTGCTTTGCTGGTCTGGTATGATTATCCCTGGTGATGTGTAGACACAGTAACTGCTAGCCCGTTCACTGAGGAAACCTGGCTTCAGCCTCAGCCCAGAAACACATCTTTCTGGGGTGTCTACTATATATGTCATCAATTCTACTGTAAACCACTGAAGTCTTGATAAAAGATTAAAAAAGGAGTACATAAATGGTGTTCCTCTCTCATTCTGTACAATATATAATAGAGATATTAGTTGTACAGCCCACTGTATAACAGGTGACTAACATTCTCATTCTGTGATTGTCTTTAAATAGCAAAACAAAACAAATTTTCACTTGTGACTGTTAATTAATTTCTGTGCAGAGCTGTTGATGGGTCATCCATGTTACTTTAACCCAGTTCCTGTACATAGTACAAGTATATTAAGATTTAACTCAGAAGCAGCTCCATTTAGGTGCAATACTGGTGAAGCTGGTGAGTTCCTTACACCCATCTTTAAAGTGTTGGCGTGGCTAGAGGTAATAAAATAAGTCATGAATGCCACAACTAATCGGTTTCAAAATCTGCAGGAACATTTATGTGGGCAGATTATGATCTCCTCAAAGCAGGCTCTCAAAGCTCTTCTGTTAGTTTCTTTGTCTCTGCAGCTGCTACTAAATTACCAGAGATCCTACCAAGGCTTGAGTCTGTCCTGACCTCAAACAGTGAGAGCTTCTCGAAGGATGAGCCCAGTCTGAGGTGGAAATACCCTTTCTCTGCAATACATTACAGATTATGAAAAACCTCACCCGAAAATTGTGCAAGAGCTCCAGAGCAAATCATGTAAATCTGTCATGTAAATATGTATTTATGGGAGTTTTAGAGTTTGGATAACTGCCACACAGACAGCTCCCTATCTCTGAATATATACTTAAGGACTTAAAAAATACAAAGTTTTGACCTGATCTGTTGCCATATATCTCATCACTGCTCCAGTGGCTGTGGAGGCAGAGGATGGCATTCCTGGATTTTTCTATTCCATGTGTCCATGTGTAGCCAATCCAATCCTTACAAATGATGCAGGATTGTAAACAGGGCAAGGCTACTTCTTGAAATGGAACAGCAGCATTTGCTCAGGAGAAAGGGTTACCTTTCATCTCCTAGAAAGCACCAGCTTTGGACTGGCAGAGTTTGCCTGCCAGAGAAAATAAGCCCTTTTTTGGTACCACTGCACTTCAGGGGGACCAGGGGACCTGCCATAACATCATGGCTTGACACACCAGTATTTGTCTCCTGGATCTCTTGCACTGTGCAACTTCAGGTTAAAATTATCTTGCTGACAGCCCAACAGGGAAACAAATGCACTTGTGGGTTTTCACATACATCTGCTAGTATTAGCAGTAAAACAGAAAGATATCTTATTGCTTTGCAGCTTTCCTTCCATCTTTTTAATTGTAAAAGGCAATGGAGTCACATGCCTTTTCTCACCTCTACATATTAGGTGGAATTTGAACTTCTTGGTGAGATTTTCTCCTATCCTGTGGAATCTTCTTTGCATTGTGTTAGAGAGCCTACAACATGATTATAGGTAAAACAATGTTCTTTTTCCCAAGGGAAGATCAATGCAGTAGCACTATACCCTAGCAACAGGGTCCATCACAGAGCAGAATGATATATATTCAGGTCTATTTTCTGATTTAAACTTTTTTTCAAACATAGACCCAGTTATTAGAGCTGAGTTTATCCTGAGATATCTGTTTTCATGGACTGTGTGCTGGTATCTCGGAATTATCTGCTTTTTGCAGATATCCCAACCTGCTAATTAGTAACATGAATTCATAACATGAGTTCTCTAGCTGAAATAACAGCTACAAGTAGATAAGAAAAGAGTGTATATATCTTTAATTTTAAACTTTATTTTTTCCTTTATAAACTGCATGCAGTGGTTCTGCTATGTCATGTGTTGTGACATGATAAAGAATGACACAATGTACCATTAACATGGCATAACCAAAGGCAAAATGATTCATTCTGACTAAGCATATAATGATTTTCTTATTATTTTTCTTAAATCATACATTCTACCTTACCCTTAACTTGTTAATTCTATTCAGGAATCAGATGCAGGAGTGCAGGAAGCAGAGCGCCATCAGCAGCAATACGATATACAGATATGCAGAAACATAAATATTATACTGAAGGGATGCTGCCTCTAAACTAACACATGCATGCTCTACAGAACAGAAAACTTGATGTTAAAAGGTTTTAAACATGATCATGGCATGAAATGTGCTTGCACTTTTCTATGTACACAGCTGGAACTGTGCATCAACCTAAAAAAGCTCTGGAGGAAGACTATTAGGAAGATGGCATGAAGTGCAGAAAGTTAAGGCTGTGAATCTTTATAAGTCTGTCATGGTCTAACATACCAAAGTGCTCATTATCAATATAATGCATCAGCTCTCTAGTCTGATGGTTGTAAAGGTCAGTTATCCTGTATAACCATCCACAAAATGAGCATTCTCCAATTAATTGTAAAAGCTGGTATTATAATTCTACCTTCCACACTTCATCATGACTAACAGGTGACATGAGTAAATGACAGACTGTACAGACAACTCTTAGTCATATTAATAGTCAGGCACGGTAGCAAGGGTTAAGGACAGAGTGTCAGGTTTAACTTCCCCTCATTACCATTCAGAAAACTATCATTTAATATTAAGTTAATTGTAACACAAGGATATGAGTCATGCCCTTGTGTTACAATTACCTTTAATATTAAATAATAGTTTTTGTAATGGTAATTTCCTTTGGGGATGTTTCATTCTACATTAGGCAGTTCTGACTGATGTCTGTCTTTGCAGATATCTCTATCAGCCACTAAAAGCTCTTCTATGAGTACATATCCATAATCTGCAGGAATTTGAGACTGTGAACATTGTTCCATTGAAGTCATTGTGCTTTATACTAGATGTTTCTAATCTATTAACTGTTTGACTATTTGATTGTGCCATAACTGTGATTTTCCTTTTGAAACCTACACAGAAGTGCACTCCCCTTGCCCTGCTGGGATAGGACTTCATCCACATCTCCAGCTGCCTTGTTACATGGCCTATGCATGAGGTAAGCAATCTAAAGGATGAACAGAGTTTGACTTGCTATAACCATGGTGTTTTAGCTATCTGAGAGTGTAGTGGATTCTAGGAGCTGGACAAAAGCAGTGAGAAGAGTTTGAATTAGGCTTTTATTGAGGAGCAGTGTTGTGTGAGCTTAGAAATCAGAGGAGCTATAGTAAACCTAGCTTGTGCTTGCCCCATGAGCAGCATTTGTCTGTCAATGGTTACAATCATACAAAGCTGTGCACTGAATAAAAAGTTGTTTTCAGAAAAGTATCATTTAAAAGAGAAAAGGACAGACACTAAAAACTACAGGTTTGACTATGAGTGGAAAAGTATTTTCAATAAGGCCTCAGTATCCTTTCTGAGGCTTTAAGAACACCATGGAAAGTCTTTCCTTTAAATAAATCCTTCTGCACTCAAGAATCACAGCATGAAGGCATAAGGCTTTCCAGAAAGGGTGTGGTTGTCTAGCTCTAAAGAAAGTATGAAGGACACTAAGTCCTGCAGATGCATAAGAATACTTTTGCCAGGGGCTGGGAACAACACAAACACAACAGTGATATCCTGGGGGAAAATTGGAACTCTACTGCCCATGGCAATTTTGCAAGGTCAACATATGGAAAGCATCAGGAGGTTTGAGGCCAATTGGTTCCACAAAACACACCAAACTGCCAATAAGTGGACAAACAGGTCCCCCTACTGCTCTCATTCTTGGTCCTCACGGCACTATCAAATGAACTCTGCAGAAAGGGGTAATGTTGAACTCCCTGGTACCCACCAGCCAACTCAGAGAGTTCTATGGTGGGACTAAAATCTAAGCCTAAGTGCCTATAAAATTTTTGAAAACTTTTTAAGTTGCAGATTTCCTTTTCTGATTAGGATCTGGGACCAAATGTCGAGGTTTCTCTGCTCTCACCAGTGGAAGATGTATATATAGCAGGTATAAATTATGGTGAAATTGAGTCTCATAAAGGAAATTCTATTTGAAATGACCATAACTTTAGTGTAGAAGTAGTTTAAAGAGCTCTGAATTTTATCTTCAATATTTTTTGCCCTTGTCAGTGACAGCGCAGCCATCACTATTCTTTTCTTTGTTTCAAAAGTTTGAAGCACAGCTAATGGCTAAGTGAGACCACATTCTCAGCGTGGTTATCACTTAGAAACCTTCTACATCATGCAAGCTCTGTACATTTGAATAACACAGGTTATGAAATATTGGTACTCCAGATCATTAGTCAGGTAATTACAATTTTTGTTTGTTTGGCTTTAATTAAAATTAGTCTCAGAATGCATCCATTACAAGGAGAGGTCCTCACTGAATAACTGATACAAAACAGTCCTTGACTGGCAGATAAAGAACATCCATTCTTATCCCCAGCTTAAGAAAAAAAAACTCTCTAACTGCCCAACACTTTTTAACTTAGAGATTTCAAGTCACTATTGAAAGGAGGGCAGTATCATTCTCTCCTTTAACCAAAAGCATCTAGGTCAGGGGACAAGGAGCAAAAGAAACTCCATTCTGTGACTCATACCTAGCCATTATCCACCCTAGATATGCCACAAGGACACTCAACAGGATTGTAGGAGTAACATATATTTGCCTACTTAAGGGCAAATGCTTAAGGGCAATTCTGCACAGCTTCACTGCATTTAACAGCTGTATACACTTGGACCACCTCCTTGCATTTTTTTTCAGATGCAAACCATTGCATTGAGACAAGTTTGCTTTCCTCAAGTGCCATCCTGTATGTATTTGTGGCAGAGAAACTGTACAACAGCAAACACATTCATCTTTAGTCTGATGAATGCTTCATCACATGCTAGGGTGTGTGTTTCAAAGTATATTTTCTGAGAGATCCATTCTCAGAAATCATGACATAGAGGTTTTCAAAGGGACAGTTGTAGAAATGCTTGCATGTTCTGACTCAAAACTGATTGGCCCAAGTACATGAAAGTGTACAAATCTAAAACTGAGACTGGCATAGACTTGACGATGTAAATTTCCGTACTTTAATTTTACAATCCTCACCAATTTCCAGGAAACAAAGTAACATAGCAAAATTAGGGGGAAACAAAGGATTTTTCAGTTTATTAGGTGCATGATCCAAATACTGTGAAATTCAGAGAGAGCCTTTGCATAGAGAATAATAGACTTTGGAGTAGGCTCTGTGCAAAGAGTCATTTCTGGCTGTAGAAGCAAAAATGCCCCCAGCCACAGAGCCACAGACATGTATTTTGTATGCAAAGCCAGAATTCCTTGGTGAGAACTCTATACATTATGCTTATAGGTAAAAGTTAAATAAAGCATCTGTCTGCTACTGTTGTTTTTCTTATTAAGCAGAAAGGAATGAATGCAATATGCAATTCAAAAATAAATTTGGAGAGAAGGAAAAGGGTGGGGGTAGGTGAATAAATATATGTAAAATCACAACATGATACTAATGTTCAATTACAAAAACTTTACAGAGGACTATTTATTTATTTATTTATTCTAATTCTAAATCCCTACCACTACACAACAATGTCACATTTTAATGTAATATCATGTCCAATGCATATTCATGAAATAAAAATCTTGGCAGTGGCACAAGAAAAGTGGGATGAAGTGTGTTTGGCGGAGTGCGTCACGTTTCCAGACCAGCGGATTTTTTGATTAAAGTCCCTTATCCGTTTTATCATGCATATCCACTCTCTGATTAAAGTGATCTGGAGCTGACACTCACAATGTCAGTATGCACTGAGACCCTTCACACAAAACATGGTTGGAATTTATATGCTTTAAAAAAAGGTGGGGGAGGGAGAGAATGAGAAATAGACCAACCAAAGCTGCTGCATTAAATTAAGTATATACATATATATCTATCTACTGAAAAAACACACTTGGACTTGCTTGTTTTAATCTTACATATTTCTTTTCAACATTGCCGGGCTACAAATACCACATGTTTTGCTTCCATTTCAAAAAGTATCTGTCATGCAAGTTCTTTATCTCTGTTGCACTGGGCTTTTGATCAAAATGCTTCCACGCTGAGGTGAAAAACACAGCTGAGGTCTCCTACAGTCACAAATAAATAACGAATTTCTCCAAATCTGTACACACATTCTACCTTCTTTATTTTCTCCCAAAAACTTTAATTAATGTACCACATCTCAGCCACAGGTTATCTGTTAAGAAAACAGATTCTGCCACAGCCGAAGTACATAGGTGTTGCAAGGGCAGGTTTACCACAGATACACAGACCTTTTCTCCAGGTCCCATGCTCAGAAGCAGCCAAGTATGTGTAGGTTATCTGAAAATGTATTTTCAAGCCTCACAACATTTAAGAGGATGCAAATTGCCTGATCTAAGTGTCATATGCATGAAAATATGGTAGCCATTTTTCTGGCTTTGTGTGAGTGGTTAAATTTTCCTTGAATTTAAAAAGCTTTTGCTCAGGTTTTTCACCTCGAATTTAGAAAGTGCTTAAGCATAAGCTCAACTTCAAGCATAAGAACAATGAAATTAAAGTACTTCAAATGTTTGTCTCTACCTGCAAGTAAAGGGATTTTAACAGCTCATTTAAGAGTGGTGTTGAAAATGTTCCTTCTCTCTAGCAATACAGTAATATTTTGCATTTCCAAATGCTGGTCTCCAGTCATTAAATACTTATGAAAAGGCATCCTTGATGTCAGAGATCCACAGATCTCCCAGGTGTGCAGTGTTCTTCAAAACTTGCCTTTAAACTGAGAAGTTCTGGATCTTTTGGTAAGTTTTAGCTGGTTAGTAAGATTTCAGTGGCTTATGTTTGTTCAATTTATCCAGTATATCTTTCCATATTTAATAAATAGCTTATGTAAAATTCAAATGTGTCTCAATTCCTAGGGACCTTATTATTTTTCATTTTTACAAAACTTGAGAGCATTTTAACTAGGATGATTTTTTTTTTTTTTTAACTGAGGAGAGCAGCTGGACTATGTTTAGGGACCAGTGTTGTCCCTCTTCTCATATCCTTCTCAGTTATGTGTCTTAATGCCAAAGTTCAATCAATGTGCCATTCCAATGCAGGGCTTTTTTGAGCAGTTGATGCCAGTCATGCTGAACTGTTGCTATACTGCAGCTTTGACAAGCATCGAGTTGGAATTAGTGAAGGACTGTCAAATTAATTTCATTTGTGAATTAAGCCTCTGCTTTCTACATAAACTTTAGTATAAGAAATAGAGTGATAGTCTAAGGTAAGACATTAATTTCTTTTGTTTATTGAGACAGAGGTTTGAATATATATGACTTCCTGCATTCGGCACCACCCTTAACTTTCCACCAAAGGAGCAGATTCTTCTTTCTCCACAGTTCTGCAAGGAGAACAGTCAGAATTTGAGAACAAAAAGAAAAGAAGTGTAGATTTCAGGAAAAGCATCCCGGAAAAGCTTGACTGGGAATAAAGTATGTTTTCATCAGCATGAACATAAACCACTGGGCAGTTTGGCAGTAAATCACCTAGAAGTAGAGTTTCCACATTTGTAATCAATTCCAGCCCTTTTCATCATTCCCATGTTTACTCACTACTACTGGTGACACAAGAGCCATCCCAGAAAGGGAAGACAAGTAAAACCGCCGCATACACAGCTGAGGCTCCAGCTACACTGAGAGGCAAAATCCTTCACTGACTTTTTATTGTCTCAATATCAGGCATGGGCTGGAAATGGAGAGCTGCATCTGCATATGGTGCCCAGCTGAGCACTATTTGTCCTGTGTGAGGACACAAGGGATTTGGATGGCTGCAACCAAAGCTATAGCTGCAGTATGGAGAATTTTTATAGATTACACAAAACCTGGCCTATATGAAATGCACATATTTTCAAGTAGCTGTTTACAGTTTACAAGCCATAAACTAAATTTGTAGACATGTCCAGATATCAACTGCGTCTGTAAATCTGAGATTCTGTTCACAGGCTCCAACACAAAAGGGCAAATGAAAGATTATCTTAAAAAAGAGAAAGAGCAATACAACTACATTGCATGAATTAACCATTCAAAATTGTTATTATTCCCAATGATCACTATTAATCTACATACTGTCTAATTTGCACCCAAAATGGCAGCCTTTCAGCCCCTTCTGGTCCAAGGCTGAGCAGAAGCAATGCTGTAGCCAGATCTTTTATCATTTAAAGTCTCATATTACAATTTCCTTACATTTAGCAACTATACAGCAATAGTCAGTAGCACATGAGACATTATGAATAATGAATAGCTTACTGCATTTTAATTGTCAAAGTAAATGAATGAAGCACAGTCTCTACTATTCTACTATCTAGCTTCTACTATCCACTATCCCTGCTTTTAAAGAGTGTGTTCTCTTACTAGAAGGAGAAATGAGAACAAATGTTTGTGAAAGATGCAACAGCTGGAGTACTGGGAAGAAAGAAACAAGAAAAACCATAAATGTGTCCACAGGTCTAATTACACAAGTGAGAAGAGCAACAAGATGGTAAGTTCAAATTTTAATCTCATGAGAAAGAAAAGGAAAAATTCAGATATTTTGCCACAGGATAAATAGCGCAAGATGATAAAGGTTTGCAAGCCGATTGACAGTGCTCAGAGAGAGGACACTGTGACCAGAGGGGCCTCCTTGCTTCTGTATTTGGGTAAGTGAATATTCCCTGACATAGGTGTTCATCTGGGACCTTCCCATTAAAAGAGACCACCACAAGCCCATATCCAAGTACTGATTAATTTATTATTAAGGCAGAACAATAGTTCAGACCATTTAATAAAATGGGTTTAAGTATGAACAGCAAAGTCTTCCATTTTGTTTCTAGGTAAAATTCAGAGACTCTCCCTTGGCTGAAGTCACCTCTCTGCACTCTTCAGAAGCAGAAAGCCACTTTTACTTACCCCATCTGAAAGCAGAAGCTGGAGGCAGGTGTCTTAAATTCATGTCAAAATGCAATGAACAGAGCATATCCTGCAGCTGTTAACCACGTGTGACAAGCAGAGGTGGTCCCCTCCCTAACTAATTTGTCCAGGTTGAAGTAAATAAACTTCTGTCATTATGCAGACAGGAAGACAAGGGCACAGGCTGGAGAGGAGAGCCTGGCCTGGTGGTACCTACTGCAGCACAGAGGGGAAGGAGGCAATGAAAAAGACAGCAGCAATCACAGTAGAACCTCAACTTTTGGAGCCACTCAGAGCTCCAGAGCACACCCTTTCCAGGAGCTGCTGGTCTCAGTGGGTTTCCAAAGCTCTTCATCCACACCTCAAGCCAGACCTGCACCATCCCACAGGCAGGTGTGGAGCAGCCTCTTTGTAACACCTGGAGTCCTGTCTCTCTGCAGAAGCATTGATCAGAGTGGAAACAAACTTTAAAAAAAATTTTAACTTGTATCACTCTTTTAGACCTTGAGGATTGATTTAGGGGACCTCAGAGGACATTTTTTCGTTTCCAGGAAGGGCTGAGTGTGAATGCAACTGGTACTGGCATTTGCCAATGTGTTGGTGGTAGAGCAGAGAGGATTTACTCTGCTTTAACCATGGTCCAACTCTCTCTCCAACTCTCAGGTTTTTAATGCAGTTGCTGTTCTGTGTGTCTGCTCCACACACTAAGAATTAAAAGAGAAATCCAGAGCATTCCCCATGAGCAGGGCTCCTTAGGCCCCATAGAAACTGTATGCTGTACACTAGACAGTCTGCATAACAGATACATGTTATGAATACAAATAAAATACGCTGTTTCCAATTAATGGGATTTAGGGCTGGGGCTTTTTAACTTTACTCCCATGGTTTCCTTTTGAAACTTCTGCATATATTTTCTATTTTTGAGGGGGGGTTATAAATCCTGTTTTAATGTTTTGCTGTTTATGCAAATTTCCAAATATAAAGGCATATGGTGGCAAAGTGGCACTAACTATCTGCTTTTCAGCACACATTCCTCTGCTATTACAAGAAAAGAAGGCCTGATGGAAAAGGAAGAAAAAAAAAAAACGACAAGAAAGCAGTGTACAAACAGACACTGTATAAGCATAGCATTGATTCACATTTCTTAGCTTTATTCTTGACCTCTGATTCACTAATTGCTCTACTGGCTCCTGCAGGGCAACTGTGGCTGCTCCTTCATTTCATAAGGTAGAGTGGGTGCTCAAGTTTGTAATTACAGTTTTAAACTAGCAGAGAAAATGCAAATAATAAAGGAGAACTTTTTTGAGTCAGAGGTTCCCCTTCGCACTGGCAGCCTCACTGCATGGGTTTCATGTATCCAGTTTGCATTTTGCCTGATAACATAGAAGGCACATCATGCTATTCTAAAACAGCAGGATTATTTTCTCCATTCTAATTGATGAACAGCTGTGCTGTAATAGACTACAAAGTACAGCATCACTGATCTCTCCTCAGGCCACCCTAGGAACTGAACACTCCACAGGGAAGCAGAAAAGAATGTACAAAAAAAAAAAAAAAAAAAAAAGAGAGAGAGAGACAGAGAAAAGAAAAAAGAAAAAGCAACAAACATTTCAACATATTATCCTTTGGATTCCTATTATTATTTGGCATCTCATTCAGCAATAATTAAGTCCAATTTTCTCCACAGTAGTTCTGATGTATGACACAACCCTAAAACAGTCATACCTTATAAAAGGTAAATATCAACATTTTTGAAAGAGAAGTACTGGTTTTCTAAAGGTTCAGAATATTTGTCACTGAACATCAGCGTTCACAATGTTCAAGTCACTTCTGGGGTCGCGTGTTCCCTAGAACTGTTCTTTGTCCCAGGAAGCCCACATTATCCATTCATTTTCCTGATGGAATTTATTATCTTTCCCTTCATTCTACTTTATCAAAATTATTATTGTTTTTATTATGTGCCTCAGTATGGAATTGCAATGCCTGCTTGAAAGATTTTGATCCCAAAGGTGGGAAGCCTCAGGGATCGCTGGAAATACCTGTGTGTTTTTGTATGAGTGGAGACTTCATAAACTCAGCAGCATTCCTCAACTTTCTATTTTCTTGTGCTTCTAGAAATGGCTGTTCCACTTGCCTTCAGAGTGAAATAGGAGAGTCTCCTCTATATTTTGGAGAGGGTTTAGAGCTAAAGAGGAAGAATCAACCTGATGTCTTTTAAGACAGGTAGGTTTTTCATTCTTTCCCTCGCCAGATTCAGTGAGGTAAGGAAAGAGTTGTAATCCTCACTTAAGACCTTTTCTGCCTTTACTATGTTTTCTGTGGGCATGAAAGTGTAGGAAATAGTTAAATGATGTTTCTTGTTCTATCAGTAAACCTGTTCCAAAAGCATAGACTCAATTCAATCAAAATTTGTGATGAGAAAGTAATCTTCCCATTCTGCTCAGCAACGGAAAAGTTTTGTTCTTCTTATTTTGTGTTATTGGAAGTGACTTGCTGCATCTTACCTATTGGTAAGCACTGTGCTTATGTGTTCTTTTGTCTAGATAAGTGTTATCCTGTAAAATGAACACAATAAGACTTCTGTTTACCTTAATGCTAGTTTAAAAAAGAAAAAAAAAAAAAAACCCTCACAGATATAAGAAATCAATAACCATCCACAACAATTTACCAAGGATTCAGTCTGGGTAGAAAAATTCAAATTGTATTGATTTTTTTACAGGGGAAAAAAAGCCACTTGACAATAAGCCTCAACTAAAAGAAAATGCCATGTGTACACAACTAGAAGAGACTCAGAAAGCCAGCTATTTAAAATCCAAGCTCCTGATTAAGACAGGTAAGGCAGGTTTGAATACAAAATCAGATCCTGGACACTGGCACATTAATTAGTCTCCATACCTTAGTTGTCCATTAATAGCAGGAAGGGGATAAAGCATCAGGAAAACTGTGAAGAATTTTAAAAGATACATCCCAAAGAGGAATAGCATTTAGTGCAGAATGCTACCACACATAAGCTCTTCTGGTCCAAAAAACATGTGTAATAAATATAGTTACCAGGATAAGTAGGATGCCACGCTCATTTTGATTGTAACTTAAGGTGTTGATTTTAACTCACCAAAGCCTTTAAAGACTATACAATACCCTGCCCCTCTTCTCATTTTTCTAACTACTAAATTCTGCTAAAGGACACAAAGCAAAAGCCTACAGATTTAAAAGTCAGTTGTCTGCCAAATGAGAACCACCAGTGAAGAGATTGCTCGCAGCACCACTGGTCTGAGGGCCTCAGGTCTCCAGGCAGGCAGAAAGATGCATTAAGTGTGTATAAAATCATGAGTTACAGTGGATTTAGGGGTTTAGGAGAGTTTTATGTTTTCATTTCTCTTTGTTTTAATGGCAACTTGCAAATTTGATTGAGATTATTAGCAGGCGTGGGGTCAGCTTGTTAATTATTTTTATGTGCATTGTTAATTTTATGAACAAAATAAAACAAAAGTGTTTTGTTCTTGCTCACACTATAACGCCACAAGCACATTTTAAAAAATAATTTTAAAAGAGTAGTAGCAACATGCGTGTTGTATGAAAGCAAAGCACAAGACATTTCCCAAACTTATACTTCCAGTTTTCTCTTCAGCTTGATCTCAATTTATGCAGTCCATTTCCCATCCCAGCTGCAT
This sequence comes from Pycnonotus jocosus, assembly GCA_013400435.1. Lineage (NCBI taxonomy): Eukaryota > Metazoa > Chordata > Aves > Passeriformes > Pycnonotidae > Pycnonotus > Pycnonotus jocosus. The sequence goes on from VWYP01023301.1 coordinate 132,590, forward strand.
AAAAAGTTCCAATAAACTTTGGACGCGCCTTAGTGGGTCACACCTTTCCTTTTCATCAAACCCACCATGTAGCCTTTAAAGAACTCATAGCCCATGCAAAATTTTTGTATTGCCTGATCAGATATGCCATGCCTAAAGCTAAGAAGTTTGGTGGAGGATGTAAATACAAGAACCTGCTTTCTAGGCCTGGGCCTGTTACAGGAAAATTTTCACATCCATTATATCAAGTGGTGGAAGTGGTCTGGGTTGGAAGTGACAACTAAAGAAAAGAGCATGCCAGGAAGTATCAGCAGAAGGATCACAATAATGTGATCAAGCGACAACAGCTGGCTGTCAAAAAGGAGAAATGACAACACAAGATGATCCTGGTGAAATATAGGAGTGGACTAATCTTGACCTAGCAAGAGAGTTGTTTAACCCTGCTGAGGGGCATCAGCAGGCTGGATCACAAGAGGAGACGGAGGTGCAGTGCAATGTTGGTCGGATTTTGCCTTTGGCTACTCTGTCAACATATATAGAAGAAGCATTCTTGAGCACTTGCTAGAAATTGTAAGCCAAGGGAAGATTCACACGCACTCTCTATCACCACAGTTTGATCAGATTTGTGAATGAGATAGCAAAATCAGGTTTGTTCTGTTTTGTAGGTTTTCAGTAAGGACTATCAGGGAACTCCAACCTGCCAGTCCACAGCTAGTAAACAGAGACTGAGGCACCTGCCAGGCCACACACAGATTTGATGATTTTCCTTAATTTCATTTTGAAAATTTAATTAGATATGGTTTATTCCTAAATACAAAGAAGCCATTTTCCATGTTTGTCAAACCTCCCACATCTTGGCTGAGTAGAGAAGAGCAACAGCATTGAAGACAAACACTTGCTTAAAAATTTCTAGAGTCAGAAGCTAAAACAAAGTTTTGAACACAGACAATTCACCTGATTTATTTTCAAAGGGATCCCTGAGGTAGGAGTCGTGTTCTCAGGTCTATAGAGAATACAATCTTTTTTTATGGGTTCGTGCTAGTCTTCTGGGTCAGAATCAAAAACGTGAGTTCTTCTAAAATAGCCTGTCTATAAATAATTTCTACTAAAATGCTAAATAAAGCACATACACCTCCTTAGAAAATCCCTACTCACAAGAGAAGGGGAGAGATTTCTCAGAGTAGTGAGCCGACTCATGTCCTTGTAGTTATGTCCAATATTTTGACAGTGGAGTAGTAATAAACCTTGCACTCTGCTCAGTATCACTGCATTTCTGCTGTGACCATTATGAAGTCCTTTTTTGTGAAAGAAAAGAATGAATCTAAGTGGGAAAATTACTGGAATAAGAGAGGAGCTTTAATGGCAACCTTGGCATCCTGCAATTTCACACATTAAAATATAATTTAAAAAAAACACAACCTACTACAGTGCTTGTTGCATAAGGCTAAGCTTTCTACTCTTCAAACTATTAATAAGGGCTTCCTATCGAGAAGACAAATACATGCTTGATGCATTTTTAATTCTGTGCCAATACATTTGACTAAAGCTGTTTGCTGTTTCAATGACAGGATTTAACTTGCCCTTCTGTATTCAACATTTCTGATTATTAATGACATTTAGAAAACACAGACAGAGGCTGTAAAAGTTATATTCTGGTCAATGTTTTTAAAAAATAACAAGATTAGCAATTAAAGGTCCAAATCCTTCTTATGCAGTAAATTTAATCATAAAATAAAATAAAATAAAACAAAATAAAACAAAATAAAATAAAATAAAATAAAATCATTTACTAGGTGCAATGAAATCTCTACCATAGCAAGGAAAAGTATCATTTTGACCACTATTATTAATCTCTGATGGCAACTGAAGGCAAAAATTTTCAGCCTTCCTAAATCAGACATAAATGCTAAGACAATAGCCTTTTCAAGATATATGCCTTGGTTAAAAAGCATTGTTGTATGTATTTTCTACTGTGAATACATCCCATGCTGAAATGAAATCAGAAATAAGTCAGAGGACATTGCTGAAATCTAAACTTTTTTCTTTCTGAACATCTCTGTAGTTCCAAGCAGTTTCTCTCCTAAGTTTGCCAGGAGTGTTTCTTTGAAGAAAAATAGGATAGAATTGGTATCAGTATTGAGACCAATATAGGGATCACATTGAGTTAATTTTTTACTGCAAGAAATGGAAAAAGAATTGCTCTTTCCCAGAGACTGATTATTATTTTGTTATTTAAGTGATAATGTAAACCTAAGGTTAAAATGAAATTACATATACTGATGATCTCCTAGTGACCTCCATTGTGCTGTTCCATTACAGCCCATAGTAATAATAACACTAAGTGCACACACTTATGGTACTGTCAGGTACCAATGCAAATCAAGCATCACGGGAGGCACAATACTTTTGTTTTAACCATTAAAGACTCTAAGAAATGCAATATGACAACCAGAAGAAAGAAGTCTTGGGTTTTCTAAAGGTACCCAGGACTGGCACTGATTTGCGTTTTCTTCGGTATCCTTTTTAAAAGGCCTTTAGCTGTGCCAATATAATGGATTCAAATCCTGACCTTTCTCAACACAATGAAGATACTCTGTATATCTTGCCGTACAACACAGGGAATCAATACTGTATTTTACTAAATGCGAGTTAATTTTACCCAGGGAAGGAAATTACTGCTCTTAATAGTAGAACACTTCTTTTTTTTCTCCTCCAAGGCAGTGAGTTTCAGGTTTGCCAAACCCTATCACTGTTTAAAAAAGGGGTTGAGAGATTTTAATAGCTAATAATAGGAGGAAACATAAAAGGACAAATTCAATTTAAGTGAAAGGGTTCCTGTGTAAGCATTACTTGTCAGTCTTTGGTCGTACTGTATAGGGACCAGCTACGGAGCAGTGGCAGCAAAGAAATATAAAGTCCAGATTTAATTCTGATACAGAGAAATACAATTTCAAAACCGGACGTCTTATCATAGGCATGTCCCATTGGAGAACTCATTTCCCTAGCAAAAGGCTGTCACTGCCATTATGTTGTACAAGGAACCAATTTACTACTACAGCTAAACAGGGTTACTGGTGCTGTTGGAACTTAAGCATTTGAAGTTATCACTAGAAAAAAAATAGCATTTCAAATGTCAGTGAAATGGGAAGGTATAATTGAAAAGTATCAATCAGAGAAGCAAAAGGTTTTAGAAAACTGACTGCAGTTTTAGTACTGCCTTCCCCCCTCCCTAGTTCGTCTTTTTATTTTTTAAGCTTCTTTCTCTTGTTTCTTTTTCCATTCCACATGCAACTTCAGATCTAGTATTGTAAAATAAAAGATTTTAACTTGATACTTGTCCTATGTCAAACACGAAATAAATTTTGATGATTTTCTTCTACAGCCTAAGTGACCATAGTTTCACAATACAGAACTCTCATCTCACCCTGCATCCAGAGCTGCCAATCTGGAAGATATCTAAATGAATTAAGAAAAGCTGATCTGAATTTTAGTTGCTTTGTTTGTGTCTATTTTTCTCTTTCTGAAATAAGACCCATTCACTCAAACCTCCTTTATGTAACAGAATCTTTTTCCCTATCCCAGGCTGATCCTACAGAGTTAGAGAGTGAATAAACCTTTGAGCTTTCAGGACTTGAAAGTAAAGAGAAATGGTCTGTAAAATAAATTGAATTATTTTGGTTTTAAAATATCCTAATCATTCCACTATTGCTAAATTCGTTATGTCTCCACATAGAACAGGAGGGATTTTTCAAATTGCCTCATTTTGCTGCATTTTATCCTGAATCAATGTGTGGCAATATCAGGAGCGTGTTTAGCTAATATCAGCATCGGAAGGCTGGATTTACACAATCTGCTGCTCATATGTAGAATATCAAGCTTTCTTTCATTATTACTTTCCTTTGCTGTGCATAACGGCTCCAGGGGCTTTGGAAAAAAAACAGCTTTTAGTCAAATAGCAATTAGTAAAACAGAGCTAGTGTATAATCATGCTAAAACTTGCTTATTTTACCCCTTAAATAGGTTGCCAAATTGCATGTAACAATTTGTCCTTTCAGCCCAACATCACTGCCTGGGTCCCAGGGACATCAGTTACTCTGAAATACCAGCACTGCTGCTGGCACTCACACACAAAGCAAATTTTTCCGTTGCTTGCTGCAGCTCCATGAAAGCAAAACTGAAGAAGGAATTCCAATTCAGAATATTGGCCCTTATTCATATTTTGAACCTGCTAAAAAGAGGTGAAAAGGTAATGTTAGAAAGTTCTGCTGTAGTAGTGTAATGTATTGAGGCATGTCTGTTTGCAGAGGAAAACATCAGCCCTGTGCTCCACAGCAGAGATGAGACCTCCAAAAAGAGTCTGGCTGAAGTTCTATGGTGAAAAGTAACAGAGCCGCCATGTATGGCATCTCCTCTTTCCACAAATTCCTATGTTAAGGAGAAAAATGTACCATGCATTTCTGATGGAGTTAGATTTTTCAATTTAAAAAAAAATCATCACGGTAGTATACAAAAAAAATTTTTTTTGTTGTTTTTAGTGGCTGAAGAGTTTCAGAAAATTCTTTGTCAGGAATGATCCCAGGCTATAGAAACAGATTTTTTAATCTAATATTGGATTTAGGATCTGGTAGGAAAAAAGCTGAGTTTGAGCTGAGGCTGGGAGGAAGGCACCCCCAAGATAAAGTTGCATGTCTTCTTCAGAGTTTATTTAAACTTCTCTTATTTCAGAAGTAATTTTACCTGACACAGAAGATCCTTTATCCACATTAGAGTGCAGATGTATTCCTCCTCCACCACCCTTTTGATGAATTTCAATTTCAAATAACTTAATGGCTAACAGCTCACAATTGTTCTTCGTATTAATAGAAATACATGGTCTCTTTTGAAGTTCAGGTAGTAATTCAGTTCTTAAAATTCTTCTGCTGTTTATAAATGATTTGAACAGGGATGTCATAGCTTTTGATGCACCATTGCAACCCCCGTTCAACTACATTCTCTTATTCAACTGGAAGCAACTTCTATATGCATAGGAATCAAATTAAATGTTGTGCTAACTGGAACAACTGAGTTGTAAATTAAATTTATTTTGGACCACAGGCGCATGTTTTAATTACATCATGTGTCCACCTCAGTAAATTAATGAGAGTGATTGTGAAAAATCAGATTTTTGACTTAAAAACATTCAGAGAACTTTTTTGTGCATGCTAGAAAGCATGAGATTTTAAGGATAATGCCTTGCCCTCAAACATTCTCCAAATTTCATTTCATTAAAGCAGTTGCAACAAATCAGTAGTGCGGGAAGTTTTAGTGGGAAAAAAAATCCAACCAAACTAAAAATTCAAACAATTTCAACTAATCAAAAAATATAAGACAGAGGGAAAGTACTTTTGCATTGAGGTGAAGTTCTGCAAATCATTTGTTGATAGACTTCTGTCATAAAAACTCCATTCCACTACAGATGTAGTTCATGTACTGCCATTTCCTGGAGTGCCTTGATTCTGCCACTGTAGGAACAAGGTAAGCCAAAGTGACTTAACTGAAACGAGTCACTGCTGCTAGAACTGAAGGGAAGGAGGGATTGCTTATTTCATCAGCTAATATTGTGAAAACCTGCAATTTCTACTTGAGGTGAGTGTGATAATTTCATAGTTCTGATTACATTTCATGAGGCTGAAGAACTACGGATTGTTCAGTGGTGTCTGCCCACAACCACCTCAGTCATGCAGGCAGTGAGGGGCAGCTGTCACATGTCATGGCATCTTATAAACACGTCCCACAAAGATAAGCCAGGTTCTGTTTTTCAGAACAAAAATTAAATACATTCACCAGGAGGCTATTAATAAAGAGACAAAAATAGAGGGAGACTAGACTGTTCACTGACAATTTCCAAACAAGAAAAGGAGTTAATTTATGAATCGTTTTAAACAGTCCATCCAAATCTGAGCTCAGAATAGTGATATTTCTTAAATACAGTGTGCAGACAGTTGGTAAGACAAAGACTGTGATCCTCTGATGATAATGAAGGGAGCGGGGAAGAAGGTGGGCAGAGGGAGATAGAATAGTGATAATACTTAAGGAATGTTTCTTTACTTTTAAAAAAGAGAAAATGTCTCTTGTAAAGGAATATCTCTTCATTTTATCAACTCTCTAGCCATTTCTTGTCACCAGATGAATACTAGAATGTCTACTACAAAAGACAAAAAGGAAATATACATGTTTTATATACAATAATTTATTTTAAAAAAAATAGAAAAGAGGTGCCTAGGTTTTTTTCTAGGATGAAAGGAACCAACTAGTTTTTAAATAAAACTAGAAGAGAGGGAAATTAAGAAAAAAAGCCAGAGGGAAAAACCAACAGGATTAATATTGATGCAGCTATGGCAAAAGCAAACAGACAGGCAGGGACAAGATTGCATCCAACCTCCAAAACACATGTAAAGTTGGAGCTAAAATGTCATATGCGTATGCAATTTATATGCAAAAATCTTTTACATAAAGATACTAACTGCCAAGTCTTCTTTCACAACTTTTTCAAGGCTTGCAGTAACTCTGGGATTTTATATTCTCCCTCCGTCACCTTACTGAAGGCACGACTGTCTGTGAAGAACACGGAAACTTTCTTAAGGCCATGGTATTAAATTCTTTCTTACATTGCTGGGCTGGTGGCTCAGCAGGAAGACCTATTTTTGCTTGTGTTCAAGCAACTTCCCTGGCAGTTATTGCCTGTAACAGACTGTAGGGAAGTTGCCAACATTTAGAAGCTCTGATGATGTGAGCCAACCTTAGACTAATAATTTTTTTATCTCAATATAAGTGGAAGAATTACATAAAAATAGACAATTTTTAACAGTATGGTATTCTGTTATGAGAGAAGGCTAAATAACACTGGTGCCATATGAACATCTTTCTCCTATCTACAGCACCTAACTTTAGCATAGTCCATATGTCTATTTGTCTGATAGCTGAACTTATTGAAATAACACGAGGTTAAAAAAGAGGGTTCTAAAGCTTAGCATCCCCAAACCTTTCAAGGTGAGACACCCATCAGTCGTAAACACCTTTTTTTTGCATAACCTTCAAAATCAAAACAATTAGCAAGTGTGCTGGAATTTTACATGGGAAACCCAGACACATTTTTAAGAATTCAGAAATTGGGATGAATGCTGCAGTCATCTAGTACTGTCCTGGGCCCCTATCTTTATACATGCAAGAGCTTCTGCTATAATCTCTTAGGAAGCTTCAGGATGGCAGCATAGGCTGGAGAAGCAAGCCCCCAGAAAACTCAGCCTGCACACACAAGTGAGTCAGGGGTCAGCAGTGGGGATGGCATACAGAGGAAATGGAAACAATTATTTCATTTCCAAGCTATTTTAAATTCAGTCAGAGCAGTTTCCTTCAGAAAAGAATGATGGGCAAAGCCACCAGAAGGAGACAAGCAATGGTGTTACAAATTTTGCTTTCATTTCTCATCTCTGTGGCTATTGTACATTGTCAGACTGTTTTGTGAGCATTTCCAGAGCAGAGGCTTTGACATATCTGCTCCCAGCAAACAGTTTAAATGTTGGCTTTAAATTCCTTAACAGATTCCAGGCCATCATCTTTTTTAATTAAATGCAAAAAAACTATGTTAATGCAACGTTAATGTTGAGATTGTCATTGGACAGATGTCAAGAAATTCAAAGTTATGGTTCCCACAGCAACCATAATTTAGCGACCCCCTCCCCCACTTCCACAACCTCCTGAAACATATTGGTCTCAAATTGTACAACAGGCATCAGAGTGTGGGGAAGCCATGAGAGACAGAAATTGTGCACAGGACCTCTTGGAGCTGCTGCGGATGGGGTGGACACCAGTCCTGTTTCCAGATGAGAAAGCACTGCTAGTGGCAGCCCTGGGACAGAACAGCTTCCTTGTCTACATCCCACGGTGGCTATATCCTGGTGTAGCTGGGGTAAACTGGGGTAAACCCATTTCACCCACTTCAGCAGTGTATCCATCAGCACATCTAACCCAGCACAAACCAGCTGTACTGTGCAGTTACAAAAATGACCCCTATAGTCTGTGTTAGGGTATTAAGCCAAGTGCTGAAAGGAGCCAGTTAATGCCACAGCACAGCCAGAAATGCAAAGGTACCACTGCAGACACCACAGTTAACACTGCACAACAAAACTCTCCTTTATTCTTCCCAGAATATAATAGACTTCATCACTATGCACCAGACTGAACACTGAAACACACAAAGCATAGAAACAATAATTTCCAGTGAGATAACATTTTTCACAGTACAGCTTTTCAGACCCTGATCTTTCAGGCTTTGTATGTAAAGGAAAACTACAAATTGCTTCGAAAGAAAAGAGCCTGTAAACTTAAAATATAATCCAATACAGTGCTAAAAATCATGAGTTTGGAAGCAGTACTGTTTTTCTGACATTTATATTTTTTCTTATTTACCATCTCAGCTAAGTCCTCAAAATTCAATACATTAAAAAAAAAAATCCATTCACCCAAAAATTTCATGACCTCTTGCTAATATCACCCAGTGCACTACAGTTCCCAACTGCCCTTCTAAATTGTCTAATTGGACTTAATTAAGTTAGCCAAAAAAATTACCCTCAATTGGTACTTTCAAGTTTTCTGCTTAACCTTCAGACCTGTAAAAGCACTTACATTCATGAAAGTATATCTGTTTTTTCCAACTTTATCAGTTTTTCTATACCTCTCCCTCCAAACCAATTTGGAGCTATTTTGGAGGACTGTTACACCTACATAGACTAATCTTCTGTTATTTTGTGCATGCCTTTTTTAAGATCTAGAGTCTTTGAATGACTCTACATTTAATCCTAAAGTCAGTGAGTTACATCAGTCCATCGTTACAACAGCTACTACATCCTACTTTACCGGGTCCTCAGCTGAGTGGCAATGGTACAATTCTAAGTAAAACACTATGGGAAAAGTATACTTTTACTACTGCTGTTTCCTGACCATGTAAGTCAGTGTTGGGGTAAGCAGGATTTCCCTGCTTTACATCATTTCACAAAACATGAGGATTGATGCTGTTGGTGGTTTTTTCCTCTCCAGGTTTAAGATTGACACAGAAGAGAAAATATTCTTGCCAGAAAGTGTTTACATCTGCTACCTCTGTGTCCTGAGTCCCCATTTACTAGTCTGGGCTTCAGGAAGCTTACTAAAGGCTTGCTTCCTAGGTTTTTCCCCTAAGAAGCACATGATGTGTGTATGGAACAGGAACAGAAGGTGACAGGGAGAGGGGAGAAGGCAATCATAACCTTAGGACACCCATCAAGTGATTTAAGTCTGTATATATATGACTGCAGTTCTGCCTTTGAAAGATGAATCAAGTAATGCTGCCAACACTTTCCTTTCAGACACTTCTTTTATTCTCAAGCCTGTCGATAGCTTAAAAGTTACATTATATCTTCTCCAGTTTTAGTGTAGCGGTTTCCCATTTGATTTCATATTCAGTTTGTATTTGTGGAAGCAGGAGGAGCTCTTTACTTTACTTGATGAATGGTAACATCTGGCTTTGTGATGGGCCATCACCAGCATGTTTAAAGAGCTGCTGACGCTTCAGGGAAAACTTGGTAAAACATTTCATTTAGAGGCAATTCTAGTTATTTATTCTATTTTCTGCATTCCTCATCCTCCACTTTATATTGGAGACATTTGCATAAAAACAGACCACAGCTCCTCGTCTTCACATAGAATTTTTTTGTCTGATGTCCTAATCACTAATCGTGTTTGTGTCACAGCAATCATATCCATAGCAACCACTTGTGATGTCATAGAATATTAGAGTTTCTGGGAAGGGCAATGAATAGGGTATAATGATATTAAAAGGCCAAACTCCATATTACACTACAGCAGTGAAAATTTGTTAGAAGTCTGTAACAGAAAGCTGAATTGGGCTATTGCTCTTACATAAGCACACATAGTACTTGACCTTTTCTTTTGAATACAGAAATACAGTGAGCTAAACATTCCTGAAAATCACAATATTTATATAAATATTTTAACCTGCCTATAAAGAGACACCTTCAGCAATTTTAAAAAATGAACAGACTGTTTCTCAAATAAAATTTTTGCACATTCTCTCAGAAAACTTCTTTTCTTGAAGTAGCAGCAGGTCAAATATAACCAAAGGTGTAGACATTATACAAACAAGGCTTCTCCAAAAGCCAAAATAAATTTTTGACTCTTATATAGATTCTTTAAGTTTTGTGCAGTTTTGTTCTGGATATTTGTAAGCAAATAAGTATTACCCATTTCTGAAGTATGTGTTAAGCCTTAGCTGTAGCTGGAAAGCATAAATAATAAGCAAGAACATAATACAAAGACAAAGATCTGGCCCAAAAGGGCCAGAATGGTTAGAACTTAGAATGGTTATTTATTTATGTCCTGGATTTAAATACTAAGCAAAATGAGGCAAAGCACTTCCTGTCTACAATGTAAACTCTGCACTTCATCCATCAAAACATCCATCAAAAAGCTGGGAGCAAATATTCTTTTTCTTAGGTCATTGTTAGGAAATATATATTCTAGGAATTCCACTTCTGGTGATTGCATAAACATACGGCGATACAAGGGGAGATGAACGAAGGTTCATAATGGCGAAAGAACTGAGCTGTGAACTTGTGAACTTTTAGGCATTTCCCAGGAAGTGCTATAGGGATAGAAAAGCTCTGAGCAGTCATTCTGCACGTTGTCATTGCACACGAATACACCATCAGGTGCGGTTCTTTCCAGATCCTTGGTTCCATAACCTCATACAGTGGAAGAAAACACTACTGCAGCCATACGAGACCACTGTTTTCACCATTTTCCCAGAAGCAAATATTACTGCAGCTGAGCTCTGCCTGAAGTTCGATACATACTGCAGCTCTTCTCATCTCTGCGCCCAACTGCACCGCCTGGAAATGCCCATTTGTGCACTTATATATGTCATTATAATGTGCAAAAACTTGGAATTGAAAAGAAAGTAAATAGTGTATCTTTATGCTATGTTACATTTTCTAGAAGTGCAATTGAGGTATCAATCATTGCATTCTGGCTGCATTGATCGGTGATTTTCATTTTGTAATTTCAAATAAAGCTTCTCTCCACAGCAGCAACGGCAGCACTTTCCAACATATAACTTCAGTTCGTTTTAGCTTCATGAGTTAAAGATCCTCTCTCCCCATCATTCTTGCACATCTTCTAAGTGGTAATTCCACTTTTCCAATTAGATTTCTGGAACATGCCAAGTAAACAGTCACTTTTTCCTAGAGTCACAACATCTAACTAACAAGAAAATTCAGTCCAAACACCAGCTTGGGCTGAATCCCTACATTCCCATTGTAGCTCCAGCATTTAGAATGTGGATTTCTACATATACAGATATATAGAAAGTGAACCTTAGACAGTATTAATGATGACAGTGATTGTTCAATTTACACTAATTTTCAAGGAAAAGGACTTGTGAAAAAAATTAAAATGTTAAGTAAGTAAGATGCACACACACACAAAGGAAAAAAAGAAAATACTGTAGAAAAAACTGTAAGTGGATGAAGCCAGAAGTCAGACATGTTCAAATCCTTATTTACCATATATTTACCACATAGCCCCAGGCAAGTTACTTCTCTCTGTCCCTCAGTTTGCTCATCAGTAAAATGGGCATCATAATCATTTAATTCAACAGGCTGTTGCAATGACATACAAATTCATTGCTCTTTCAAAAGCTGTGAGCTCTCCTAATGAAGGGTTCCTTCCAGATACAAAGAATTCATAGTGGGAAATTATTAAGTAATTCATTTTCATTTAAGTAACATCTCATTTAAGTGACATTTCATTTAAGAAACTCATTTTCATTAGTTCTGACCAACAGTTTTCTGTGATAGCAGGTTTGGTTTAGACATAAAAGCAGAAAATTCTTAGGAAAATGACTAGAAAACTGACTGAAGGAGAAAGAGAGTGAGAGTGCCATTGTCAGGATCAGTGTTCCATTTTTGTTAATTATTTCTATTGTATTTAAATACCGTGTACCAAAATACTTCAGGCACATCAGAAATATTCAAAACAAAGAAGCATTAGAGAAGCTTCACAAATGACAGTGAAGCTGAATTAAGAAACCAGGACAATATTACCTAAAAGCTCCGTGAATCCTGCATAAGAGACCATGTTATAAATTAAATATAATATTTATGCAAAATTGTACATATAATTTATGCTACAAGAGCACTTTGGCATGAAACGATGATTCAGGCCACATAAGGCAATAGGAAAACGTTGCAGGAGAGCCACATTTGAGATGGACAAAAGGGAAAAGAGAGGTGAGGCACAGAGGGAACTGGTGTGACTCATGAATCATCACACCACAGCAGAAAGCAGGCAGTTTGGTCTTCCAACCCATCTGGTTAGAAGGTCATGCACACACATTCACACCCCCTTTAAGAATGTGCTCTGACAATGGTTGCATGCCCTCTTATATTCTTTTCCATTACATATTCATAAAACAAATGTTCAGTTCCAAAAGTACCTGGCAAAAATAAAAAGTTATGAGCTATATATTTATGGGGAAAAAAAGAACAGTCGAGAGATCATCAGCACATGTTTGGTAAGACCTGAATTAACACGTGGACCATTGCATTTTCACAGAGAAAATCCACATACACTTGATAAGTCTTGTCCTTTGAGCTAGAGTTCAGCAGCTGATTACAAAGCAGATTACACTCTGTCTGGAAGAGTCACAGCCACAGTCAGGATCTTACACCAAAGTTTTCTCACTGAGGCAGCAAAGTACAGGAAAGGAGCTCCTGTCCCAGCTCTGCCACCACCTTTCTGATGGGTTTGGTCACAGCATTCCATGACAATCACCTCTCCTCCCCCAGCCTTTGAGTTTGTACAATCTATTCAGGTTACATGCTCTGTAGGCTCTACTGGGACCTCCCAGAATCAATCTGATACTACCACTACCATCATTTACTACCACTGCATGAGATGAGGGGCAACATCATCCAGAGACAGACTCCCAAACATCTACATCCATGACAGACTCGTACAAACCAGATGGAGTCTCTCCTTATTTTGTGCAAAATTTCCTTCAGTTTGGCCATAGCTAGCAGCATCCAAATGACAAAAATCTACTGTTTCCCTCAGCTGAAACATGAACAAATGTTTATCTACTTAACACATAAAGAAACTGGAAACACTGAGAAGCTGAGTAGTTTCACAGGCTACAGCACAGTTTTATTGAAAGAACTTGACAAAACCAGTTTCTCTGCAACCCATACTTAACGACAAGACTACACACATTCATCATTTTTTTTAATCTAAGCTTTGGCATATATGAAATATTGAAATAAACTGAGCTAAGAAACAAATAAAATATGCTCAGAACCACAAATAGGCCATCTTTTGTTTGTTTTCTTAAATTTTTCCCCTACTTCCCACCTCTGCAGTGTCTGCCTGCAATGATTAAGTTGACAAATGAAGTTCTGACTACTAATTAAATTGAAAATAGCAGATATACTGTGACAGTGATCTCTCTCTCCCTCATACATCACCAGTAACAGTGACTGTGCGTGGTTTTCCCTGCTCAGCTACCCCCGAGCCCAGTGGCACAAAGCACAGCAGCAGACTTACACTGAGCTGGGAGGGAGGGAGCCATTGAGTGTCTCCTCTCACATATCAAGAGAGGACAGGAGAGTTTAAATGGGTAATTACCAAAGCCTGGAGTCATCCCTGTGCTGGTGCAAGCACTGAGAGACCTCTGCTTTGGCTTGTCCTTTTTTCAGCCTGGCAGAGGCTGGTTTGTCCTCCAGGACACACCTGGTGACTGGGGATCAGTGTGATGCTCTGTGCATTCGTATGCATACACTTCTCATGTCATCCTCACAAACCTGCTCCTGACATCCCATGGATTCTAGTAGTTCCATATTGGGAAAAAGGCAGTCAGTACACGGGGAAGTAATGGCAGGAAATCTCTGTCATCCATTGGGATAGCAGTGAAGGGATCACTTGCCCTCCTAGAGCACAAAGGAAGGAAAGATAGATCTGGGCTGCAGTCACCCCTGTTTCTACCACCTAACCTTAATGGCCTTTTCTAACAATTGTAACCATGCCTCAGACTATCTACTGTCCTAATGATTCTTCTCATTCTGTGATGTTTTATTTCTACTCCCTTGGTGCAGTTCTTTTCATCTCTATAACAGCAAAAATTTAAAAGCCACCCTGAATGCTTTGATTTTAAAGAAATGCTTGATGTATATGAGCTGTGAAAATTCTAATCCAAATCATCTCTGAAGTTTATGATTTAATAGCCAGAGAAAATTTTGTCCAATTGTTCTCATTGCACCACCTGCTTCTTTGGGATGGTCTATGGGTTTTCTTTCAATGTGTTTGCAGGAGATGACTCTCACAGAAAAAAAAAATGCAAGTATTTCAAGTAAAAAAGTCAACACGTTGATTTACCTACGCAGAATATACACACATATAGAAATACAAACATGTTTTATGACTGGCAATAATATAAGTTGTGTTTCCATCTGAGTTAGCTGAGGTTTTAATTTTTTCCTTGTTTTGGGTTAGTTCATTTGATTTCATTATTTAAATATTCTCTTACAGAACTGTCTTTCTGGTTTCTCTTTTATTCACAATGAGCCACCCATACATTTCTTTCCTCATGAGAGAAAATACCCCAACAATGTTTTCCAGGATTTCTGAAAGGAAGAAAATTGTAACTAGCCAAACTCATTTTGATTGCACTGAGTTGACAACATCAAGAACAATGACAGAATAAGAAATCTCTCACCAAAAAATCCAACTACTTCTGGTTGGTATTAATTTTGTCTTGCAGAATTTCGTTTTCATTTTGGAAAATGTAAGGAGTAACCAGCTTGTTTTTTGCAAAATACAATTTATATTTCCTGCAGGTCTCATCTAACTGAAGCCTTAAGTGGAGCTTTGGATTTAGGCATTCTTAACAAATGAAATTGTAGAGTGACACACAATCACTCTGACTAGAAACTCTTTGGGTCAACAATTATTTTTTCATTCAATGTTCAACCAGAGCTTCACATAACAGGAGCTGTGATGGGCAACCAAAGCAGAATCATAATGGCTAACTTAATCCAAGCCTCTTTTAGGAAAATACCACGTGAAAGCCTGTTGTTCGCCCTTCTTTTCAGTCTCACGAGAATGATGGACTCCTTTCACTCCAGGGAAACTTTTGCTGATATACAGGATGGGAAGTTGATTGGACAGCTGGATCCATCCATGAAAAGTTAGAGAAATGTCCATGCTATAAAATGCCCCCAGCCATCCTCACACCTCTTTCTAGCCAATTTAGTTTGCCTCACTCCTATGCATAGAAATATATTTTGCCCTTTATTCACGCAATTTCAAGGTTATACTCGAACACATACTGGAAGATAAAAGCTTTAAATAATGTACATTCTCTCATTGTCCTTTTCATCGAGATCACAGGTGCATGACCTCGTCCCCCAGCACAAAAAGCTGTTGTCATGGAAACAGCTCAGGATGCCAACTTGACAACAACTGACATTCAAACCAGGAGGGACACCTTGTCTCCTGCCCTCCCCCACCCAAACACTGTGTTACAGCAGGGGCCAAGTCTGCATTTTCTTCCTTGGCAGGGCTGGGGTGTGCTCTGCTGTGAAGAGGAGGTGCAGTTGGCTCCAGCCCCACATGGCACCACTGCACCCCAAAAACTGCTTGGTAAAACAGTATCTGACACTAGAGCTAAGAGTATCCTCTGTGTTCAGCACCTACTGAGATGTGAAAAGGGGAAGAGGAGGCCACCTTTCTGAATGGCTAGAATAGAGAATCTAACACCAGATCTCTCACAGTGCCACTAAATCTGTTCCTTTCAGAGTGCTAACAGATCACCGTCTTCCTAGAGGAAAATCACTTCAACACTCTGCATTTCCTTTTCCTGCATGTAAAATGAGGATATACCTGTACCTATGGCAAGCCTCAGGTAAAGAGCTTCCAGTAATCAGTATTGTAATCCATTTTTTTTCTTATTCTATTTCCAGCTGTATCAATACTATGGTAATTATTCACCATTTAGCTCTTCTAATTGAGTAATAAATAGTCCAGGAAGCAGGAGATAGACTTCTGGGCAAACATGTTGAAAAAGTGGATGCACATTCCAGAGAGAAATAAACTCAAGGGAAAGATCTCTTATGTATATTTTG
This sequence comes from Pycnonotus jocosus, assembly GCA_013400435.1. NCBI lineage: Eukaryota > Metazoa > Chordata > Aves > Passeriformes > Pycnonotidae > Pycnonotus > Pycnonotus jocosus. The sequence goes on from VWYP01023301.1 coordinate 148,777, forward strand.
TCCCCCAGGAGATTTAATTGGAATGAACCATATAGTTAAAACACACACCTACTCTTTGCCTCCTCCATACCTAAGCATTGCAGAATGTGTGAAATCTAGTACACAACTTTAAAGGAAAAAATAACCAGTTTTGTGTATGCATATATATATCTACTATATATATATATCATATATATAAATAAATAAATATATGTCATTGTGGCTGGGGGAAGGGAAACAAAACACATACAACAGCATTTACTTTCCTGGAGGCTTGTGCATATTCTCGTGCCTGAATGCTGTCTTGTGATCTCTACATAACCTTTGAAACACAAGTGCATATTTCACCCTTGCAGACTAGCACAACCATTTTTTTGTCATTCCAATTTCATTTCCAGTGTGGTGTGGACTGCGGGCTCAGCAGTCACTGGAGTCTGAAGTGACTCTTGGGACCTCCTCACTGTTCTATATGCAAATGGCCCTGCACCTGGGCAGCCGAGCGGGCTTGCCGACAGTTTAGTTATGCAAATCTGATTGATCGAGAGCATATTGCAGAAGAACACACGCAGGCCTGAGACACTGGCAGCTATATTTCACTGGCTAAATTCCCGAAGAAAGAAAAAAAAATTAAATGCCAAGCATTTTGATGCATATTCCTATCAACCCCTGAAGTGCTCTAGTGTTTATTTCGGTGTGTTTTCAACACCTTGCTTAAATGTTGTTAATGCAATTTCTTGTGCTATTGCTGAATTCACAGAAGGGCATGTTTTCTGTGGTTTTGGTTGTTGTTGTTTTTTTTTAAAAAAAAAAAAAAAACAAACTCAAAAAGACCCAACAACGAAGGGACAAAGAAAAACCTGAAACAACAACAAAAAATAGTTGCTATGATGTCGTAACACAATAAGTCTGTCAGTTTATTTGAAATAATTCTCCAGGCAAATGAAGTAAATGCAGTGTTAAAATATAATTAGGTCTTACAGTACAGAGGAGTGCAAAGAAACTGATGTACTAGCACAAGTTGCCCAGACTTTATTCTTTCTGCAACAAAAGGTAAAACAAACAGAGGGAATGTAGATTATATACTGTCACCCAATGTCGAAAGCACTTCTCTATTTACTAAATACTCTGTATGAAAATGCAGGGGAGGAAAAGAAAAAAGAAGATAGAAAAATAAAAGAATCATCTGGGATCAGCTTAAAATAATAAATTCATTTTTTATTTAACAGAAAAAGAGGAAAATAAAAGAAAAAATGACAACCCACCTATGTGTGAGCGTGTGGAAACCTCTAATAGAGAACACGCTTCAGGCATCAAGTTAATCTCGGTTTATTGCATACAACTGATTTATCTTCATTTATAAATGAGTGGTGAGCCCTGGTTCTAATATTTGCATTTCTTGTAGTTGTGTTTATGTACTTTAATGCCTTGGGGAGCCATTCATGGTGTTGAAATAACACAATTTTTATTTTCTTTTCCCAGTTTTTCCAATGGCAGATATAGGCAGATATTTCAATGTTTGAACACTGCTAAAGCCACTGGGAAGAGACATTAAATGAGATTTTTCAATCACTCATTTTATCTTTTCCAAGTCACATTGTGATACAGGTTTTCAACAACAAGAGGGCTAACCAGACTAAATTCAGAAGACACATTTTTATTGATTTGATGTTGAGGGTTTTGTTTGTTTGAAACAGTCTCTTCTCAGGAAAGTTTTGGTGGTTCCACAGCTAAAGACCAGCAGTTGCACAGATCCCAAAGCAGACAAGAGAACCTGTCTCCAATGGTATGCCTAACATGATTAATGCAGCAGAGTCAGGTCTCAGTTGGAGCCACGAAGCATTCCACAAAACAAATTGTTACAATAGGCCAGTAGACAAACACCTATTAGTCTGGTCCTACAGAATATGAATTCACAGAAACTCTCCCAATAAAATATATTTCCATTCTGAATCAGTGTATAAAGTTCCATGCCTCATTGTGCTTTTACATAAATAGTAATTAAAATATGTATTATTTAATTTGACCAAAAAAGAAAAAGTATTTGATTTTTAACCTCAGAGTTAAATCTGCCTTAATCGCAAGAGGACTGTGCATGGAACAAAATTCCTTGGTAACAGAAGATTGTCCAAAAGCACTCTTAGAAATCCCCCTGAGAAATACAGTTAAAATTTCTAGAGAGAAGCCCAAGTCATCTAAAGGACTTGAAAAGCCAAGCAACCCTGCTGGAGCAATGTTAGAGCACATCTTATTGAATAGAAAACATTTCTCTGCACGTTAAGTTGTATTGCCTTTGGCAGAAACTCTTCAGCTGCAAATTTGTCCAAGGAATGACATACAGTACACATCAGAGGAGTAATGAAGGAAAGAGGCTTAGATGGGCACTTTGCAGCTGACGGGGAGCTGTTATTGAGCCTTGTCTGCTGCATTTAGCAAAGGGGGGGGAAAAAACACAACCAAAACAGAGGGACCATCTTTGTGTGTCCCCAGCTCTTGCTACCATCTCTTCAAAATAAGTAATTAAATAAAAAGCAAAAAAAAATAGCCATCTGACAAGCAAAGCCTAGCCAGAGGGTCAAAAATGAAGATCCTGGGAAAGGTCAAGTTTAATCTCTACCCACGATGCCCTAGTGCATCCCTCACAACAGCTGACTAACAAAAGGGGCTCAGCACTATGACTGACAGAATTCTTAATTGTATCCACTCATTCATGACAATTTGATTAAAATATTACGCCAAAGTCTCACCCCCTGTTTGCTTCGATCCTCCAAATCTAATTTTGAATTTTCAGAAAGGAGATTACCTCCACAAGCATGACTGGGATGCTATTAACTTCTACTTAATCTTTATTACTGATGTGAATTTAACATATGTATGGCTTCGTCTCGCTCCTGTTGTTTTCTCTCTAAAGTAACGTCTAGGCAATATACAAGTGGCGGACATTAATTTTCACTTTGATATTCTGTCATACCAAAGCTCATACTTTCATATGAAAATTTAAAGATGTACTGTCTTAATACCATGGCACAATTAGACTGCATTAAAAAAAATAAGAAACCCAAACACGCACTTGCTTCCTCCAGTCCCCACCAAAGAAAAGAACAAAGCCTCGCTGAACAGACTTCAAAGTACTATAACTTTTCACTGTTATCTCCAGCTATATCCCTTTCATTATAGGGGCTGTTCCAAGGACTCACAAGAATTGGTAAATTCTACTTAATGCCAATAATGCAGCTGTGAAGAAGTCAAGGAAGCAGTCAAAATCTGTAACCAAATGGATTATTCCCAAATTTAGGAAAGTAGTAATTGAATATGGCCATTGTTACCTCTGTCCCCTTTTCAAAATATATCTGAATACAAGATATGATTTAATCTTCAAGAAGTTTACTCTATTCCCACACTCCTTTTCTCTCCACAAGTAATACAACAAATTGACACAATCAGCTACAATTATGTTTACAGGAGTATTCACAAACCTATTGAACATGAAACATTTCTAATAAATAGTCTGGTCTGGAAAAGAATTCCACCAAAAATGTTATTTTATTTCCTTCCCTTTCACCCAGAGAATCAAAAAAATATCTTTTGATATCTTCTTTTGCAAAATATTTTTGTCATCTCTGTCCATATCTACTTACTGTTATTGTAAAAAGAGAAGCAATGAATTAATCTTCCTAAATTCAGATGCTGTGACTTCCTAATTTGCCTGTCCAACTGCTGCTCCCATCAGCAGGGGAGTATTTGGACTTAATTCAAACTTGAGGGAGGAAATCAGCTCCAGTCATTTAACATGTATACTACTTACAAGGAGTTGTAGAACTACCCTAAGTGTTTCAAATCCCATACTACCTGGACCATGAGTCATACACTCATATCTAGTTATAATGTCTGGAAGAGGTTTCTCAGAATCCTTTTCCACATTTCATACATTTTGCTCAAATAAATATTTGGAGTACTGTTCAGAATTTGGGGAGTTTTCCAATAAAGGAAAATAACCTGTGTTTCTGTATTAAGACCTTTTTCAGCATTTCCCCAGGACAGAAAGCATACTCACACTCAAAATATTTAAGACACTTCTTCCACCTGTGTGTGTGGGATTACACACATATTCTCTCTGGCTTGCTCTTTCTGTTCCTAACACTTTCATGAGACTCAAGAACCTCTAGATAGGGGAACAGCAGCACAGTAAAGAGTTTCCATGTCTTTCAACAGCTTTCAAGTTTTCCAGAGTACTCCCACTACAGCTGCAGAAATAGAAAAATTGTCTGAAGTTGCATCATGACAGTGACAACACTAATGAACACTGAAAATATGAATCTCACAGGTCTATCTCAGAGAACTCCCTACTTCAACTGATTTCACCACAGCTATGAGAGGATTGATACATAAAGCACCACGTCACAGTAAGAAAAAGAAATGTGCAACAGATCTGCCAATCTCACCCTCATAAAGGACCCTTCTCCTCAATTCCAAATCTCATGATTTGTTTAATCCTTGGTATGACAGTACAGTGTTTTGACAACTGAAAGTTTCTCAATGCTGTGAGGAGTACAGATGCAACAGACTGAGCACATCATGATCAGCTTTGCTACCCACCATTGACCCAGGAAAGGGTGGATAAAAATGTGATAGTGAGCTCTGCTTCTCCCTTGCAAATGAGCAGTAGAACTCCTGCACCCTCAAAGACCAAAAAGTCCATTTCTTGTTAGAAGTGCAAGAAATTAATATGTACACATTTCCATCTCTGATGGCACAATGTTTTCTGGGAGCTTTCTGGATAATGCAGACCAGAAGCTGAGCAGCACAGCTGTATTCACAGGACAGGTTTAATAGACAGTAGCTTTTATTTGTTTAAGGTCACATTACTTGCTTATACAGAGATATCACTAGAGGTTCCTCTTTCTTTTGCTGAATTTTTAGCAATTGCAGGATACCCATTTTCCTAGCTGTCTGTCCCTCAGTTTTCAGTAAATCACTGCTGAGAAGACATGCACTGTCTGTGCAGGCAGAACAACACATAGATCTTCCCCATATCCCATAAGTACAGGGTCACTCGGCACACTTAACACTAACAAATACTTGCTTTTGACTCCCTCTCTCCAAGAAAATGCATCCCCAGCCACCCATCTCAGCCTCCTCCACAAGTTTTCTGCTGCACAAAAGTCAGCAAAGTAATTCTTCTGCTGCCACTGGACCAAAGCATCTAGACCCAAACTTAGCTCCTGAGTTTGATCAAGTGTGGTTGCATGAGGGCAGGGTGATAAAATCTCCAGGTCCTGTCTCAAGAATTCAGGTGAGGGTGAAACAAGACTTACTGTCTCTGAGGGAAGGGAACCCTCACCACATATGGCTCTCATGAGGCCACATGTTCTGCCTCAGGACTCCCAAGTGGAAAAAACCTCAAATAACAAAATTAAGTCCCTGATATTGTTTCACCCTAATTTTGACACAGGTAGTGGCTATGTCTTTAAGTTAAATCTATGTGCAATACAAAAACTACTAAGGGTGAAGAGAGAGATGGCCACTAACAGCATGTCAAACTCCATTTCTCTGACTGTGGTAAATCTCCAAGGAAGGTGGCCACTTTGTGGTTATCTGCCCACAGTCCTGGATATAAATCTGGAAGCTACTTCCAACAACTGCAGTCTACTGAATGCCAAATGGAATGTTCCACATCACCTAAGACATGTCTCTAGAAAACTGTGGCCAAAGAGTCACAAGATCTGGTTCTTCCCCCACCCATCTCTAAAATCAGAAGGGGAATTTTTCCTTGCTGTAGTCTTCGCAGTTTTCTTCCTCATCTCCTAAGGTCATGAAATATTACAGGATTTGTGGAATTACAGCAACAAAAACACAGATAAACACTTGGTCATGCCAAGCCTCGCTGCAGCCAGCAATCACATTAACACAATGCTTGCTCCAACGTGCCTGAGCACTCCACAAGGTTTCTCCATTGGACAACTGAGAGGGAAACTGAGGTGGTGAGAGGAAAAATAGTCAAAAAGGCTAATGGGAGCATAAATAAATAGATAACAGTCAGTTGAAGAAGCTAAGGCTTAAATAAATAGGTAGAGCATCCTCCTGTATGGCCCAAAGATAGAGAGTGGAAGCTAAATACACCAAGGTTTTAAAGTTTCCAGATGATTATTTCTAAATAGGCATAACAGTACCTTGAAAATTCATTTTTACCACTGTATACACAGAAAAACTTCACTGATTTTCTGAACTGGAGGGGATCACGTCTTTCCACATCTGAAGGTTACATACCCTTATATGAAGGATCCCAGGTGTTAACTCTTTAATGGGGTTTACTTGAAACAAAGAAATAAAAACCAAACAAACCACCTCTCCCTCCCTCCCCGCATGTATCTCTAGATGTTCATTCCCAGTGCAGAAGCAGGACCTTTGTTAGGAGTTTCTGTCTCTTTGAAGGATAATACTCAGCAGTTATTGTTTTTCTAAATATAACTCAGAGTTTTCAGTTTATTACTCTGATATCTGAAGAACTGAAATCAAACTAGGGGGAAAGAGAATAGGACATCCTGCAAACACTCCAAGCCCCAAAGCAAACTTGACAGCTCCTTAGGAATTCAACCATCGTTTGAATAAAACCAGCTTGTTTTCTGTTCACCGCATGCCAAATGGTTTCCTGTCATTTCCAGTAGGATTAATTTTTCTTTTTTTTCTTTTTTTTTTCTTTTTTTTTTTTTTTTTTTTTTTTTTTTTTATTTTTTTTTTTTTTTTTTTTTGCCAGTTCGCAACTGCCTTCTATTGTCAATGCTTTGAATAGCCAACAACGATTTAAAGTGGCGGGCTCCTATCAGCATTGTTCTCCTGTTCAGAGGCACAGAGAACAAGAATACATCTATGTTTTCCATACAGTGTAGAAAAATGTAATTCTCTGTTTAGTGTCATATCAACAGCTCGTGTCCCAATTCACTGCCATGGGCAATGAATGACAGACTGTGCTGTCCATCCTGACAATGTGACCAAGATATCTGTGGTCGAACCTGCTATATCATTTTTCCCACTTTCCAAAAAATGTTACCAGAGGAATCTCCTATTTTGTTCCTTTATTTGTTTCTTTATCTAAATACAAAGTAGAGATAAAAAATGAAATTGAGTTCATTAAACAAGCTGCAAATAATGTCTTGATAGCACAGGAAACGTTACATTCCCCTCAATTTAACATTGCAGCATGTGCTCTCAATGGAGCAGGGATTTCTTTATAATACTAATAAAAATAGCTGTAGTCCCATTCTTTCAACAAAGGCTTCCCCCCACCCCAGCAATTCAATAGAATATATCTTATTTTCTAGTATAAAAAAGAAGCCTTCTTTTTCTTTATAGGTACCAGGCACATCACAGTTAACAATATGTAGCTGAAGGGTGATTAACTCCAGGTACCATAGGTCTGGAACTGGCAATAAAGAGGTAGCTTGGAGCTGTGCACTGGAAACAGCATTTATTCAACAGAAGAGGAGAAATGAAATAAAAGTTTGACAATGTTAGAAAAGAAATGTAAGAAATGGGTTGAGGCAGCTATGGCACAGCAATGATTTACATGCCATTAATGTACAGTGGCTATAAGTTGTGTTCAGGACAATATTTAAATAAAAGCAGTGTTAGCCTCAGCAGCTTGTGTATTAACACGCTGAATTTATGTTGCCTCCAAGGTAAAGAGCATCTTCTTATTAGAACATATACAGGAATTACGGTGTCAAGAGCATTTTTTTGCAGTATATTCTACCTTAAGCAGAGCTTACTGGATTTGTTTCAATTTATTTTTATTTTTCCATCATTTCTTGAGTGTTTTCATTTGTTTGTAAGTTGTTGAGTATGATGATATTTTTTTCTTTCTGTTGCTTCAGACTTGAAAACATTTCTAGCAGGGGAAAAACAAATTTACACAGGAAACGAAGGAAAGTAGAGGTTTTAGGCTTGGCAAATGGTTGGAGTTGATGGAGTAGGGGTATCCAGGCTGCAGACTTGTGGAACAAGAATTTTCCTATCGTGCAATGGTTTCCTATATATGAGCTGCAGACTGGTGCTGTGGAGAACAGAGACAGTGGTGATGTCTCTGAATAGGCCTTTTGACACTCTGCCAGCCTCAGTGTCATCTCTGTCTTGATCTTCCAATGCTTTTTACATGGCTCTCCCAAAACTATCTGAGCTGCCAGGTAATGTTGGTCATAGGGGGGTCTTAGCAGCTGGCTGTTTTGTGACAAATGACACAGAATCAGCAACAGTACATGACCTTTATGGATTCTGGCTGTCTCTTAGAAGAATGTGAAATATTCACAATGAAATACAAAACCTACTTGAAATTCAAGTTGCTCCTCAGACAATTACTATGGAACCAAAAGACCTAACTGCTCTGTATTGGTAAGATATTTATATTTCTACTGCCCCCATAAAGTTCTCTGCCTTGTGCATCATTATAGAAAATAACAAGTCAGAGCTTTTTTAAGTACAGGGCCGGTCCTAGATGACTGTCTGAAGTACAGATGAATGACAGTGAAAAAAGCAATCCCAATGGTAGCAATATGATCTGGAGGCATAGCCTTGGAGCAGAGGTGTGAAACCTTCAGACTCAGCCAAAATAAACCACTGCTGCTGTGGGGGGGCATGTGGGGAAAAGGCACATAAAATTCAGGCATTAGTTCAGAAAAGCAACTGCAGCATTTGCTACAAACTTCTGAACAAAGCACACTGAATCAGCAATATAAGTAAATCATAACATCTTCTGCCTCCCAGAGCAAAAAAGATAATCATGTTAGGTCCCTCTGAACATCTGTCATCTTCCACAGTATGGAAAAGGGTGAGTTTTAGATCAACATGCTCCGATGCTGTCAGATCAACTATAAGGAACTCAGTGACACACTTCAAGGGTCTCTTCTTCCTCTTCTTTCATGTGACACATCCCCTTCCAATTTAATTGAGAGTATGTTTCCCTGCCCAAATTCCTTATGCTATTATTTAGTATCACAGGCAGAGAATATAATTCTGGGCATTAAAAGGTTGTTTTAGGGAAATTAGCAATCCCACTAGGTTTAAAACCTCTCCACATGCTGTAATGTGTCTGGTAGGACAACAGGAAGATAACAGTAGGACTGGGGTTCTGATTTTGGCAGCTATAATTCAATGGGACTGTACAGTTTCTTACATAACACTAATGCCACTACAAAAAGTGAAGTATATGAGCCTTGGACAGATGGATTTTTTTATTTAAAGACATCAACAGTACCATGAAAAAGGAAAATTAAAAATTTTAATAATAGTAATAGATAGCTGCCTCTGCAAGAGTAGAAAAAATATCTTCTGCATATCTGATGACTGGGAAGCAACTTGAACTGCAGTCCAGGGTTTCCACACACTCCCTCATCTCCCTCCTTCTAGCAATTAGGAAGATATAAAAGACTGTACCTTCGCCTTCATTGCCAAAATGTGATTTTATCACAAGACAATTAACAAACTTGGGCAATACTCTCACCAAGGCATGCGACAAGTTTCTTCTTTAAAACACTGTGTAGGCAAAATCAACACCATAGACAGCATCAGTGGTTCCTCTTTCAGTAAAAGCTTCATTACTTTGCTTCCAAAAGGATTTTGTAGAAGAAATAATAAATGCTGTCCATGTCATTACAAGATAGTCTGTGTTTTATTAATCTGTACACTCCAGTCCAGGCCTGAGAACTCTTTTGGATACTGTTGTCATCAACAGTTCCTGCAGTCACTGAAACAATTACTCCCTCAAATAAAATAAAGGTTTTCATCCCAAATCAGGTTCAGTTCAGCTCACAGAGGCTCCTAGATGCTAGGGAAAGGTGTAAAACCTTACACTGGAACTGCATACTTTTACAACTGTGAAGACCACTGACCTCTGAGGTAGAAACTGATGTTGTTCTATTGCTCGCTAATTGTATTTTCTTTCTCTGCAAAAGATGAAATGTTGTTGCCACATGCAGAATGCATACAACTTACTGTAGCTGATTATATATTATCCACAGGTATGGATTTCCTTTTCCAAAAGGAAAAACAATTCTCTATGACTACTTAGATTTTTTTCCCTTGACTAGTTTCTCAACGTTGAAAAAAAAAAAACCAAACCCTAAATCAGAACAAAATCAAACAAACAAAACCACGAACAAACAAAGAAACGAAAAACCTTGCTAGTAAAACTTTGAGAGTTCCTCACACCAACAGAAAGAATAATTTTAAATGAACAAAATTCCTACTTAGAATATACAAGAGAGAGTTCTGATGACATGTCTTGGTGGCCAGAATGTAAAAAGTTGATAATTTAAAAGGCTGGGAAAAAAGAATCCTGTGTTACTACCAGAGCTAAAAATTATGAGTACTGAGTTCACCAAGGGGAAGGATAATAGAGGGCTTCAGTCAAATTATAGGTATGCATAAAGGAAAAATACTTCTTCTGATTGTAAAAGTAGCCTAAATCAGAAGAAAAAAAAATGGTGTCAGATGCCAAGGCAGAATATGTATATACACTGATAAAGACAAAAGACAAATAAGACACAAATATTGAAAGCAATTAAATATTGAAGCATCCTGCTTCATGACAAGGTCTCATCATGATAATCCTCAAAATAAGTTTAACCAGACAGTTTTGTTTAAGGATATTCTTTGACTCAGGAATCATCCAATAAAGTTCTGCAACTCACGCTACATATGACGAGTGGGATGCTAGATTAAATTGTCCCAACAGTCCCTCCTAGACTTAAATTCTTCAAGAATTTGGAACTATCACAGCAACCATCCTCCTCTCTCCACCTGATGGTTATTCTGTGTGAGAATGACATAACCTATTTTTGAGAGTTTTTAAAATCTATTGCCCGGTCACAAAAATCTGTGAAAAGGCATGAGGTAAGGCAAAATCCGGGCAGATAAAGAGACCTTCAGAGTTAAAAAAAGTGTTTTCAGATGAACTGATGCAAGAGCATATGAAGTTGATGCACAAACACAATATGCATGCTGATTATAATATGATATGATTTAAAATATTTCTTCAGGTGAAGTTTTAATAATATTTAAAAAGCCCTGACAGCTCCCTGCCAAGGTATGTCCACGTCATTAAGTTGTAAAGAAACTGTCTTGCTCATAAAACAATCCAAACTGGAAAACACATGGTAGACAAAGCAAAGGACAACAGCAGGATCCGTGCTGAGCCTTGGTTTGATGATGTGTTGAGATGTGCCTCCTAAGAACCTGCATTAGCTTCGACGAGTCGCATCTTCATGCAATTCATTATCATCACATGAAAGATGAACAATTAAACACCAGGCAAAGAGAAGCTCTGCGAGGAGGAGACAACACTGACAAGAGCATCACTAGGACAAATTTCCCAAGTCACTCCCAGAGCTGAACACTAGAGCTACAGTAAGTGAGAGACAAGATGACGATCTGTAAAAACCTTCTGTCGCTATGTCAAGTGAATGCAGTGGGACCATTTCATGCCTGCATTCCAGCCAGTGTTTAGGCTTTTCTCCACTCTTCTCTGAGGCAAATTCTGTGTTCTGTTATAACTTCCTGCTCTCCTGACCCATACATCATTTACATCCCTTCATCTGATCTTAACCTGATACTAATCTATTTCTTTTCCAGGAACTTCATTGTAGTCATAGATTGATTTTTTTCTTGTACTCTGCAATTCAGTTCTTCATTCTTCTGTTTCACAAGATGCCACACACTCCCCATTTTGTTACTGTACTTCCCAACCTTTTGGTTTTCTTTCTTGCACTTCAGCTCTGTATTGTAGATACAACTGATTTTGCCTTCATTACCTTTTCTTAGGACCGTTATGATGTTTCCTACATTTTTTTTTTACTATTCCAGCTTAGTGTGTTCAAAAATCTCACATCATGGAGCCTTGTATTTTCCCTGGCAAAATGGACAAATTCCCTAAGATTATATTAAATTTGTCCCAGCCAGTTAGAACAAAAATCTGACTTTACTCCTGTTATCTGAATTCCTGGTTCACCTGTATGTAAGAGCCTACACAATGAATTTCATTACAGTCTATGAATCTGGTTATTTTCTAAAGTTTCTCTCACATCTGTTTTGATGGGATAATGTAATGCTTGAGACTCTTCAATGTGTTTAGACTGATAGTTTTTCTTAGACTCTCCTTCACAAATACTTACCATCTGCATCTGTTCTTGGTCACAAAATGCTTTATTAAAAAACACCCTAAAACTAAAAAAATATCCATGGACTTTAAGCATTTCCCAATTTTGAAATGTATCACAGATTGCAGGAGCACACTGACAGGTCTCCAGACAGTTTGCATTAGTCCACTCAGCCCTCCATGCTGCTATGTCCAGATTACACAGGACGTGTTTAAACTCCATGTGTTGCATAGACTGAGTTGGGAGACAACAATCCCCTAACTTGCCACAAAAAACTGAATAATCATGTCAGGATTTAAAGCAAAAAGAGCATGTAATATTTTCCTCGTGTTCCCATTAATTTTTTGTCTTTTCTCTGAAAATTCAAGCAAGTTTGAAGCCTCATTGCTCTGACTGCTCCATGTGCTTCTTGTGACTCCCTCATGTGATCCAAGAAGAACCAGAAGGCAGTAGAACTCCAAGTCCTATATTAAAGGACTTTTCCAAGTCCTATACTAAATGAACAGGACAACTTTCTGTGTGCTCTGCTGCCTGCAGGGCAATATCCCTTACTGCAGCACTATGTCTCAAGCTCCAGGATGCTTTCTCACACGTCTTTATCCTGTCCTTCCCAGTTCCCAGAATGGTTCAGAGCAAGATGTTGGGTACTGTTGAGAACTAAGGGGTTGGAAGGGGAAAAGGGTTACACAGTACTTACACTGCTAATGGCCAGCAGCTGTGATGAGAGAGAAAATAATAAAAATAAAAGATGATAAAAGCTTAGACAAACTTTCTGCACATAGAATAGGCAATGTATTTACTTTTAAAGGTTAACAACAACAACAAAAAATACTCTAAAGAGGTAAAACTAGGAAGATGGATATATGTCTTCAATAACAAGTGGACTGGTATGACCCTGGCAACGTCAAGCTCCCTACATTAGCTCTTTCTCTGTCATCTTGGATATCACTTATTTTAATAACACATTTACTGATGAGAGTAAAACTAATGTAGCATGAAGAGAAGGATGGAATAGAAGGCATCTTATTTGTCAATACATCGTCACTGTCACCCTGCTTTGGTAATAAGGTGAAATATGAACAGCAGTTTGATTTTCAAAAACACCATGCACCAGCATGCCTCTTCATTTTCATCTGGAAGTGAGGGAGATCAGAAGTGCTGAAAAAAATTGTCATCTATTGCTTTTTTTTCTCCCATAACTTAAACATTTGTTTTCAATAATTTTATCCATTTGAGATGAATTTTAGAATCTATTAAAATAAAGTATTTATGTAGTAAATATCCTAGTCTCATTATTCTACCATTATACTGATATTTTTAGGTACTTTCCTTATGTTACAGCTCATGCTATTAAGGATGCTATAATTTTTCAGGAAGCACAAGCTCTCCAGTTGGAAAAAAGAGTTTGAAAATATAGCCTTTGAGAACAGGTAGGACAATATTTTGCTTCATGTCTTGGAAGTAAAGAGATTTGACTCATGATTTTTGAGAATCTGAGGTCAGGAACAATTTGCAGATTGTTTTTCTAAACCACAAAGTAATAATAATAATCAAAATATTAGACAGAAGTTATTCTGTTGCTGCTACTGAAGAGAGATTTACCTCTATTTCCCAGGGATTACCAATATAATAGTCTTTAATAACCTGCAATTGTCAGACAAGCATGTTTTATTCCTGCACTTTAACAATAGCCCAAAAGTGCCAAAAGCATTTGCATTTATCTTCAGCCAGTGAAGTAGATGGCAAGACCAGAAGGAGCTTTATCTAACAATAGCTCTGATGCCTTACAATTGTCTTAAATATTTCAATAAAGATACTTCAGCGTATTTCCCTGGCTACCAATGATTTGCCAAAGGTCAATAACTTTAGCTTTAAAACCCAACTGATTTCTAAAGATTTTCTTGCAGTTGAGAGATTAATCTAGACTCTTATAAACATATTTGTGAAATAAGAGCAAGGGACTTCAGCCTGGCAGTTTGGAATGTAACATCATTTTGTATCTATATTATTTTTGGGATTAGAAACCATTAATTTCTAAAATTGTGCTGTGGAGCATAAGTGGCAACAGCTGCAGCTATCTGTTTGCTGTCTTTCCACATGGGCTATTTTCTGTGCAAGATATGCATGAAGAACACAAACAAATGGGGTGCTACCTCTTTAGACAGGACCTGGAAAATTTAAAATAAAAAACTAAAAAGCATGAACCATGTTCACCTTAAAATGATGAACTTAGGTAGTGATAAAAATGGCATCTTAAGGCAAGTCCTTACACACTTCCTGTTTCTGTAATCAATTCTTTTCCATGCACAAACTAATACAATGCCTCTTCTTATTATGTCACTACTGTACACGAAACATTTCATGCATAAAATATTAATCCCAGACACAGGTCTCTGAGAGAATGATTGTACTGGCTAAAGAGAGAGAGAGAGAGAGGTTTCTGAATATAGCTGCAGTAATGCTTTCTAGTCCCAAAACAAAACTGCAACTATATTTAAGCCCATGGCTTTTCAATAGCACATAAAAGCAAGTCTTTGGACAGTTTAATGATGTGGACAAGATGACTGAGAGAATCAAAATGAGACACACCATGTGTCCTATTCAAATCCGATCTATAAAAACCCAAAATAAACCAAAACTCAGTTACCTGCGTATTCTTTGTACTTTACTTTACACAAAACTTGCCTTTTTAAAGAATTTATTCCAAAGTGAATCTGGGAAAAGTAAAAGTTTTGATTCTTGCCCACTAAAGGTGGGTGCGTGGTTGGGGTGGGAAAAGAGGGAGGAAAAAAGAAGAAAAAAATAACCCAAATGAACTCAGCCTTTAAGTCTTCAAAAGATTTTTATTGTTAAGAATTGTCACTCCTTATTTCACAAGTTGAGAATACTGCACTGTCAGTAAACCATTCATTGAAGTATAAATATCTAACACACAGTAATTTAATTAGGAGAATCAGGCATGTCTCTACTTCTATTCCTTCTTGGTAGTATTATGGGCTACGTGAACTGTGCCCCACACCAGGCCCTTGCTGCCCCTTGTATCCAGACCCAGACCTTGGCTGGACAATGCTGTTCTCCTGTGGTTCACATTTCCTTGGCAATTGAAGCCACAATGCAGGGAGGAGAAAAGGTACAATTATTTCTTGCCATAATACAGAGTCAGAACATGGCTGAGGTTTTACAGTATTAGGACAATTTCAATTTCTTCAGTTTAGTGCTAATCTCAGATCTACTATTTAGGAAAGGGACCCAGGAAAGTCTTCTGCCTTCTACAGAAGTTAAGTTAATTCTGCTTCCATAGTTAATTACTCAGGGCTTCATCCAAACCATTATTAAATATTTTCCCTACTGAAACCTCACTTTCTTTTCTTGACAGAGAATTTTGCAGTCTAAGAGGCCTACATAGAACGCTATGTAAAGAAATCTTTTCAAAGTAGTCTATCTGCTGCCAGTGGGATAGCTCACATGAATAAAGTGTTATAGCACAATATAGTTCAACAATAGAATATGTTTTTCAGTAGATACAACTTTGCTAGACTGCAATCATTCCTAATAATCCCTCTGTGGTGGGTTGACCCTGGCTGGATGCCAGGTGCTCACCAAAGCTGGTCTCTCATTGTCCTCCTCAGCTGCACAGAGGTTTCCTTGGTCAAGATTAGGAGAGAGACACTGATCCATCACAGGCTTCCTGCAGGGTCACAGCCTGCTCTGGGCACCCACCTGCTCCAGGGTGGGCTCCTCCAAGGGCTGCTCTTTGATCTCTGCTCTCGTGTGGTCCTCCAAGGGCTGCAGGGGCAAAGCTGCCTCACCCTGGTCTTCACCTTGTCCAGAGCACCTTTTCCCTCTCCTTCTGCACTGACCTGAGTGTCTGCAAAGCTGTTCCTCTCACACATTCTAACTCCTCTCTACGGCTGAAGTTGCAGCTCCTCCTCTCCTAACATATGTTATCTGAGAGGCATTACCAACATCAGCTGATGGGCTCAGGCAGTGGTGGGTCCAGCTGGCAGGGCTGCCTTGGACATGGGGCAAGCAGCTCACAGCTTCCCACAGAAGCCAGCCCTGGAGCCCCCCACTACCAGAAGGTGGCCACACACCCAATATATTCCTTTTGGAATATGCCAGACAGTTATTCTCTTGTCTCATTGCCTACAGTCTCCAGATCCTTCTAGATATTTATTTTGCTCCTTTTTCTTTATGAGTGGTTCCCTCCATCTTCCCCTTTCCGTCTCTGTTATTCTCCACTTACTGACCTCTGAGGTCATACACTGCAGCCCCAGAATGGTTTGTGGTGTAGTAGTTGTGGCTTCACCTCTGGACTGTGAAGGAGTGCTTTGCACACACAGGCCACAGAAAACCACATATTAAATAGAAATTAAAAGCTGCTTTACAATATGAATAACCTTACTTTGAGAAGAGGCATTTACTGCTGGAACAAAAAAACCCACTTGTGCTTGGTACTGAGTGGGAACAATGTCCAATTATAGGCTTCTCTTGCAAAATAAATTAGAACCGGGGGTATCAACTAATTATCTCCCAGAAAAAAAGCTATTTAATCTGATATCAGTAAGGCTAAAGGAATATTTAGGTCCATCATTTCTGTATGAAATGATGGTATAAGTCTTGCAGTATCAAGATGCTAAGAAGTGCTTAGATAGCCACAGTCCCACAAAGTAAACTTGTTACCTTTTGACATTTGGAATAATGCATGAAAAATTGTCAAAGCTGAACCACAGGATTAATTATAGACTCTTCACAAAATTCTAAACCCACAATATTAGGCACCTAAGCAAGAGCAGTTCTCTAATAGACTTAATCAACTGTAGGATAAACCCTGAAAGTAATAGATATGATGTAAAAAGAGATGAATGTATTTGAGCAGGCTATGATTCTAGTCACCAAGCTTTTTTCTTGGTAAAAAAAAAAAAAAAAACCACTGATTTATTACATGCATCCCCCAACACTATTCTAAATAAAGCATTTAAACATAATTTTAAAGTAATTAAAAGTGACAAAACTCATGATTCTTTTATATTAAAAACTGAAAAAAATAGTTTCTTAACCTATTAAAGGTGATTTTCCTTGTCTTCTAAAAGGACTCCTACCAGGAAATGCAAGGGTAGCTTATCTGAAGGTTTTCTAACCGTTATTAGTTGCCATAAACTCTTTGCTGCTGGCAACAGGCTGCCATTTAGTTCTCAGTACAGAGAACAGGGAGCACCCTTTCCTAAATTTGTTTAAGTGTCTAAGACTATTACCTTGGTCTCTTGGTCTCTCTCACACATAGTAAATGATTTTATAGCACAAAAAAGTGCACTAGCACAGCCAAACCCTCTTAAAACCAATTAAAAATAAATCAGACCTGACCAAACTCACTGTCAGTTAGCAATTAGTTGGTGGTTTTGATAATCACATTACAGAAGGGTATCCACAGAAATTCAATCACTCCAAAAATTAGTAGAATACCAAATGCTAAGGACACATAGACAAAGCAGTTCTGGAGCTCAGGAAGGTTAATTTTCTCTCCCTCTCAACACCTACTGCCCTCCCTCAAGAAGGGAGATAGAACCAGGCCATTTCTCCCTCTAACATGCTAAAGCTTTCAAATAGCTCCCAGGCATTTTAGAAGCAGTTGTACAATGTTTGCTTGCCACTTTCAATTAAACATGGTACAGCAGTCTGATGTCACTAGGATCTACTAATAGGAAGAGTTTATTTAAGAGTGTTAAAACTCGAAACAAAGAACTGTCCACAGAGGTCTGCATTTTCTGGATAAACACTGAGGCAGTTTATGGAGACAAGAACAGAGTGAACAACATAAAGCGCTATGCTCTGTCTGTAAACTCTTCCAACCTTTGGTTAATGCAGATAATTTGCTGCATGTCATCAAAATAATCGACTTACAGGATTCAATAAAATTGCAGATATCTTTGTGCATCTCTTTTTAAGCAGTAGGTATATTGAGAAGCAAAATAATTAGAAGTATTTTAGTCTCTAGTAGAGTCAGTCACCATTGCGTTTAACCAAAATGGTTTCTCCATATGCTTTCATTAAATGGAGGCTTTTCAGGTTATCCATCCTTCCATTGTGTTTTCAACTATTTTAATACACCTGAAGGGATTAAAAGTAGACAAAAATCCAACTTGTTCCTGGGCCTTTCTCAAAGAGGCAGAGTGAGCAGCTTCAAGGTGGTAATAGAGATCAGAGAAAAAGTGGGTAAAAGGAAAAGAAACATTACTTGACTGGGAAAATGGCATGGAAGGAAAGAGATGGTAAAAGTAGAATGGAAGGGCTTGATAACAAGAAAGAAGCTGTCAGGGGAAAGGGTTTTTAAAAGACTTTGTTTTTTAAACCAAGGGTGCAATTAACTCTATCCGTGAGAGAGATGAACTCCAATTCTTTTCAAGCATTTTTAAAGTACATCAAGGTTCTCACTAGAGTCAAGTATGGATACATAACAGAGTTGTTACTTTAACGAGGTATTTGTCATGTGTAGACAGGAAGTTTGGCCCCAGCATCACATACCTTGATCTATTAGGTGCTACTGTTTTGCCTTGCAAGTTGTTTCAGGATTAACAGCAACATTATGAAGACCAAACAGCAAACACATCTGGAAGACCTCCAAACCTTCCTGATCAGCCCCAGACAGAAGTTCTAATCAGTTCCCTCCCTTTCCAAGTAGTGCCTTCAATAATCTAAAGAATTGGAGGCCAAAAATTGTTTTGAATTTTGCAAATACGCTAGGAGTAGAAAATATTTGCAAGAAAAGCGATGGCAACATAAAGACTCGTAATTTCATTCTTATATAAAGAAAAAAAGAAATATTCAAAACGCGTAGGATTATCAAAACAAAGTCACATCTCCCCATGCTATTTAATTTTTGTATATAACTCAAAGACTGAAGGAAGGGCTGATCAATCTCACTTTTATTGATTGTGCCTCCTTCTAATCAGGCTCCCTGCCTCTTTTTCACACATGAATATACAGTGATGTCTGAGTAACAAACAATGCAGAGCAATGCTGCTTCTTTAAAATTAAGAGTCCTCCAGAGTTTTTTTTTTGTATGTCATGGATGTTTTTCTACTGCTATCATACTTTATACATCACTGATTTACAAAACCTCTGGTTTGATATTAGATTGACTTGACAGTGTCTCACATAATGAGTAAAATATAAAAAGCAGCAAAAGATTATACTCTTGGTATGCAGACCCTTGCCTGACTGGAAGCTGGAAAGAGAGAGAGGTGCTTCCCCTCCACAAAACTGTGGCCACTTGGGGTGTTTCAGATATGGTTCTACTCAGAAAAGCCAGTAAGTGCACACTACTCACCTCATGTAACTACTGTCATTTCTGCTTCACAGAGGTAAAAATCCAGTGTCTTCTGCCCTGATTTCTGGTGGCAGAGGATTTGCACAGAGGTAACTAAAGCCTGCAAATTTCAGACCTACAAGGGCCAGAATATAACTCAGCTTGGGTCTCAGATGAAATGGAACAGGTCTACAGTGCTCTGGGCACTGGACAAGTCATTTAATTTAAGAAATGTGCCTATTTGATAAAAGGCTTTGAGAGACAATAGAAAACCAAAATCCAAGAACATTTTTACAAGGTGTATAATCAGATTTTTGTTTTATGTAAAGAGTTTTGGGGGTCAGCCCACAGCCTTTCATTGATACAAGTCTCCTATATCGCAGATAATTGATTCCCATTTTAGACATACTCAACTGCTTCTCAGTTTATTTACTAATACTTCCAAATTTCAAATTTTAAACTATAAATTATTCTAATATTTGTCCAAATATATATTTGTCTAAATACTAGAAATTTCAATAATAGATATGTTATATAAACCTAGAAAAAAAGAATTCTTTATATGATAGCACTCTACAGTCTCAGTGCAAAAAGAATGGAAAAAGGGAAAAGGAAGAATTAGGAAATGGATAGACTTACAACATCTTTCCCAAAGTCATTCATGGACAATAGCAAGTAAGATATGTGTGGTTCAACTCAGCAAGAAATTGCCTACTCCACTGCATAAAATAGAGCTGCCCTAGGAATGCAGCCCAAACCTGTTCTGCTGCATGAAAAGGACAAGCTCCCTAAGGTCCTGGCTCTTCTATACACAACCAGAACAACCTCAAAAAGACAAGTGGAGACACACACTTCTTACCTGACTGTGGATAAAAATAGCAGAATTTCTGACTGCAACACTTGTTTTCTGACATTGCCGACATGTGGTCTGCAAATTTTGAATGCCCAAAATGTTCTTTGAAAATTATTGGTTTTTTCCCAAATGGGTAAGGTTTTTTCCCTTGTAGAAACAGAAATGTAAGATTTAACCCGCTACCTTCATTACATTTTGCTGGGCTGCTTTGCCTTCATATCTTTGTAGTCAATCCATGTATCAATTCTGATTTAGGCAAGAAGCTGAAACAGGGCTAGAAACACCTTTTTTCACCCTTCCACAAAAACCCTACAGTAAATATGCACAGCCCCAAGCAATTGCATTACAGAAACTGAAACTCAGCTATGAACCCAATATATGGAGCTAACTGAGCCATCTCACATCCAAACTGGAATTCTAGTAATATTCTCAGCAGATGCTGTTTAATTATGATATAATTGAAAATATAAAAATCAAACACTCTACCTTTTGCAAAGACAACATTTCTGAAAGTTTTATTTCCCCAATGCTTTTATGTTTTGTTATTCTTGTGCTTATATATCTTTTGTGAGAAAAAAAAAAACTTCAAATTTTGATCAGTTTTGGTATCTAGATACCTTACCATGCTGAATTGCTGAATGGCATTCAAAAAATTTAAGTTTATATACAGAACAATTTTTGTGAAATTGTCTGTTTTCCATCACTTGCATCAGAATGTTTGTGCCAGCTTTTACTTTGAGTTTTATTACTTTTTTCTGGATAACTCTCAAGCTTCTTTTTCTCCAAAGATTAACACGTCTCTTGTGAAATTAGAGTATCCCAAAGGAGATAACTTAATTACCTGCAATTCTGCCTCTTTTTTTCTTTTTCTTTTTTCTTTCTTTTTTATTTGAGATTTCATTAACAAGCCCTTTTTTTCAGTCACAGCTCCTCCAAACTAAAATAAAAGTAGCTAAGTAAGTAGTCATGATGTTTTGGTTCCAGAACTGATTTTTTGGAGGCTGTACTGGTTCTGTTCTGTTGCTTTTCTTTTAGTATTAATTCTAAATAATCTACTGTGAAAAACTCTCACAATTTATCACACTTTCTGCCTGTGGCATTTCCTTTTAGCCCAAGGATAAATCTTTCTAACTCTGGCAAATGTCAGGAATACTCCTGTGATACAGGTGATCCTACAATAATAAAAATCAACAGCTAAAAGCAGACTTTATTGTATTCATTATGATACTTATGGCCTGTTATAAATTTTCATCTCATTCTTATTTAACAAAGGCTATATATTACTATCCTCTATATCACTGTGACCAAAACCAGAAGACCATCTTGAGTTATGATATGCTATATACATAATCATTTTTACAGTAAAGCTAAATGAAAAAGTTATCATATTGAAATCATGCCTAAAACAATGAAACCAGTGTTAATATTTTTATCATTTCAAGGATTTGTACCACAGTGAAGACAAAAGAAAGCTAAAGTCTTTAATCATACTTAGATCATTAAATACACGAATTTAGGAGTCAATCAACTAAATATTTGTACAAATACCTCAGCAATCTGGAACCTGCCTCAGCTTTGCCAGAATCAGAGCCATTATCGTCCTGACAGCCACCAGCAGAACTGTCTTTTCAGTTTCCCAGGATACTGGCAATGATTTCGTTGAAGTCAGTCACAGCCAGATTGCCAATGTGTAAAGTTTGTCTCATGTCTGTAACGTGCTCAACCAAATTTCAGCACACATGGACATCGTGGGGTCACAGAGCATACACAATGCCAGGCCAAGGAATATAGGAAATGAACATTTCTCACCTTCCCAGTATCTTAGTGTATCTATCTTTGTTTTCTTGTACTCTTTTTGCTGGGCAGAAATAACATTGTTTTAGTTTCATGAAAACTACATTAAAATACCTGCACTATCATGTTTCTATATCCTTCCCACCCCCCACAAATAAACAAGATATAAACCTTTCCTTTGAAAAGAGAGAGCTGTTCCCAAACATGTTTCTCAGGACAATCATCAATCATATCAAGCACTGTCCAGAGTGCCAAGGAAGAATTCCTTGTTATTTTGTCTCCCATTCCTTAGAAAACATTGCCTTTCCCTTTGCATCAAGGAAACTCTTATTTACAATTGCAGCTCTGTTGATTTCTCTCACTACAAGCTTTATATATGAGAGGAGTAGCTTAGCCTACGACTTCTGTCACTAACACGCACTTTTCCAAGAACACAGACTATGGAAACAAAGCTCTGCATAGAAGAGCTTTCTTTGATTTTTGTCATCTTTGAGCCAGTGCTTAACCATCGTCACATTTTTAGATCTGTCACTGGATACTTCTGAAGTACAGAAATAGCTGCATTTTCCAAGTTGTTGTGTGTGCAATGTGTTGACTACAGACTGGAAAACCATCCCGCCAGAACTCCAAAGGGAGTATGCAAATCCTTTTTAGTAACACTGTTCACCATAAAACATCAAAACACTATCTGAATACATCTGGGAGATGAACAATAATTTTGTTCTGGTCAGGCTAATCTCTAGTCTTTAATATAAACTCACAGCTACATAAGTGAGATGAGAAATAGAGTATGAAAACAATAAGAAGCACTTCAGTGAGTGTGAGTGTTTTAGAGGTATCTATATTTTGTCGTTAAAATCACCATTAATAGACCCACAGTTTACAGGGAAATTTTAAATTTTTTCCCATATCATTTTAATCAGAAGATCACAGTTTAAATCAAAGGTACTTTTAGAAGCACAGGTTTTACACTTCTTATTCCACATCAAAAAAAAAAGGGCATGAGGACAGTGAATTCAGAAATCTCCCAAGTTCTGGAGTTTAACCAAAAATGAGAGAAATTGATGATTGCTTAAAGGAACCATTTTTTTAATGATGGTCAAATATTTCAGGGCAAGTTTCTCTAGAATTCAAATACGAATAAAATTGCAAATCTATTTAAGAACATCAAATAACTCAGCTTGCCAATTAAGACAAGTGAATATTGCATGCAGCACACTTAATCTTATGAGAATTCAACCACGAGGTTTACTTGATAGCACACAGCACACTTCCAGGTTATATCTTTTTCCCAGAGCTGACATTTGACTTGAACACCACCAGACCAGCAAACTGGAATGCTGAATGTTTTACCAGTTACTTCAACATTACAAATCCCCACCAAAGATATACTTTCTTTGCAGTTATGCCATTGTCCCATCACCGAATATTAACCCTAAGAGCTCTTGAAACTGCTTTGGTTCTACCGTCATTAACAATTTGCCTGTGTGCAAGCTGTACACACATCTCAGTGACAACACATTAGGTCTTTCCTATTCTGACAACAGACTTGTTATGGATAAAGCAATTAGAAGATCATTTGTCCATCCTGAGCGTTTACCAAAAAGCCCCTACTGTTGATTCTTTCAATATTCCAAGCACAAATTCTTTCTCTTATCAAAAATCTTAGGAAATAGCATCCTGTGATTGGAAAAGGCCAGGTTCAGTTCCCAGCATAGCCACCTGCTCTCTCAAGTGACCTCAAGTCACTTGTCCTAAAAAATGGCCAGTGACTCAGGAATGTCAAACCTGGTATTTCTTCAGTATAGTTTTCAGAAACCATTCATTTCATTCAGCAATACAGATGACACGTCTACCATCTGGGCAGGAAAACAGGTAACAGCCCCTACAGAAGAGAAAAGCTAAAAAGTCCTGGGTGCCTCGAGCCAGGCCCTCCGAAATCAGTTTTGAGGCCCCAAACCTCTTTGTCATTCTCCTCAATCTCTAAAATGGAGACAAGAACGTTTTTCTTCTGCCCAGGGATTGTGAGGACAAATACATTCCTGTTTGTGAGGCACTTAGATAAGATAGCTAAGGGAGCTGTGTAAGTTGATAGATTCCTTGATCTTAAGTAACTGTACTCTTGAAAGAAGCAGCTTGACTGAGTTATAAATGTCCATATTATTCTCAATATGAAACTGCCAAAAAATAAAAAACATTCTAATGATATTTGAGAGCAGGAACTCCCCTTCGCCCCCTCATACTTTGAGGACTCTCTCCCTTTGGAAATGGTATGCTTTTCAGCGAGGAGGATTCCCTATTGTTTTCTTCCCTATTCTTTATAATGTAAATGTAACCTCCTTTATTTATTTATTTTGTCTCCCAGGCCTCTTTTCATCTGGCAAGATGGTGGGGGAGGGGAGTGGAGGGACGAGGAGCTGAAGGAGGGGGGCTATTTAATAATGTCCTATTAATCGCAATGCACTATCAGCAGGCTTCAACCCTGTTCCAATTCTTTGATTGCTTTTTAGGGATTAGAGCAAACTTCATTGTCATCCATTGCATTGCAAATAGGTAAATTTGAGTGATATGTACACAAAATATAGATAGGTGGATAGTGCCTCAATATATGTGCAGAGTATATACATGCATTTATATGGCTTGTACACACACACACATATAAAAATAAGCTACATCTCCCTGTATGCCTAAGAGAAAAATCAAATCAAGGCACGGAGAAACTGAAAAAAAACCCCTACATGTATCATTCACCTGATTTCAATTGTGACTCCCTTTGAACCTCGGCCAAATCATTTTGTACATTAAAAATTGGTCAAGGATGATAAGATTCCATTTTCATGGTTGGTAATGCAGAACCGGTGAAAGAATACAATTACAGACCCCTGAGTAAACTCTGCGAATGTCAACTTGATGNAGCCTCACCCAGTGACATGCCAGCATCTTCGCTGTCCCAGCCATTTGGGACCCGACCTTTCTGAGCCGACACGGGGACCCCAGTCTCCCACGGCTGCCACCTCCACTGCCCACCTCTACGCTGTGTCGGGGTTGTGACACAAGTGACCTGCCACTGCCTCCTGCAGGCCAACAAAAGCAAGCTGCCAGCACAAAGAACTCTTGCAAAACAATGGCATGCNATATGTACACAAAATATAGATAGGTGGATAGTGCCTCAATATATGTGCAGAGTATATACATGCATTTATATGGCTTGTACACACACACACATATAAAAATAAGCTACATCTCCCTGTATGCCTAAGAGAAAAATCAAATCAAGGCACGGAGAAACTGAAAAAAAACCCCTACATGTATCATTCACCTGATTTCAATTGTGACTCCCTTTGAACCTCGGCCAAATCATTTTGTACATTAAAAATTGGTCAAGGATGATAAGATTCCATTTTCATGGTTGGTAATGCAGAACCGGTGAAAGAATACAATTACAGACCCCTGAGTAAACTCTGCGAATGTCAACTTGATGTAAATGATCAAGTGTCGACAAAGNAACAATGGCATGCCTCCACACAAATCCTGCGAGAGGCCAGCACTCGGGGTTTGTACTGAGGGACTGTCAGACCCCGATCCCTACACAGAGTGGCAGCATGACTGCAGGTGCTGGTCCCCAGTGTCACCCCGAGCCCTCCTGGCTGCCTTCCCGCCCCAGCCACACCATCTCCAGGGCCCCAGGCAGCACGGCTTGCTTTTCTCTGCCTTCTCTGTGAGCACTAAGCTGATGCCATAGCAACTTCATATTGAGCTGACATAATCTGAGGGCGAATGTTGTGGCCAAAAGGATGTGCAGAGCTCAAGAAGAGAATAGGAGGCAGAGGTGCCCATCACTCAGCGGGGAGAGCAATGGTTTAAAAGTTGCCAGAGCGTGATCTCTGTATTCCTTCTACTTCATAATTCCCCAAGGGAGCAGACTTCAAACCCCTTCACTTACAGGCAGGTAAACTGAGGCATGGAGGAAGTAAGACACTGATCTGACTGCGTTTCCAAAACTGACTGCCGGGTGCATGATTCCTCCAGCTTCGGGCTGACAACCTTGCAGGGGGCTTCGTTCCCTTTGGGGATAAGGACAGAGTTCATACCTAGGTCATGGCCACACCTCATCTGGTCCCACATTGCAGTGAGAAGAACAAGACTGCAGTCAGCTTCTGAGAGGGGGATACATAACCAAAAGTATTTTGCCATTCACGAGCTGAAAACAGAAGTCATATTTCCATTTATTTTAGAATTATCACCTGAGCTGATTAAAGTGGTTATCAACTTCAGTTGTTCTTTACATGTCATTTTTGTTTCACATTTCCAATGTTTTCCCTCTGTGCACTGCATAAATTATTGAAACATTATTTTATTTATCCATCCCCTTGTGACAGAAATAGGTTCTCTGAAAGCAAATCTTGTCCTAATCAGTTTTGTTTTTCTTAGTTTCTCTCCTCAGTACTGCCACAGCTTTTGGGTTAGTGAACACTGGTTTGCTTTTGTGGAGAACAAAAAGCACTGTAGGCTGATAAAGACAGGCTGCTAAATTAAAGGTTATTCCAAAGTACATCATTGGCTAGGAAACAATAGGCTTGTAAAACTTTTAGCAAGCTGGGTGGTAAAAGAAGATAATACGCTGAAGATAAGATAGACAGGATGGGGATTGACTAGACCCCAGCAGCCCTGCTTCCCATTGAGACCTAACCTCAGCACAAAACTTTCTTGGTTCACAACTACCTTCAGAATTGGCCATCAAGAATATGAGGAAGTGAAATAAGCAAACCCCAGGGTGCTGAAATATGGGCTTAGGTTTATATCTTATATAAAAACAGCAGACTAGTACTGTCCTTTCCTACCCTGTACTCAATTCTTTTTACACACTAATACATCAATACAAAGCACTGTTACAGAAGCACACACTTAAAATGTTGCATTTTCTTCTCTTTTTGAGTGCTGTGTGTGCCATCCTAATTATAAACAAAATAAAATTAAGCAATGATATGCACATGATTTCCTACTAAAAACAAATACCATAATCAAGTTTTATGCAAACGTGACACAAGTTATTTAGATGATAAGAGATCTAAACTCTAGCTAACTACCTGTACTTTAAATTAGCTCTGCTCAAAATATCCCTAGAAATACTATTAAAGAGTCAAGTGATGTTTAGAATGTTAGCAGGACTGTTCTGGTTTTGAAGCACAGTTTCAAATAAAATGAATTTTAAACAGTTCAAAACGTTGCAATTTCTCACCTGCACATATGGCTTATGACAAATTTGAATACTGAGTGTTATCTGAATCTTAAACTCTGAACAGTGTACACAAATACAGTTGGGGAGGGGTGGGCACTGCAGTCAAATCTATTTGCTTCTCAGGCTAAAATTATTTGAACAGTTATTATGATTTCCCTTTCCTTCCCTTGATTCTACATTCTTGGTTCCCCTAAATGACACAAAATTATATTGAATAATATAATATTGGATATTATATTGAATTTTTCCTCCCTGTTACAAAAAATAGACTGGACTGAACCCATTAACTGAGAAAGTTAAGTCAATGCACATCATCCTTTTTGATAAACTTCACTGCATGTTGCCAGTCTTTGCAGATAAATACAGGAATTTAAACATAGTTTGTCTTTACTGAATGTAAGGAAATGAAAACATTTTTTCTTTGTCCTATTCATATAATGAAAAATATCTCAGTTAACAGGGATTAAATCTACATGGCATTCTGATAATATACAGCACAATCTATTTCAGCAAATGCAGAAATGACCATTTGTATCTAACATTGCTGAAGATCTCCAGATTTTATGAAAAAAAGCCACAGCTCTAATATTAGATTTAAACAGTACAAATTGCAGCACGTGTTAAATAACTATTCCCTTGTGTATTTATAGCTTTAGGTTCTGAACTTGCTGTCTTGCATATCTTTCTGACAGTTGTTTTAAAAAGTTTTCAGTCCTTTATATAATTATTATTAAGTATATGCTAATTATTATTATAATAATTAACATATAGTAGTACACATGCTAAAGATTATTTACAAATTTTTTTGTTAATAAATGTGGTGGAAGGGTTTATACTTTCAAGACAATTGTATGGCCAATATTTTTTCAACTAAATCAATTTTTTTTCATTTTTAGTTGTTGGTAGGGTTTTTTTTAAATATACATGCTCAATTTAGAAAGCAAAATCTAAATTAAAACTATTTATACAAAAATGAGGAAAAATATTACTCTAGTCTGATTTGCCAATTTACCACAGCCTTGTAAGTAGTTGCTGTCCTTTTTATTTGAACAATTCTGAGGCAAGTTTTTTAGGGAATACAAATATTTCATGCAGAAGAGTAGTACACCTAGCAACAGAAACATGCAGCAAAACTTAGTAGTCAGAATGAGTCCAGAGGAGGGCCACAAAGTTGATTAGGGGGGTAGAGCACATCTCCTATGAGGAAAGGCTGAGAGAATTGTGACTGTTCACCTGGGAGAAGAGAAGGCTCCAGGGTGACCCAGTTCCAACCTTGCAGTACCTAAAGGGAGCCTACAGGAAAGACAGAGAGAGACTATTTACGAGAGCATCTAAATACAGGACAAGAGTGAATGGTTTCAAACTGAAAGGCAGGTTTAGATCAGATATCAGGAAGAAATTCTTTACTCTGAGAGTGATAAGGCACTGGAACAGGTTTTCCAGAGAAGTTGCACTTGCCTTGTCTCTGGAAGTGTTCAAGGCCAGGCTGGATGGAGCTTTGAGCAACAGATCTAGTGGGGGGTTGGAACTAGATGACCTTTAATATCTCTTCCAACCCAGGCCATTCTATCATTTGTGTACTCACCCTGCCTAATATAGCCAGAAGAACAGCAATTAAAACCAGCAAGCAATAGTTGCCTACACAAAAGGAAGTGACAAGCCAGGCTGAAACTTTACTTATAGGACTATATCTGGGGAATAATGTACAAGGTTTTATTTCTTTGGGCAAAGACTCTCTGAAATGTCACTGACTTTTGAGTACTTTGACTTTAGGAAGGATATAATAAATAAGTTTGAGGTTTTCTACAGTAACAAAAAATCTTGTTTTTATCCCTCATCTACATTTCCATTTGAGACAGAGCTTTTAGAATATAGATTAGAATAGTTAATCAATAACTATAAAATAATTTTAAATTATCTTAAAGAAGTAGTATTGTTGTAGAAGTACATTTAGGCATCAAGTTTTCAGTAAACTATATCTTTCAGTACTGAATACATTATCTTCTACTTTCCATAATGGAGGGACTAGTTTCTCTAGTTGGTTTTAGTAGGGAAGCAATTTTTGTGTGTACACTCTGCAGCTGAATACAGGAACAATATAACAAAACAAGTGGATGGGTTACACATCCTACTGATCTTCCTTATTATTAACAATTCAGGAATTTGAGTCAGTTTTCTGTGGTAAATCATTCTAAATCTTTTTTACATTAATAGTGTATGGATTTTTTTTCCAGGCAAAATATTCCCAATTATTAAGACAACCTAGTAGATGAGTAACAGATGACTTCCATGAAAGGATACACAAGAAGCCCTGTCTCATTGCCTGCAAGCCAGCAGCCGTGGTGCCCTGGTGTTGGTGTTCAGCCCCTCAAAAGTAGAGCAGTGCAACACAGAATCTTGAAGGAAGAAACACCAGCAGAATAATCTCTGTCACTTCCCAAATAATGTGAATAAATAAAGGGAATATAATGTATTTAACTTTCTACAAAAAGCCTGGCTTATTTGGAATACCTACAGTGAGTCACACAGAGAAGCATTTGTAATAGTCAAACAGAGGCTTAAGGTATAGGGAAAGGAAATGGTCCATGAAAGGCTGGTCTACAGAGTTAAATCCCTAAACTAGGCTCACCTCACAGCCAATTTTGAAAACAGATTTCAGGTCAGGAAGTGGTAGGGAATGAGTTTAAGTGAATGTCAAACCTGCTAACCCTTCTCCACAAGAGGAGGAAAAGTAATTCATGAAATCAGCAAAGGATTAAGGCAATTCAGGTACCTCTACAATGCTAAAGAAAAGCTCAGAAAAGTTCAGAATGTGCCCTTGGGCACTGCAACCCTGATAGTCCACATCCATTGATAATTATCTCACCTTTGAGTTTTGTTTTAGACCTTTATCTCTCTCTTTAGGAAGCAACCATTGCCTGGATCTCAAGATAATCCTCTACATGGGCCACTCTCAAAGACTAGTATGTCCAAGACCACCCCAAGGTCAACATATCCTATCCTACAAAGCCCACCAGAACCACTGTAGGAAGGTTCCTGCCCCGAAAGCCTCTGTACACAGTTTAGTTGTACCGTTCCTCCTCCTCTAGAAGCACATACAGACCTGCCCTTGCTGGTCCATCAGTCTCTTCTGAAGATACTCAATAGAAAATAAATCAAAACCTCTGTCACAAAAGCTTGGAGGTCAGTCTGTGTGTGCAAGTGCCCCTCTCCAGAACAGAATGCCCTCCATCTTTCCATGTCTCACTCACCAGAAAGCCCTCGGTTGCTGTAGCTGTTGAAACAACCAAGCACTGAAACAGGGCAGACACAGTCTCCTTCAGAAAGGTTCTACTCTCCAGCTGAAGAAGGTATATGAGGCTGGCTTTAAATTTCTCTTTTATCTTAAATGACCGTTGAAGGCTATGGCTTCACCCAAGAATTAAAACTTTTAAAATTCTATTTGCTCTTCTTGAGTCACCCATACTCACAGAGTAGCATTGCCATAGTGCCAAGTTACACTCAAACTAGTACATGAACTACTTCAATACACTTGTGCTATTGCTTCTGTCTCCCAAAGAAATCAGTACAAGTACTAAAAGGAAAGGGCATTTCCCAGATAGGATCTATCACTTTGAATATATTTGATTTTTGATTCAAAACAACCTTCAGGTGTCAGTGCAAAACCACTCTTTTCTGTGTAGCTCATTGGCAAAAGATGAGCAAAGAAATAGTTGGAAGGAACTCTGGTGGTGATTTGTTAATAATTTTGATTAAATTTAGTGCAGTCACATGGTTGCTGTTGCATTTTTATCCATGGATAATTATGGAGTCTGCTCATTTTATGAGATGTATTTTTAAGAGTTTATCAGTGGCTTGGGATGAGTGCTCTTTTGTTTAGTGATGTATAAATTTGAATAATAATAAAAAACAAAGTGAAAGAGAACGAGGGAGGGGAGGAGACTGAAGTCTGGGAAGATGCTTCGCTATGAATGTCTGGTGCATTTGATCACAGCATAGACGATACAGCAGTGGGCATTATAGAAAGCCCTAGTATAAATCAGATTAGATAAATATTAATTGCTGTGTACTAACTGTGCACTTTACTGGAGTATATTGATGTTTTCAGTCAAAGACTCATGTTATTAGCATACATTTAATGATCAGTCACTTCCCTTTATGCAGTTGTAAATGTTTTGCCGAGCAGACACCGGAAAACCAGGCTGTGTTGGTGCCTTACAGCAACATATGGGTTCACACTGGCTCTCCCCAGTGCTGCACCCTGCCAGCCTCACACTGTGGGGCACCGCTCGGCATCCACATGGGGCAGCCCAAGCTACAGACACCCTCCAGACTGACACTTCTCCATCAAAGACTGTGCGGGGGGAGCTTGTTATTGAGGATGTACCATTTTCATTTCAGTACTATCACAGTGTGATATTCAGCATTTTTGTCCTTGCTGCACTAATTGTGGTGTTGAGGAACTCTATGACTTATTGGACCGCTATTAGCTTCACCTAGGCACTTTCAAGGATTTGCACTCACCTTCATAAAAAGACAGAGACAGGACATCTCTCACATATTAAATAAAAAGTATTAATAAAAATGTTGTTCTTATTCAGAATCAAACAACTGCATTCACCACAAATTTGAATTTGGGGAGAAATTAGAGGTTAACCATCAATGTTAAAATAATACTGGTTTGGATGATTTTTATATGCTAAAAAACCTTCTTATTTATACAAAAAATTCAAAGAAAAGAAGGTATGTAAAAATGAAAATAAAAGCTTAATTGATTGGTTAACATTGAAAAAAACCACAAGAAACCTACCTCCTCATCTGTCAAAATGTCATTAAACCAAGACATCACTATGGAAAAGCTTGATTTTGACAAAGCTGCACTTTCCACTAGTAAAAGATCATGTAAGGAATTTTTCTCATTATTAATACAGATAAGTAGCAAGTAACAAGGTGTTCTCTTTCAAATTACTTTGGTAGATTGGTGGAAAGTTGTATTACTTTTAGGACTGTATGAGGCAAAGTGTTTTGCAGCTGCATGTACACCACAATTAAATCATGAAGTGATGAATGCACGTCAGGCATTTCTTTGGGGTCTTTTATGAACTTGTGCTGTGGGTCCTTGTTTTGTACCAGAGGAGTGAAAGTTGTGTTTTGGTGCTGCTTCCTGCGCTGTGGTTGTTTGGCTGCAGGTGCTCATACCTGTTTTGGGGTGGGCATACAGCTGTGGTGAGAGCCCTGCACTGTCTGTGTGCTGAGCACAGCCTGCTCTGCCTTTCTGTATAAACCTGGAACATGCCACCACACTTTGTGGCTGTGCTGAATGCCTTTTAATATATGTTATGACAGCGCTGCACTGTGCTCAGCGTCACTGCTGCTCGCTCCGTACTGAAGGCATGAATTTAGCAGTGTGATTATGCTATAATATCACCAGGCTCTGTGCTGCCCAGTTGTGCCAGGCTCACATTGTGTGCTGTGTGTTCCAGTAGCATTGATGGGGCTGAATGGCAGCGCTTGGCACTCTGTGGCTCTGCTGTGCCCCTGCAAGGTGGAGCGGGGGCTTTGTGTGGGGCCAGGCTGGGCCCGGGTAGCGCAGACGGCTCCTGGCTCTCCTTGAGGGGATCTGCAGAATTCGTTATGTAATCTGCACTTTGTGGGGTTTTTTGCATTAATGTTGTGTGCTCTCTGCTGCTTGATTGTGGGGTGTTAGTGTCGTAATCTTCCATGAACTACTGCCACGTGGTTGTGGTGGAGCCTCTGATAAAATCGTGGCTTTTCTTAATAATGCAGAATTTTAAGAGACAACGAAATGTATAGGAATTGTTCTATATTAAAAATGCAACATAATTGTATAATTACAATATTTGCATCATGCTAAACAGATTGGCTGGGTTATTTCAGATTCTTTAAAGTCGGGATGGCATCGGGCCTACAGTATTTCTAAACTGTTTTGCCCGTCTGCAGTTGTATAATGAAACACCACAAATTTTACCCAGCAATACTTGTGCTTTCTAAGTGCTGCATTACGAGCATAAAATTACCAAATGTACTGAAAACACTTACCAACACTGAACTAAAATCCCTTATCTCTCACCCACAAATTAAGTCTCCACAGATCCTTTTTTACAATGCTGAAGTAATAAATACATATATATTTATTTCTACAACCATTTTAAGAAATTAGAAGGAAACCCACACAGTAGTTTAGCAGTTAATTTACAACTGTACAGCCTCTCGAGCAAGTATGTAAAACAAACACACATCATTTATTTCCCTCATTTGAAATCCCTGCTCCCTGACAAACAGACAGACAGACTCATACACACAGATCACTACAGCCCAAATTGGACATCAGAGAAGAAACTAGGACTTCTTTGCTATCATCCGTGATTGCCCTGAGGGTTGAGGAGTGGCCAATTTACAGCATGAATATAGTCTGGGGATACACGAATCATGAATCATGTTTGATGTATGGAAAGGCACAGTCACTCTGAAAGGCTGCAAATGCAGTCATCTGCTTTTTAAGTAAAAAAAAAGCTTGCAAAACAACAACAAAACTGGAGAGATGAAATACCTGGGAAATATTATTTAAAAGACACCATCTTTGCTTTTTTTTTTTTTTTTAATTGGGTTGGAAGGGGTTACTTCATTATGCAGCAAATTAGAAAATTCATAATTTATCATTGCACCCAGTCGAAATGCCACCCAACTGAGTCGCACCCCTGTGAAAACCATCACATAGTAACAAACTGTCAAAGCCTGCTGCAGCCGACGGGCAAAATTAATATGCAAATGTATGCAAGAAATTAAAAAGCAGAATTACCCAGGCAAATGAGGTAGCTATACTTGAATTGTTAGAATTATGAATAATTACTGCGAATTTTCTGCTCCTAATATAACTTGTTTTTTGATAAACAAAGACTTAATTATCGAGATGCGCTGGAGAATTTCCGTGGCGCTCATTAATCTTGCAAAAAAAACAAGTCCCTGGTGCCCAAACCGTAATGAAGAGCGCGTGCCCTGAATCTTCAGAAAGATCAGAGGCACCAGGGTGCCAGGGCTAGAGAAAAAAATGACAGTGCCAATGTCCCCTCCTGTACCCTGGAGTGTCATAACGTCTTCCACTAACTATCAAAGGGACTTATTTATGCCAGCAGCTGAGCTATAAGTCCAATTTACGATGCCTTAAGCAGTGGTGAAATGATCTGTTGATGTGCTATGGAAATGCCATCTTGCAGTAGCTCGATTTGGTCCCAGTGATACCAACACGATGAGGACCCTCTGCTCCTCTGTTAATGGATGCAGCATGACAGACCATAATACACAAGAGGGACAATCTTTTAGGACCAGTCTCAATGGTCCTCCATTAATCTTGGTTCTGCAGCGCTGTGGTGTCCATGGGAACAAGGGCATTATCATAAGCACTGGTTTTAAATGTTCCCATTAGGGATTGCAATACAGGGGAGAGATGCATGGGGCGAGAGGGCTAGGGAAGACAGTCCACTATTAGTTTACACTATTTTTTATGGCCTGGATCTGAACCATAATGGGTGGCTCGGAAAATTTTCGTTTCCTAAATAACATAAAGAAAACAACAAAGGAGGAAGCAGATAAGTGTACAGCACAGTGCAGTGCTGCATGTTCGTCTTCTCTGTTTTTACAGCAAGAAAATCAGCTTGGCCCTGGTGGGCTGAGATAATTTACCATGAGAAAGCAAAGGGAAAATAACCCCAGGTACTCTCAGCGCAGACCAAATCGAACCCGCTGTGAGCTTATTATTACTTAAAAACTGGCATCTAAGTGGAAATGACTGAGTCTCTGTCATTATCCCTATTACCACCATGATAAACCCAAGCAGATGATAAGGCAAAATTACAAAACATCAGTTCTGGAGCTCGGAGGCTACTTCAGAAGCTCAAGGCAGACTGCATTTTCAAATGCTTCCTTCTCTACTCTCAAGTCCCCAAATTTCCTGATGCCTTGACAGAACGATTTCACTGCATAGGCAAATTGTCACCTTTTAAACCAGGGCATCTGTCATTTTTATACAAGGGTCTTCCACTGAGTCATTCTTGCACTTAATCCTCCAATCTCTCTACACATACAGAGTGGCTACAGTACCATAATGTTTGAAATTTCATTCTCACATCCTGCATTACACTCAGAAAGGGGAAGGACAGGGTGACAACTGCCCCACAACTGACAGAAAGAACACCCCTCCTGACCACTGGGCTATATTTTTTTAATTAGCTGGAAGAGCAGCTTGCCTGGGGAGGAATGGAACTTCAGAGTGAGCAGAGAGAACAAAAAGGTTCTTCCAATATCCTCTGCCATCCTCTCATCCTTCACACTACTACAGCCAAGAGAAGTGAATTTTCCCCACATATTCCTTCTGTCTCCTTCCTCAGCCTCTCCCTACAGAGGGGTGACTGGCACATCACCATGGAATGCTCACTTCTCCAGCAGCTTCTCCCTGGTGCAATGGAGCTGGAGGGAGCCCAGAAAGCAAAGTGTTGTCTAGGTCTGAGAAAGTTACATCTGGCTTAGCAGGCTGATAATTCACTTCACTGGTTTTCTGTAAAAAGGGGTTATTACAAAAGGAGCAGTAACTGTGTCTGACATGGTTGCCTACCTCCATGCTGCTCAGCAAGCAGGACAGCTGCTAAAGTTCTTACCAATAAAAACTTTCCTTTTCCTCCTAGAGATGGGGGAGTCTAATGTTCCAGTCCTGCTAGTGTCCAGGCAAGGTTCCTGCAAATCATTCCTCAGTAGTGGTGTCACAGCCCTCATGATGACTGTTAACACCCTGGGCTGAGTCGTGTGCGCCCTGGGGCATGGACCCAGATCCCACAACTTGATGATGTGGGGCTATGAAGGTAGCTGTCATCTACTTCTATTTCAGATCATAGGATAAGCAGGATTATGCACTTGCTGACACTAAAACCTTCTTCTCACCTAATGGCCACAGTGTAAGTCTCAGCATTTCATGGTGATGAAACCTCAGGAGTAATAATCCCATATGGTGTCAGCTTTTGAAAAAGGCTTCAAGAAATAAAATTACCTTCAAGACTGGTTTCTCGTTTTTCCAGGACATTTCAGTACAAATCAGTCTTTCCTCCACCTTCATGTGCATGCATGGGGAAGAGATCCAAGTGTGCAAGATAGAAATTATTATTATTGTTGTTATTATTATTATTATTATCATCAGTGGCCAAAACCTGCATAGTTTAGATCCTTCCCAATCAGTCTTCACTCTTAGTGAACTGGAAAGGGCTATAAAATATCCTCTGCAGAAGCTGGGGCACCAGTTTCAGAGAACTCCCATTCTCTTTCCCATAATTACCACATCTAGGCAGCACACCAGAAAAAGATATATATGTGTGTGTGTGTCTGTGTGTCTGTCTATGTGTGTATTTATGTAAATATATATGAATGTATGTATGTCCTCGACAGATATGAGTGCATAAAGAAGGGTGGGCATGCAAGATAGAAGAGGGCTTTCAAAATGCTTTTTGCAAGCTATTGAAACAGGGCCTGGCTAAAATATCAGAGAAATTACTTTCCACTAGAAGAGACTGACATTGTGAAAAAGCAAGCAAAGATTCCAGGTCCACTCAGGTTTATACAACTCCAAGCCTCTCAACAAAATGTAAATGTTTTCAACCCAGGTCACTGTGCTGCCATGGCAGAGCTGCACACACACCATGTGCACCTTTCTGACACAACAGTTGTTCAGCTTGCTACACAAATCCCAAAGGAGACTAACAATTTACTGTATTTAAATAACAAATATTTTAGGGTAGAAGAGCGGTGCTTCTAGTTGTCAGCTTGAGGGTCTTTACAGTAATGAAACGGGGGAAAAATATACTTAGATTATTCCTAGTGACCCACATACAGCAAAACATCTGCTGACAACATGGTTGGCTTCCTGCCCAAGTTCAACTATGAGCTGTCTCCAGCTGATCATCTTTGCCCTCACCGTAATCTGTCGAGCCCACAACAAGAAAAGGAGATAGTCAGGGATGTAAAAAGCAATTTGACCAGTTGAATAATCACAAACCTGCATAAACATGAACATGCATACCTCTAACATAAATCACATCTTAAAAAAAGGTGTTACCATCACATACAAAATTCAGATTATGGTTCTTTAGGTTAGAAACAAAAACTCACTTGTGTTTAGCATGGGCCTTCATGTTTGCAAAACTTATGCTGTTAAAAATTTTAGGTCTTAGAGAAATGCATGCAGAGTATGATTAGACAAAACACTGGAAACAAATAAAAAGCCCCAAGAAATACTTTTTGTGCTGTTAGATTCCACTGTTGTATTTAGTAAAGAATTATTCTGCTTGTAGAGACAGAAACAACATTTATAGAAGCATTTGTGTTCCATGCTTTTATTTACATCTGAAATGGTGTTAGCCTGTCATGCAAACACACTGACATAACTTGACTGTCAACCTCACCTTCCATCATTTGTGGTAATTTCTTTTTTTGCTACTATTTTTATTCAAATCATTAATTACTCCCAGGTTCCAGGCTTCTTGTGCTTTCTTTGCCAGCTAGGGAAGGCTCCTGGCTGGACCTGTGGATTGTGAACAGAGAAGGGCTGGTGGATGACGCGGTGGTTGAAGGGCATAACAATTAGAAAATTAAAAGAATTTTTCATTCTTGGAGAAGAAAGGAAGGGGGCCAACAGAACTGCTACCTTGGACTTCCAGAGGGCAGACTTTGATCTGTTTAGGAGGCTGGTTGAGGGAGTCCCTTAGGAGTCAGTCCTGGAGGGCAAAGGATCCAGGAAGGCTGTACATTCTTTAAGGAAATGCTAAAGGCATAGGATCAGACCATCCTCATGTGCCAAAAGACTGGCTAGCAGATGAGAAAACCAGCCTAAATGAACGGAGAGATATGGTTGGAGCTCAGGAAAAACAGAAGAGTTTATGTCCTTTAGAAGGGGCAGGCCATTCAGGAGGACTGCAGGATCTTGTGAAGTTATGCAGAGCGAAAATTAGAAGACCTAAAGCCCAGATAGACCTTAGTCTGGCTACCGCAATCAAAGACAATGGAAAATGTTTCTATAAATACCTCAGCAAGAAAAGGAGGGCTAAGAAGAATCACTGCCCTTTATTGGATGTGGGGGAAAATGAGAAGATGAGAGAACAGCTCAGGTGTTTAACGAATTCTTTGCCATGGTCCTTAATAGTAAGACCAGTTATGAGGGTACCAAGCTCCCTGAGCTGGAAGACAGGGATGGGGAGCAGAATGAAGCATCTAAATTTCAGGAAAAGTGGTCAGTGATTTGCTACACCACTTAGACACACACAAGTCCATGGGGCCAGATGGGGTCTGCCCAAGGTTACTGACAGAGCTGGTAGAAGTGCTTGCTGAGCCACTTTCCATCATTTACCAGCAGTCCTGGTCAACTGGGGAGGTCCAAGGTGACTGGCAATTGGCAAATGTGACACCCATCCACACAAAGGCCCAGAAGGAGAACCCAGGGAATTACAGGCCTATCAATCTGATCTTGGTGCCAGGAGTAGATTGTCTTTGGTGCCATCACACAAGACATACAGGACAACTGGAGGATCAGGCCCAGCCAGGATGGGTTTAGGAAAGACAAGTCGTGCTTGACCAAGGTGATGTCCTTCTATGACAAGGTGACCTGCTTAATGGATGAGGGAATATCTGTGCATGTTTTCTATCTGGAATTTTGTAAAGTCTTTGACACCCACACCATTCTCCTGGAAAAACCAGCTGCTCATGGCTTGGATGGCATAGCCTTTGCTAAGTAAAAAACTGACTGGATCACCTTGCCCAGAGAGTGAAGGTGATTGGTGCTGCATCCACCTGGAGCCTGGTCACCACTGCTGTTCCCAAGGGCTCAGTGCTGCATCATATCTTAACTGATGATCTGGATAAGGAGATTGAGGGCACCTTCAATCAGTTTGCAGATGACACCAAGTTGGGCTGGAATGTTGTTCTGCTGGACGGTAGGAAGATTCTGGAGAGGGAACTGGGCAGGCTGGATCAATGAGCCAAAGCCAGTGGTGCTTTTCAACAAGGACAAGTGCCACGTCCTGCCCATGGGTCAACAACAAACCCCTACACCTCTACAGGCTGGGGGCAGAGTGGCTGGAAAGCTTCCTGATGGAAAAGGGCTGGTGAATAGCAGCTGAACGTGAGCCAGCTGTGCCCAGGTGGCCAAGGAGGCCAATGGCATAGCAATAGTGTGGTCAGCAGGACCAGGGCAGTGATTATACCACTGTACTTGGCACTGGCACACTTTGAATCCTGTGTTCAGTTCTGGTCCCCTCAGGACAGGACAAGAAAGAAATCTAGGTGCTCGAGCGTGTCCAGAGAAGGGCAATGGAGCTGGTGAGGGGTCCAACCTAAATGATTCCAACCTATTCTATTCTATTCTATCTATTCTATTCTATTCTAGTCCTTGTTCCTACATTCAGGTACTCATCTCCTTTTTAAACTCATCTGACTGCTTAGAGCACAGCCAAAATCATACCTGATTTTGTGCAAGTTAATGACCACTAATTTGTGACCATAAGGGGATTTTTTGCAGCTTGTATTAAAGATGTAAGAAATCTTGCCATGCAATTCAGAAAAAAACATACAGCAGTCTCTTATTTTAGTGTTTCCAACAGAGTACCGGTTATTTTGTTGTACTTTTTATTATTATCCATAAGACTATTGTTTCTTCTCAGTAAAGGCCAAAGGATACTGTGATTCAGTGGGAGGAGAGGGTGCTCAGCCACCTCTCATTACAGTCTCTTCTGGCCCCCAGAAAGTCTTGAACTGTCCCCTAAAATTCCTAAACAGACAGTGCCTGTACTTGAGTGAGGACTTGTAATACACAAACTGTCTGGACAATTTGAAATACAAGTATATAGAAACGTAACAGAAAAATGTAACAGCAAGCGACAGAAAACATGATCCCTTAGGTGCTGTAGCTGGAGGCTTAGTGGCAGATGATGCTGCAAAATGGCTTCAAGATGAGATATTTACAAAATTGCTTTATGAGATTTTACACTGCTAATCATAAGGCTCTAATAATAAGTCTTCTCTTACTAATAGAAATCTAAGCACTAGCTTGTATTTTCAGATATTGCTTTTGCTAAACTGTGTTGGAAGCTTGTAATATTCCTTTTTCATTTCCAAACACGGCTTCTTATCTGACAATTTTACAACTGCCTTAGCCTTTCTTAATATAATAGAAAGAGAACTCCTCATTCGATTAATTCTAATCATTTTTAGTCATTATTACTTTTTAACACATATTGATATAGCAGATTAAATATTATTTAAAGCTTTAATTTTTGTCCTGTTTGGATTGTACAATCACAGGACTAACTTGGCTATCACTACTATCATATTGTTTTATACTGCTCCTAAAATTAAAATCCATTCTTGTCTTTAAGTGTTTTATTGTACTTGTCTTTCTTGCTTTGCATTTCATAGTCCATGATTAATTCTGTTAGCCAAGTGCATATGGCCTGCTTGGCTATCATCCATTATCTTCATCACTGTTGCCTCAAAATGAGCACTTTATTATTACTTTTTTCATCTTTCCAATTACCAGATGTGCTTTTGCATTCCCTTACTTTTCCTACTAGACTGAGATCTACATTTAGAGTAAAAATCCCAGCTCATTAGTCATTGAAGATTAAGTGATTTTTCCCTGGCTAACTACAGAAAATTTGAGGGTCAGTTCCAGTATTATAGAAATAAGTAACTTCTGAAAAACAGAAGCAAGAATGTCTGGCTGTTCTTCTAGAAAGAAAGCTTCATTTGTTGTCAGAAAATTGGTGGCTTGGTAGATGATTTAGATAAAAGGAAAATTCCCTCTGGAAATCCTGTAACTACATTTGATTCTAGTGCTTTTCTGAAGTCTCACAAGCCTTATCTCAGCTGAGTTTTGCCCATATCTGCCTGTCCTAGAACTGATTTCCTGAAATGTATTCCCTCACGATCCCCAATTAAATATGTGTATATATATATACATATATATATATATAAAGATTGTGAAAAAAGTCTGTAAGTAGCATCTCTCACTGAGAAAAGCCTCTTGCAAGGTTTCCAGACCAAATTTTCAGGTTCAGATTACATAGTGTGGTTCAGTGTGCCAACACTTGAACACTTCTCTGACTTCATTCAAACCCCTAACCATGCAATGTTCATTTAGCCTCCAGGTTAGCTGAGCTAAATGTGACACACAATAAAACACCTTGACAAAGTAAAGGTAGCTTTTTTGGTTGTTTTTTGTTTGTTTCATTCATGTAATTTAAAGAAAAATAACTTCTTACGCACAAAACAATTCAGTCCACTCTGATATTATTCCTCTAAGTGTCTTAAATACAATTAGGGTATTCATTTCTTGTTGTTGCCTATATTTTATAGTCTCATTATTCAACATTTTGAAAAATTACTAGAGAATATTTCATACAAACACAAACTCTTCTTATGACATAGATATTTCTAAATATCCATGGGTTTTTTTCTATATGGGTCTTTTGATTAAAAAAAATTAAATAAGGGAATATCTATCTCTCAAACCTTTGTACTGTAAATCTGTTTCTAGGCAAGAACCTAATCATTGCCTCACAAAGCAATGTTGGAACCAGACCTGTGCATGACCCGGGGATACATAAGGGAAATGTTATAAGATAAGTAAGAGAGGAAGCTGGCAGACAAAAACACGCTAGCTTCTGTTTTCTGACCTAAGTATGCTGCTCTGGGCATTTTAGAAAAATCTGTTAATAATCACTTTGAAGGAGGAAGAAAACATTACAACAGGAAAAAATCCCATAAAGGGGTGGGAGAATGTAGGCTGAAATGTTCAGGAGTGATTAGGGTGACAAGTTTCAAACCCACCCCCCCAATATTCTGATTTTCAAGAGAAAGGCATGTAGTTCCCAAA
This sequence comes from Pycnonotus jocosus, assembly GCA_013400435.1. NCBI lineage: Eukaryota > Metazoa > Chordata > Aves > Passeriformes > Pycnonotidae > Pycnonotus > Pycnonotus jocosus. The sequence goes on from VWYP01023301.1 coordinate 191,017, forward strand.
GCTCGGATGCCTGAATAAAGCAAACAGAGCACTGAGTTGTACAGTCCAGGGCAGGTCAGAGGAACTGTTGAAGTGCTGCCAGTTACAAGAAAATCTGCAAGATTCTTTAGTGCTCTGGCATTTAGCCCAAGCTTTTAAAAATATTTTTGGGAACTTAATTGTTCAAGTAGTACTATATAATTAGCCTGGCTTATGCTGACCACAGCCTCTGAAAAGCAGATTCTTTAAACTGTCCCATTTTTAGCACCTCAGAATGGAGGCTACCTTCTTCCCCTAAAGAAAAAGCTTTGCTCCTCAGGCAAATTCTTCCCCTTGATCTCTCTAGATCTGATGTTAATACCTTCATGCCTCTCTATAGCCTCTTTCTCCAGGCATAGTGACATTTACTTCAACAGAGCTCTGCCCAAGCGTTGTGCCGTAGTGACATATCCAGACTTGGTTCTTCTGTGCCTGCAGAAGTAAAAGATGTCCCATATGTATTAAGATGACAGGGCAATGTGTTGAAAACTTCTACATATGAAGAATCTTAAGATATCAGATCAAAAGAGATTGCTGAAATGATAAATGTCATTTATACACTGGCAGGTTAATATTGTGGCAATGTCTGGATTTTCATCCAAACATCACTGAGAAAAGTTTGACAAGTCTGGGATAGTATGGCATGGCTATTTCTCTCATTTGGGCTGATATTTGCTTGATCTGCTTTTACCTTAGTCACTTTGCTCTGAGCAGAAGTGCAACTCTTCATCTTCCCTCCTGGCGAAAGATACACAAAATGCCTTTTTGTCTCAATGAACAGTCGGCATTCTTCTGCAGGAATTCAGAAACTTGCCATTGCTAAAATATCCTCTCTATCTTTTGGTACTGTGGTTATATTAACAACAGCAGATTGCCTTTGGTAACCCTTTGTTCTGAAGTTTTAGTAACAAAGCGTCTGGATACAAAACTTTGTCATATTATGTTTTGAAGATTTTGTAGCAGTAGAAAGTGGAGTGTGTCTGTGAGCATTTATAATGGAGAAAAGCTAAATGATAAAGTGCACCTTTAACATAATGACAGTAATTCAGTCTCAGACAGTGAATGCTATTATACCCTCTTTTAAAGACTAAAATCAGTCAATTGAAATGACAATTATGATAATTCTCATGTAATGAAGATTATTTTGAAACAAAAATCTTTTTTGTTGTGTGTGTCTGTGAGTGTGTGTGCATTTACTGGACCCAAGTACAATCTCAAAATTCTCCTCGGCTGGAAATTCTATACAAATATAACAGTATTTTCTAACCATTCTGATGGTTTCAGTTGATATTTAGTGCAAATTGATTTCTTTTTAAAAATCACAGAATCATTAAGGTTGGAAAATATACTCAAGATTATCTATACAGATGCTTTGAGGAAATGCTCTGAACATGCAGCTTGGAGAAATGGGCAGCCTTAACAGAAGTGGTTAGCTTAATCAGTCTTAGAATCTGACATAATACTGCCTTCCCAAAGCACCCCGTGTATGTATCCTGTGTTTTATCTTACCTTTCTGAAGGAAGTTGCTGCCAGCTTCTAATGCACCACCACATAGGTAATTAACAATGAACAGTAGTTCCAGAAAATATTGCTCTAACTAGGAGTCAGTCTGTGATGGGCAGCCGGTCACAGTCATCTGAGTTCAAGAGAGAACATACCAATCATCTGAATTTAGTTCTTATATCGGCTAAATTTTCAATGAAGTCTAAGGGAAGTCTAATCTCACAAAACTACAACTAAATTTATATTTTTTCTCATGTTCCTTTGAAAAACTTATTCTGTTTTAACAAATCAAGGCACTCAGAGACATTGTACAGCAGAAGTAAAATGACACGAAAGCCTCTATAAAGACGTGCACATACAGGGTGCTCAAATGAAAAGGAAGATGAAGAAAAGATTTGCTGGGGCAAAGGGGGTAATAAAGGGAATAAGAACAAGATGACTGTAGGCCTCCATGATCTGAGGTGAATGTTACATAGAGCTCCTGCCCTATGAAACAGCTCTGACCCAAAATACAGAAAATATTATTATTATTAAGATTACAAAAAACATTGGAGAGATACAGGTATACTTTAGTCAAACAAGAAAAGTGTTTGTTAGCAAACGTAGCTACATATTTTGTATATTACTGGCTGCTTCAGTTTTTCTGAATCTCATAAAGATACTTCTCACTCTACAAAATACTTTTTTAGGAAAATGTAAATTACATAAATAGTGGTAAATGCTCTTTTGTTCAAGATTTTCTACTTTCTATTGCTCAGTTGATTTAAAAGTAGACAACTAAGGATGAACCTCACAGAGAATGCCCCAGAGATTTCCTTAAGCCAGGTGACAGTTTACTTGTAGTGCTTAGCAATGATATAGGATGATTCCCTTCTTTGCTGAAGGATGATAATTAAAATCGGGTGATTTTGTATTTTTTTTATTAGCAGAGATTTATTCATGTGAACTACCCTAAAAGTAAAGTTCATATTAATAAAGCTGGTTATTTCTGGTTAATAAAGATGGTTATTTCTTCTTAGACCTGACCTAGTTCTAATAATTTGCCATTCAAAAGATGCAGAACTTAGATCTTTGCAGGAAGTTGTTACAATTCACTGTGAACAGTGGCCTAAAAGGGTTGCTGTATGCAGTCAAATACATTGGCACAGTAGGGAAATGTGATCTTTTCTAAGGCTATTATTCTAATCATTTCATCTAGTCCCTTGTCCAAATATGATATGCACTGGCACAAAGTTAATTTAATTTTTTTTAATCCCTGCAACAGTACAAAAACCCATGACAAAGCAGGGTGTCAGGCATGTTCTTTTAGGGAGTCCTTCATTGCCTGTTAATTGTGGATTGCAATTGTGTCAAAGTGATCTAGATGACATTGCTCTGCTGTCTGTTTTGTGGTGATGTTTAATAGCTGGAAGGCCAAACGCAGTACCTGGCATTCACTTTAAATATTCCTTAGTACTAAGTACAGCTTCACATCATGAAACACATCTCAGTCATGAACAGCTGATTGTACCCTTACACATGCTCTTTTTTCCTATTTTTTAAAAATTATGTCTTGGCCCTGATTCTGACAACAAACTTCACCCTGGCTCTGCATGGGTCCCTAATGCAGTAGTGAGGATTTCAGCTGGAAAGCTTGCCAGGGTGCCCTCTCAGGCTTGAATCCACTGCAGCACAATGGCCCCAGATCTAGCTGATGAAATTTCTGGGCAGATTTTAAAAGTAGTGTCCAAATCCTCCAGGCCAAACTCTGCCCTGGTCTCACATCAGCAACCACAGAAGAGAACTCAGCTGGCTGTCCTCTCCTTCCTCTGCTGCTCATGAAGTAAAGGAACAAAGCCTTAGTCTTCTTGCCTCTCCAGAAAGCTGCATCATACCTGGAAGTCTGATACAAGAGACCCACGGGAGCAGGCTGAACCAATTCTCCTCTTTCTCCACCCTTAGCTGGTGACTAATACTAATGCTGAGAGTCCCAGAGACGTGCATGTGTTCAGCAGCTGTATCAGTGGGAGCCAGGCACTCAGACACCAGCAGTCCAGGCCCAGCTACTTGCACAGCATTTTGTCTTCAAGGCTCCTTGCAAACTCCTCACGACATTCCTGACAGATACCCCTACCTGTATTGTCCTGAAGGGAAAACTAAGGGAGGTAATTAGAGACTTGTAATGAAGTAACATCTGACGACCTGCAGCCCAATCTGCTATCTGGGTCAATAAATAGATTATGTCCTTAGACTGACTAATTGTAGGCACCTAATTGTATTAACACAAAAGCAGTGATTCACGCAGTGGCAAAGAAGTGTTCACCCAGCAGTCCTTCCCTCTTGGAAAATTACGTCACCCCAGGGCTCTGATTCATGATCCCTGTCAGATTTAACTGTGCCAGCTAAAGAAACGGCTGCTGCTCCTGTCACAGCCACGTCTGAACATCCCTGCTAAGGAATGAGACAGCAAATATTCTCACTTACTAAGGACAAAATATAGCATTGCACATTATCTTGGAAAAACACTGTAAGTGACCAAAAATGGGTAATATGTTACTTTCATTATGTGCAAGGAGATGGAACAAATCACTGCCCATTCCTGCCTCAGTTTCTCTCTTTATTGAAGGAATTGTTAAAATAGGACTTAAATGAGCAACTAAATGTTCAACCCCATCCTGAGTTGGTGGACTGAACATTGGCTGGTCACACAGAGAAGCTTGGAAATTCCAGTCTTGAAGTCAATAAATGTCTGGAGGGGAAAAGGAAACTCCACTGTAATGCTTCAGACTTACTACTGTGAAAATTGGTCTAAATAATTCCAGCTCAGATAAGTAGATTTTAATTTAGGGATTCTGTCAGAATTTATTTATTTGCTGATATTTTCAGCTAAAAATATCTAGTTTATGAATGGAAAACCTCTAATATTTCTGTGGCAAATGTCAACAAGTTTAAATTTTGACCAAATAAGAAGGTTCTGAAATTGAAGTCCACAGAAATGTGTATTTTGATTTTTTTTTTAATCATTGTGTTGTGTGGAGAAAGATTGCAATTGCCTGAAGGACTAAAATTCACTAAATAGTTCTTGACAATAACTAAATGCATTCTCCTATAGTGAAGATTGGTTCCATTACTATACACTTAATGCAGGAAAAAAAATCTTTTAAGCTTCTAGTGTTTAGGATTTAGCTTTTTTAATTATTTCCCCTTCCTCCCCCACATATTATCGCTGTCTCAGAAGTTCATGTGTCTTTTACTGACTTTGAAACAATGTTTAAGGACACTAAGGAATTAAAAAAATCACCCACCAAAACAAAACCAAATCTCAGATATATCTCATAGGCTGAAATGCAGAGCAACTGCATTCCATCAGAAAAACATGCTTTCCCTCAACTATTACAGGCACTCCTCAGTATAAAAATTCTATTTGAAAATTTAGACAAGCACTACATTCTGTAGAGCTGAGTTTTAACAGAGTAACACGATGAATTTCAGAAGCATCAGCATAAATATAAGTGCAGATTGCCTGGGTTTGTATGCAGCTACATCCATCCTTCAAACTTTTTTTTAACCTACCTTGTGGCTAATGACCTCAGGTGGGAATATGAGAGTATTGCATTTAAAAACCAGGAAACTTACAGGCACAAGCCAAATATAGGTTTTCTGCAGTTCTATGTGCTCTGAAAAGACAGATCAAAATCAGAAACTTAATCAGAACAGCTTCAACTTATTTTTGCTAGAGCAGGAGTCAGCAGAACAACAACTGCTTTTTTGATTTGCCATTACAGAAGTCTGACAAAAGCAAAATACAGTGTTGGACACTGACTTCTAAAACACTGTAGAGTCTGAGCATTCTGCAATTGATCTTTGCTCTTTTAGAGAGGGCTTTGACACCTCAGCCCTGGGAGAGACAACTGCAGAGGGATCCACATTCTCTGCTTTAGCATCTTTCATCCCAGGGGCCCACAGTCTCTCTAACCTCAGGAGGACCCAGAGCCTCTGAAGAATATCAGCTCCCACCAGGAAGATCATGGTCAACAGCTGTTAATGACCAGATTCATCAGCTTTTTTTTTTCTGCTAAACTTTGTCAACCCAGGAAACTGTTGTTTTCGGGTTGTTTTGAGACCAAATATCTTTTAGGTACTGGGAAATAACTCTCAAAAATAGTAATAAAAGCTCCTTACATAATTTTGCGTTTTGATACACTTAAAGAATGTTAATTTATTTAAAAACAAACAAACAAAAAAACCAAAACAACAAAAAAAACCCCACTCCACTTACATCCAGCAGAGTGAGCCAATAATAATGATGTATTTTACAATGTATGAACTTTGCCATGTGCTGTAGAGGTATCAAAAAATCAATACAGCTAAATTGACAGGTTTGTCAATGATTGAAATTAATTTCCTTTTTTGTGGTACTTCACTAAACTGAATTCCATTGTGTCATATTAATTAACATCCCACTCAGATGGTCTGTCTAGATGGAAAACTACTAGGTTATCTCTGGGCAATTTCAGTGAAAAAAAAATTTAGTATAAGCAGAATAAAACAGTGGAAGATATTCACATGGAGACACAAATTATTTACTTACTAATGTAATTGCCAAGGTAATTAAGTAATCAAGGTTAAAATTTCCAGAAGATGCCAGTCTTTTTCAGCTGGACTCTAAGAAAATGAAAATGTATATTTATGACATTCCAGAAAATCCATGTCTATCTGAGGCAGAATCACACCAGAAGAAGTCCATAAGACCCATTAATTAATTTATAAAATTACCAGCACACTGACTAAACAGGGTAGCTGTGTTTCATGGAACTCAGAGAATAAAAACAAACAAACCCCCCCAAAAAAACCCAAAACAGAAACAAAAGTTAAACGGGGTCAGACAGGAAAGTCCTTTGCAGTTTCTGAATATAAACTTGTGGAGGTATTAAAATTAATATTAAAAATGTGTAAAATGAAGTTTAGAGGGTTGGACTGCAACTGTTATAAAATCCTATGAAGATAAAAGGGATCAGGCCGGTTAGCTGTGATATGCAGTTCTAGTTTTGTTTTAGGGAGTTTGGAGAATTTAATTTGAAAGACTCCTTGGTTTTTCTTTTTCCTATTTACATTCCAGACAACAAGTATGGGGGTTTTTTTCAGAGTAAATATTTTGTTATTTGCAATTCTGTTTCTGCAGCTGAAAGCAAGAAGCTGGATCAGAGATCTTCTGAGACAGATACTAAGTACCATGTTTTTCACCTTGGTCTTTTGGGCCATGGCCTTAATTGGAGCTTAGTGTCCCATTAATGGTTATGCCTCCTGGGATTTTTATGACCATTTCAGAAGCGCAGTTTCTGCCTAATGTACTGCTCAACAACAAAGAGTCCTTGTAGTCATGTCCCAAAGGCCCCTGTATTAAATATACAGCAGTTCTCAATTAACCTGACGTTTAAAAACCACAATAGCTCTAAAGGCTATCTGCTTTGCAAAGCCCCTGGTCTAAACTGATAGCATTTAATTTTCCCCTAATGCAATTCTGTCCATATGCAAAGACCAGCTTGCATGTGACACTGATAGTTGACTTTGTGCTCTGTTGTGACCAGGAGAACCAATTTCGGTATCCATGAGTATCAGTTTCAAGGCATTAGGGTGCTGAAATTAACCTCGATTGTATCTCAGAGTTCAAAGTAGCTGCAGGTTTAAAGAGTAACCACAAGTTCCTATGAAGTTTAAGCCACTGCAGGAATTGCGTAACAGCTCTTTTTGAGAGATTGGGAGGGTGGATTTTAAAAAGATGATAAATTCACTAATTTCAGCAGCAGTGTGAAAAGACAGAGCTGAAATGATTCCTTTCTCAGGAAAGTGAATTCTACTTTCTGAAACACCTGTGACAAGCCAAATCTTATAACAGACCAATTATTTAACCACAGAAATACACAGACAACTATGTTAAAAAGTCAGCTTCCCAAGTTAAAAGTAGGTTTTAAGTAAGAAAACTTATGCAAGGTGTTATTATTTCTACATGTTCAAAAAAAATTTTTCTGAGCTTTCTAGTACACTTGCTCTAACTTTAGTTTCAAAAAGGTGTGATGACATAGCCACAAAGAAGTGTATTTAGCTGCTGATCCTCTGAATTTACTGAAGCAAGTAGAGATAAAATATATAAAACCTTCACAGGCTCAAAGTAAATGGCTCAGCAACACACATATATTTGCACATGTCTAGTACAGGAAATTAAAAGCTTTCCCTTGTTGCTTACCTGAATTTCTGAGATTTAGACTCCTAGTATGCTCTCCTAGTATGGTTCTAGGATGTCTTCCTTGCTGACTGAATCTCTATTTCAACTGGAAAACCATATCAATGGGAATCTGGTTTCCTGCAAAAAGCAGAACAGAGCAATGTTTGCAGTTATGGGAGAGGAAAAAAAAACACAAAGAACAAAACAAAAACCTGAAAGCAAACAGTGTGTCTGTACAACAATCTTCATCCACAACCCCATCATTCAGCACCACCTGAGACTTCTCTCAACTTGTCCCGAGCTTTCAAAAAATCAAAGTAAAATTTTAAAAATTGAAAGTTTAAATAAAACCAAACCAAACAAACAGAACTAAAAAAATCTGTGAAAATTATTCTGTGAGAATGCAATTCATTTCCAGAAAGAAAGCTTTTAGCAAAAGGAAAACAACTACCAAGTACCCTGCCAAGGGAGAGACAGGCATAGTGGTCTTGGCACTGTTTTAAGTCTCTGGAGACACCAGTTCAGAGCAACAGGTTTCTTGTGTGAGCCCAATGTCAAAAACACCAGATCCTAGAAGAACATGAGGATCAGAGACTTTGATTCCTCTAAATATCTAAATTTAGTTCTTGTTACTAAAGTATAAGTTTAAAGGAGTATGCTGAGGGGAGCAGATATTGGAGGGGGTGAGAGGGAGCAGAAATTACGTTAGTTCTGGGCTGTGATTTAGTACATTTTTATGAATAGATTAACTCTGAATTTCATTCTACTAAATAATTCCCTACTGACAATAGCTTTCAGGTTCTGATTCATCATCCCAAAGCTATAACAAATTATAAGGCTAATTTGAGGTCCTTCTCCAAAAATATGGTCCAGCTGAGCACAGAGGGGTACAATTTGTTGTAGAGAAGGAAAGATGTAGGCTGACCATAGAGAATGGAATGTTACTCATCATTGATGGCAGGAAAGTGCTTCCTAGTGAGAAGGGGAGCCCAGGTAAAGGTTATCCACATCTCCAAGATCTTAAGAATACATTGTTCTGGTTCTCACCCATTTTGTTCCAGTTCCTAAACTGTTGCTTGAGCACTGCTCAAAATAAGCCCAACCAAACAACAACAGCCCAAAACCACAAACACTCTTTTTTGCCTCTCCTTCTACTACAAGTCATCTAACATTTTTCTATATGTTTCTACAGCTTGCTGATTTAAGTCATCAACCCAGCAAGGAGATATGCTGTTTAACATCTTTGTTGGTGACATGGACAGCAGGATCAAATGCACCTTTAGCAAGTTTGCCAATGACACCAAGCTGAGTGGTGCCATTGATACAATGGAGAAAAAAGATTCCATCCAGAGGGACCTGGACAAGCTTGAGAGCTGGGGCTGTGCGAACCTCATGAAGTTCAACAAGGCCAAGGGCAAGGTCTTGAACCTGGATCAGGGCAATCCCAAGCACAAATATAGGCTGAGTAACAGTGAACTGAGAGCAGACCTGAGGAGAAGGACTTGAGAGTGCTGGTGAATGAGAGGCTGGACATGACCCAGCAATGTGAGCTTGGAGCCCAGAAAGCCAATTGTATCCCGGGCTGTAGCAACATAAGCATGACCAGCAGATTGAGGCAGCTGATTCTCCCCCTCTACTGCCCTTTTGAGTCCCCTTCTGCAGCATCGTGTCCATCTCTGGAGCTCCAACATAAGAAGGAGGTGGACCTGTTGGAGTGAGTCCAGAGGAGCACAAATTCAGCAGACAAATACCTACTTTTTGTTGTTGTTTTCATTTCTGGCCTAGTTTCTGTATTTGAGTGAGCTAAACTGACTAACTCAAACACCCAAACACTCAAGCCAAACCCATCCCAAACTAAGCAATGTATGTGCAGTTCTGAGCCAGACTAGGAGTTAGGGTACAGGAGAGTTAAGCTCTACTCCTTGACCATGATGGTCTAATACTTTGGCTCAGATTGTTCTGAAAGTATGTCTTGTGACACAGAAAACTGCAATGACTTCAAGGTAATTCCAGTGAAAATTTTGGTGAAGTTATACCTCACAATTATCAAAAGAAGGTCTCACTAAGCCAAGTAAATTGATGAACAGGGGGCAAACCATGAGAAGAAATTTTACCTAGCATAAAGAGATGTCTTAGCACAACAAAATATGGAACAAATATCAAGCTAGCCAATGGGAGAGAACCGGAGTACATAGCTCAACATGAAAAAAAGAGGTGACAAAAAAAGCAAAAATTGCTGGTCATGGTTTAGAGATTCACCTGGTGCTTTCATGCTTTCCCACCTCTTATCTGAATGCCTGCAGCCACCTCAGTGCATTTCCATTAACTTCTCTGTGAGGTAGCTAAGATTTCCCAAGTCTTGCAGACGGTGAGTTGAAACAAAGAGTACTCAAATAAAAAATGCAGACCTTCCTGGAATGTGAACTAAAGATCTACCATGTTCTCTGGTTTTAACAAATAAGGGCAAGCTGCTCCTGGTTCTGAAGGCAATAAATGAAGGAGATAAATGATAAAACTTACATGAAAAATCCACACTCACCACACTCCTCACAGAAGCCTCTGTTTTTCAATGCATACTGTGTTCCTTCACCATGTTTGTATTATTAAACAAAATTTGTAATGTTAAAGATTTTAAAGAAAAAAAACTTCAGTTAAGCGCATTGAGAAAGCAGCAAATGCACTTCAAGCAGAAAGCTGCCTTTATCATTATAATAATAGTATGGAAGAGCTTTATGGGAAAAAAAAAAATCAAGTGTACAAATTATCCGACATTCATTCCATGACATCCTGACAGCTATGTTAGTCCTGATAAAAATATCCAGGAGGACGGCACATTGCAGATGGCACTTCATAATGCGCTCACTTAAAAGCAGTCATTCCCTACCTCAGAGAGAGCGCAGCTTGATGAGGGCCATAGGACACTTGGTTCAGCCAGTAAAAGCTGCTTGATGAGGGTGTCTTTAGTTAGTTAGTTAGTAACTTATTCATTCATTCATCTTATGCAGAAAAATTTGATGAAACTTGAAGAAAAAATCATAGCCTTGCACCTCCTTTGTGAAATTCAGAATCTAGAATCTTGTTCAAATAATGCCTGCTTCTCTGAAAATTACAAGTGTGAAAAATGGGTTAAATTGCCCTAGACTTTCACCTCTGGAAACATGAGCTCAAGCCTTACTTCCTATAGGCTACCACTGGAATGATTGACTATTTGTCAGTGCCACAAAGCCAATAAATTACTGGGCAACCTGATAGGATTGATTGTCAAAAGATGCCCAGGAATGGAATATCCTGTCCAGGATGAGGTGCCTAAGCAAAACCCTGTAAGTGACCTTCAGGAACAGTCCATCTCACAGCCCACCCCACTCTTATCTCCAATCTGCTTTTCTAAAGAAAACCTACAATATAATACGGAAGAAGACGTTAATAAATACTGAGTACAGAATATAATTTTCTTAGCAAACAAGATGTCAACTCAACAGCACAAATGTCATATTTACATTCATCTTATTAAGATTTATACCATTTAATGCTAGGCTTTAAGAATTACACTATAAATGGAATATAATTTTCATATAAAAGGGACAGTATATTTTTAAATCAAGCCTGTAGAAACTCACTCATCAGTGGTTTATGAAACTTGAGTACACTGATGCTTCAGTACTCAATTAATGTCAGGCAATATGGATTTCAATCTGGCTTGAAATATATTTAAACAAATGAAGTAGATACAAATGCTGGCTCTTTGGCCAGCCAGAGCTAAAAATCCATTTTCTACCCCATTTATAATAAGAAGTAATCTGAATGTAATTTATCTAAAGCACAATATGTTTCCCTAATTTTTACATGTAACCATTACTTATAGTTTAAGTAATAGTTATATCCACAGATCTTAGTGCACTTAATTGAAAATGCTTGGTATTAAAACATAAGGCTCCATCCTTCAAAACTAAAAGCATTATTCTAGGGAATAATTGAAGTGGAGGAGCAGGGGCTGAGAAAAGGCAGAGGAAGGAAACCTTAACAAAAATCCTTAAATGCAAACATTTCTTCCCATTTATGTTATATTAGGATTGTTTTTGAATAAAATTAGTCTCTCTCAGCCCCATATTTCAGTTTAGATTACAAAATCCTCTCATCTGATTGTCGCATTTTACGCTGAAGTCAAATCCTTCTGCAGCAGAGTGACATGTCAAGGGTGACAATGACAAATTGTCACTAAGTAAGGAATAACACATGACAGGGCGTTCGGCCATAATGAGATATATGCATGCCTTGAGAGCGTTTGCAGGCATGAGGCTGAAGGGCGATTGCTCCCAGCACTCATAATGTTGCTAGGTCTCATTAAGGCTTTACATGCACTGGAATAGATTTCCAGTGATTAAAAGAAAAAAAGAATTTATGAATGAGTAAATCATGGCAGCAAGTTTTATTTTTATTCACCCTTCCCTAGAAGTGTATATGGTTTATAAGGCTGGGTTGAAAAAGGAGAAACGGTCTTTTATCCCTCTTTTAAATTTTTTATGTTACTGTCCATCATGGCAACATACAAATTCCATCCCCTCTAAATGAATAGCAACAGTGAAATCTTTGGCCTAATGGACTTGATGGTGGTCCCTGACACATATTCATTTGTAGCCATAAACTTTACATGGGCTAGGTGTTGCTCTTCAAATATAAAATGATTTTATTAATGTCTCTTTTTGTTGGTGTGGGTTTAGATGTAATACAGGGGCATGTCAAAGTTCATGGAAAGGTTTTTAACTTATCCTTTGTGATTTGATCTCTAATGACTTTTTAAACTTAGTACCTCTTAATTAATAATAAGCACAACCAGTAAATCCTGACAAGACTATCATAACATAGAAAGTTTTATGAAGAAGGTCAGGCCTGTGGTTAAAAGGACATAGGAAGTCATATATTCAGCTCGGTCAGTGTCTCTCACCACCACAGAAGGAAGATGAGAAGATGTTGTTATGGGGCTTATTGCAATCCTCACACTATAGATCTGTTTGACCCAGGATACAGGGCAAGATACAGGACAGTTGTTTGTGCAGAAAAAAAAATAAGTCAGATAACAAGAAGTGTGTAGCACTTATGGTCCCTCCACTGTCAAGAGCAGGTTAACTGACCTTTCCATGCCCGATTTTTCTTGATTAAAAAAGGCTTCCATGAAATTTAATTTCTCCACCATCTGTAGGGTACACAGAGGTTTTGGGACCAAGAACAGCCCCAATTCAGATTGCAAAACCTCTTGGTATTAATTTCAATGTGTGAGAAGTTTGTCACCATAAGCAATAGCAGTCAGTGATTTTGTCCCACTCAATAGGGAAAAAAAATCTAATTTTTGTCTAAATGTGAAAACCAAAGTCTCATCTCATTCTCCCCTAAAAAGACTATGTTGTCTCAATTTGTTTTTAAAAAATGAAGAGACGCCAGCAACTTTGTGGATACGTGTCAGATGTCTCAATATTTACAAAACTGAAGTGTTAACTCTCAGATTTTACCACTGAAGTAAGCAAGTTGATGATAGAATGTTGTACCTTTTGTCCAATCTATGCAACATTAGGAGCATCTTACTCTAAACAGAACTCAATCTTTCTGAAAGAAAGGAAAAACTATCATGACAGACAGCAAAATGGAAGAAAAGGTGACTGCTTTGGCAGAGACAAAACAAAATCAGCCCTCGAGTCCAGAGATTGTGTCCCTACTTGGATGCCTCACACATGAGCAAAGGCTTGTTAAAACAAACCTTTGTGTCAAATAATTTAATTAGTCACAGTAATACTTAGTACTTCTTTAGCATCAGTCACTCAAGAGCTTCACAGACCCTCCACAGGAAAACTCTTTCCATTTTGCTACCAGACATGCCTTTCTTTCATAAATTCTAGGGTACTTATGAACTCAGCTCAATCCATGAGAACAGCAAGAGGGAAAACAGATCTCCCAGATGTAAGGAATTTTTCCAGCATGTTATTCTTCTGAGTATCCCAAACTTGCTTCCCAGATCTCAGTCACAATAACGCATAAAACCAGAACTGACCTTGAAAGCCTTTAAGTTTGGATTTGAAATAGAAGGGAATCTGTGGGTGCTACCTCATTCCTAGGAATGAAGCAAATCAGAGACTTTCCATTGGAGAAAACAGAGCCTATCAGATTGGCCTCAGGCATTGGATTCAAACCCCTACCCACTTAAATCACTCCTGCTGAGGTATCCTTCTTCCTGCCAAGGAGAGCAGTTTGTGCCCTTACCTCTCATCCAGCATGTCCCAGCTATACATTTCAGCCTCTAAACAGCAGTGCCAGTCACCAGCCTCAGCTCTCCCATCCAAACAATAAAGTCACAGGCCTCTTGGATCAGGGAACAGCCCCTATGGCTGGAGCTGACAACCTTGGATTCGTTGCTCTCACGGCAATAAATGAGTTATGCAAGTACATAAATTTCAATTACTCACTGCTTTGGAAAGGGATTTCTGGATTGTATTATCTGTGGTTATATCCTTGGCAGTGGGGCCACCCAGGCATTTTTCAAACAAGAGCGACACCTGGGTTGTAGCATTCACTAGAATGGGCTGGTTTATGCTTGCAACCCTTAACTGTCCCACAGAAATATGTTTCACAGATGGGATGGTCATTGAAACAAACTGGGAAGTGAACATGATGATGGCAGTTTTATGCATTGGCAACTTGTCTGTTTTAATTTTAGACTTTCTTGATGGCTGTGTTGGCCCTTGACAGCCATGGCCCCTGGATATTGCAGAACAGATTTTTTTTTTATTTTTTAGAGCGTACCATTTATACTTATTATATCCTAGCCTTTTATAAAATAATGCAATTGCTGCTGCTATTTATGGAGAAAAATTACAATGAGCCTAATTTTCAATTTGCACCCATGAACTCTAATCTGCTTTTATATATTGTTGTTTTATATATTGTTGTTTGTATGAGGCCTGTCCCAGAGCAAACACACAAGGAGCAGTCCATGTTGGGTACAACAGAATATGGGAACACACCCCAAAGACACTCACAAGTGTTAGGGTGTTACAGCTTTCTGACCTGCATACCTCTCTGCCTACAGGAAGGACATATCTTCCTCTGGGATAATATCTTCCTCTGTGTCACAGGAAGCACGTCAGGCTCTAGGAATTGTCCAGGTCCTTGAGAAGACACATTAGTGTCCAAGAGAAATGTTGTAGGCAGAGTGGATATAGGAAACATGCCCAAATAGGTTTATATGCAGATCTGGGGCTGGTCAGCTTGGGTTCAGATGTGAAGTGAAGGATCTCCTGAGAACTTTCCAGTTTCAGGAGCGTAGGACCTGGTGGATCCTCAAAGAGAAACATTAACACTAGATATGGGAGGCCAAGTCCTTCTAGAGGTCCAATCTCCTCACTATTTACCTCAAAAATCCCAATACTAATCAAAGCCTTACGGAGTTAACTGGACTCAAATAAATGAAGCTGCAGTAGCCAGGGAATCCTGAAACCAAGGAAGGTGTGAATCCCTTCTCAAAAGAATGAGCAGAGAGGAAAACATAGGGAAAAAGAGAAAATGAAATTACAGCAGGAACCTGCATGTAGAACCTCTACCGGTGCATAGATTATCATATTTTGAACTTATTCGGATACCAAAATATACTGAGCAAATGAAGTTTGGGGTTGATTATTTACATTCCTTTATGTTGCCAAGTGTAATGAAAGCTTTTTCCTGTTCAAGTAGCGAGTAGAGACATGATAGTGTTAAGGTAAGTGCTACAAATGGCTAATCAGAAAGAAAGTGGAAAAGACCAACTCTCTGAAATGAAAATGTTTTCCTTCTCCTGAGTGACTTTAAAACACATCTAGAAAGTAGATCCTAGACTCTTTCCACTGAGTATTATAGTTTTCCACTTTTGTAGTCTATAGTAATTATGTAAAGCTTACACTGAGGTGAGAAAAGGCTCACAGAAATGCTCAGCAAGTTTCTAATAGCTATTTTCTGCACTCACTCCATCTCTGCTCCCTGAATCGGATACAGCTATCTGGGAGAGTGGGTAAGGAAAAGCCCGGTCTGCATAGATGATTTTTCCAGATTTATCAGTCTTGTAGCTGAAGCTTGGAGCTAAAAAATTTATGTACTACCACAGTGCAGAACATTGTGGATCTCTGAAGAAGGAGGCCTGCAGGGCTGTGCTGTGCCTTGTCCATCTGCTGCCGCTGGAACCCGCCCGTCACTCTGCCCAAGGGTTGCTAGCTCGGCACGGAACAGCAGGCAGCAAGGGGAGAAAGGAGCATAGCAAAGGACTCTGCAGACCAGACACATTTGAGCCCTGAAGTTGAGCAGTACTCAGAGAGCTACAGCATTCCTTGTGACGGACAGGAAGAAGCCCAAAGCCTTATTACAACAGTAGTTTCAGCCAGGCCAAGTCCAGGGAACAGGAAAAATGGTATGAAGTGATTTTCCCAGCACCTTCAGCCAAGCTTAAAATTTTGTTTAAATGGGAATTGAGTCCTGAGCCTTCAGACAGAAACCTCTTTGAGCTGAAAGCGAACCAGAAACAGTTCCAGGGTTGTCTCTTTTTTTAGTTTGGATGTGTTACTAACACAGTATAACGCTACAGTCAGCTACACATCATCCCAACTGTAAAAATTAAGAAGAGCTGTTGAATGTCAAGTGGTGAAGCACAAAGTGTCACAACTTCAAAAGTCCTGTTTCTCTGGCAATATTTACTTATTCACATGACACATTAACATATGTAATAAGTACATAAAAGAACAAATGTCATATGGAGAAGTCAATGTGTACCCACAATATACTAAACAGTATTAGGAAAACCTTAGATTGTTTTAATTTCATGATTTGTATACCTGAAAAACAATTCCAATGCTGCAATAGCAGCCTTTCCTCCTGTGATTGTAGAGAACTTAGCACTATCAGGGTTCATGGCTACTGCTCCTCTTTTCTGCCTGAACACACCTATAGAGAAACGTTTCCTTTTCACTGAATTTCTAAAGGAGTTATGGGGAAGAAAAAGAAAATAGAGCTATAAAGAAGAGCTGTTCTTTAGGAAGTTATTTTGAGGATTTTTAGCTCTAGCTTTGCTAGCAAAGGCTCATCCCATCAGTCCTTAACTTATATAAACCATGCCCGTTATTAAACCATGAGATTGACACAGAATTATTGTGTAAGATTATGACCAGATCTTGAAAGTTCATTTTGTCTCAGCTCATTCACTGGCATACGCTTAACTGCTTTTCTTGCTTCCAAATTATGTCTAATGTCCGTTGCATGTGTCATATGGCAAACATCAGCCAGTTCTGCAAAAGCTGTTTCTAAACATGCTTCGTTAGATTGTTTTTAAAGCAAGTTCATTTCCTCTGCCAAATTTGAAGAATAGACAGCCTGACATATATGCAGCATTTCAGCTTCACAGTTAATGGTCTTCATTATTTGGGTGTGAAAATAAAATGTAAGAAATTAAATGCTGCTACAGGCTTCCCTACATCTGATACTAGTAATCAGTTTCTCCAATGAGAATATTTTGAGGTTGGTGCATATGCAAAGAAAATAGAAACACAAAGGCAAATTATGCAAATATATGAGCCAGGTAAAAAATAAAACAAAAAAATAAAAAGAATTGCAGTATATTTTAGGCTGGTACGTCTTAAAGCTGAACTCTTTTCTCATCCAAAAGAATAAAGATTTTATTGCTATTCATCTACTGAGTTGCAACAGATACACTTGCCATATTAAACTTCTAAAGAGTGTGGAGATCCTTGGGTAAATAAATCTCCCAATTTTTAAACTAGCAGAACAGTAGCAAAGATGCTGACTATGTGGTATTTGTTAAATAAACTAATACATTTCAGAACTGAACTGAGACTCTCACTGTTACCCTCAATCTTGAACTTCGACTTGACCTAATCCCATATCAACTGATAACAGTTTACCATCTGTCCTTGGTCAGCCCAATGGAAGACTTCAAAGGATAGATTTAATAGCATATAGTTTGGCCTTGACATACAGACTCTATCTGTTCTTACTTAAAGAACAATAAAACCTTGTATTTAATTTCTTTTTTTTCTTTCTTCTTTTTTTTTAACAGATGGAGGGCTGGTGTCTTATTCCATTCTGTCACCCCATCTGGACGCCTTAAATGTGATACTAAGGGAAGCATGGGGTGAGCCCACAAAAAGCTCAATTCAAGTTGAGATACAGTGAGAAAGGAAAGAAAATAGACTGATACCAATCTTGCATCATGGCAAAATAAAGGCACTTAAGGCTGCCATAGGGGAATGCGGAGAAGAAATCAGCACTGACTCCTGAACATAACAATGCAGGATTGAAGTTCACTTTAAGTTCTCAAAGAAGTATAGGTGCTTCATTAGCAACGCCTAATAGAAAATAAACCTTTTTGTCCATCAATTTATGTGTCACATTGCAAAGTAGCAAACCATAAGCCTAAAAAGCACAGGAATCATTTTCTGCTTACTATTCCTCCTGAGGCCTCACCAGAGGAAAACCTGCCTTGGGGAGTTCAAAGAATATGTTTTACTCTCACTGCAAAATTACTGGTTTTCTTTTGTCTATATGATCTCTTCATTATAATCTAGAGTTCAAAAGGTATTGTTTGGGGGTGGGGTTTTTTGGCAAAACAGTCCAGTGCTTTAATACAACAATAGTGTCTTTTAACTCAAAGTGATAGATTTAGCTAATATTTTTTAAGAGATGAAGGACCCCTAAAACCTGAAGGACCCCTACTATCAGCTTAACATAGCACAAAGGACTGAACACAGTAATTCTTACAGGAGAATATATTTTCCTTACTATGAAAATGTAGCAGAGTGCTGCATGATTATAAATATCCTAACAGTACTTGCTGACCATTTAGTCTGCAAATGCTCTGCATAGACAGCTAAGGATGTCTTCTCTTTTCACAACACTGAAGTAGCTACCAATGTTCAGCTATAAAATAATAAATAGCAATTGGGTTTAATTTTAGTGGTCATTCAAAATTTACATTGGTCCTTTACACAGGTGGACCTCAAAGTTCTCTTGAATGGCACAATAGTGAGAAAAACCTTATTAATGGTGGCACACCATCACCATCATGTTAAAGTGATGTCCCTGATCCTAGAAGCAAGAGCTTAAGTCTCCATTACCTCTCAACTAATATTTTCATTCCAGTATGTCCTGACATTAGGAAACTTGGTGGAAGAAATTACGGATGGCAGGACAATACAAAGGCAAATTATTAATAAGCATTAGGAATTTTAGTCTATCCTTTCTGAGTGTCTGTGTCTGTCTGTAGATATGAAAAAACAATATAATCCCCTTTTGTACTAGCAAAGGATGTTGGATTATTCACCATGGACAAAAATTCATCATAATCTTGTCATGTTAATCAAAGCTTTGACAGACAATGCCAAGTCCAGTGATCGAAGCACTGTAAAAGTATGAACAGGTTTCTGCTCAGTGAATCTCTGCATGGACCCCTACAAGTAAATTTAAGAATATTATTCACCAAAAAAAAAAAAAAAAAAAAAAA